>VZRS01004361.1:43004-257327 GCA_013398055.1 Ifrita kowaldi
TGCCATTCTTGAACTCAGTTATTTCTTGTTTGTGTGTGCATTTGCTATGAAGAGACTGCTTAATATGTATTCTTTTCATTTAGGGAAGTCTACTAAAATTTGATGCAGTCTATTTATATCATAGAATCAATTAAGTTGGAAAAGACTTCCAAGATCATTAAGTCCGCCCTTTGACCAAACACCACCATGTCAACTTAATAGCACTAAGTGCCACATCCAGTCATTTCTTGAACACTTCCCAGGCTGCTGATTCCTCCACCACTTCCTTGGGCCGCTTGTTCCAATGCTTAACCAGCCTTTCAGTGAAAAAACATCTGTCCTGATGTCCCACATGAATCTTCCCTGGGTGTAGCTTGAGGGCATTTCCTCTTATCCTGTCAAAGATACATATAAATCAAAAACTAATTCTTTACAAAATGTAAAAATTTGTTTACAAAAGAGGTAGATATCCTAAAATAAAGTAAATTTCAGTCTTTTTTAAACAAACAGTAGCTATACAGGAAACATTATCAGTGAGGTTGTTGAGGTTTAGCAGCTCCTTGTCCTTGCTCCTTAAATATATCTACAGTAGTTTTACTGCAGTTTTCTTCCTCGTTTTCATTTTTGTGTTTGCATTTTTTGTTTAATCTGGTCTTACAAGCTATTGAAAGGCAATGCTAGATATTTATTTATTTATGTAGTTGTAACCCAGAGTCAGCATGCTTTCAGTGGAAAAGCATCATAATTACTTCATCTGAACATCATCCATTTTTGATAATTTGCTTCTAATTACCTTGCGTGTTCCCTCAGATGCATAATATTAATCTTGGGGGAAAGTGGCTTTTAAAACTAAATACACTACCTTTATTAGTTAGTTCTGGAGGCTTCACATTACAGGGAAATCAATTTAATTCAGATGAAAGCTGTATCATTTCCATGTATCTGCTGATGTAACTTCTGTTACTGTTTGTTAGCTGCTGTTTTCTGTAGTGAACATTATTGTACAACTGAATGGTTCTTTGCCTAAAGAGCATCTACAGTTTCCTTCTTTTTAACAGGCTATTTGTTCTTCCTCAAAAGAAAGAAAAGTAGAACTGTCTGAAAAGGTCAGAAGCATTAAAAAATGTTTACTTAAATCTTTCACTGGTGCGTTGTTGGGACCACCTAAAAACAGAGGCTAGACAAAATTAAGAGAATAAAAGCAGTTATATTTATTGAAGGGCCGTCAGGTACATTAGGGCAGATGAAGCCCACCCAGGGGCTACACCCAAAATGGACGATGGGGTCACGGGTTTCCATATTTTTATAAGTTTGGTCCATTTGCGTATCAGGGGTTAATCCTCCAATTACAGCTTCAGGTAATGAAGTCACTTACCCCAAGTTTGCTCCCCCACAACTCATTTTTGTTTACATTCCTCGGGGCCTGAGACAGTAAGGTGTCCTTAAGTTTCAGGCCTAGAGAGGAATTGTTTTGTCTGACCAAAATGGGAGAGCAGTAGCTAACAGGCTATATGGAGTTCAGAGTTATACACTATAGAATTACAGGATTACAGATATATGAAAAATACAAAAGCTAAAATCCTAAGGCATCATCACTGCTGTTTTGCTAAAGCACATAAATTGCTGAATACTTTGTCTTAGAAAGGCCAGACAATAATCTACTCCCCCTAAATACTTTCTTCATTTCTTTCCCATTAACTCCTGTGCCGTATTTCTCTCTTACATTTTTTCTATCTTTAGTTCAGGAAAACATGTTCCTGTGACTTAACATTTTAAAGCAAATGAAGGAGTTTCACAAGCAGCAGCAAAAACTCTGACATCAGTGCATGCTAAGGAGATGCAGCTGAGTTAGACAAGAGTTACTAATCCAGCATAATTTAGTAAATCAGTTACTGTGCAGTATATAGTTTATTTCTACACACAGTTCTGTTCTTAATCTGGCAACTCAGTAGTTTTTATTGTGCAACATATTGCAAACACACTTGTAAACATAGCTTAAAAATTTTGCCACTGCCAAAGCAGTAAAAATGAATTCAGTGCCCAATCTTGGTTTGTCACAGAATCTTGTCTCTTTAGAGTGCCTGCTTTCTCATGATGTTGGTGAGTCCTGGATGATAGGCTAGATTAAACTGTTAGAATATTCTCTTTGGAAAAGGTCCTGCATAACTTAAACCCATTAAATGTTTTCAAAAAAAAAAAAAAAAAGAGAAAAGCAAGTGAAAGGGCTGCATTTGAAAGTCTTGTTATTTAGTCCTGGTTTGTCTGACAAGAACGCTGAACTGTACGTTGAATCAGTGCTTTGATAGAAGGAACAAATACAAATCTCAGCATGGTGCCACTTCTGCCAAACTCACTGTTTACATCACTACATGCACTACTAGAGGCAAACGGAGTAGCATTGATTGCTTCTTGTAAAATACCTGGGAGAAGGGAAGAACTACTTTCCCTTGTGGGAGCTGGGATGTTCCAGCATTTGGCACTGTGTGCCATGAGTGCAGTTCAAGGGACTGCAAAGAAAGCAAGAGCAACCATGGCTTTGTTTCAAGGCTTTATTGAGAGGGATGGACCTAATGCGGCATGGATGTTTATCGAAACCAAGGAATCAGCAGACTAGAAAAGCGTTAGGTAAATGTTTCTTTGCCTTGCCTTGCTCAGCTGTGAGCAGTATCACCTCATCTGTTTACTGAGAAGCAGTTTGCAGAAATCACTGTAATTGTTATCAAAACATTTTGCATGTATTATTGTTTTTCAATTAGTAACTTTATAACCAAGTGTGAAAGGAAGGAATAGGTTTCTGAATAGTAAGGACTGCCTGGCCACCAAGATAAATGACACAGGTATCATCATCCTATGTTTTGTAGGAGCAAAATCATCCATAATCCTGCATTGATAACATGATCTCATTTATTACTCTAAGACTTGAGAAAATTAATAGATGAACAAAGGCAGAACTGTTTGTTCAAGGACAATATAACAGTTGCTGAAATGTCACAATTTTAAGAGCTAAAAGAAAGTGGATTTAATGTTACAGAGGTAGAAAACATCTCTCTTGTTGAGAAACCTGCTGGCTGTGAAATCTGTCCAGTTCATAGACAGTAATGAGGTGTTTTGTACTGTGGAAAGATGTCAAGGCTCCTAAGGCATAAATCTCCATAAATTAGTGGTGATGTTAAACACGGGCTGCTTGCAACACTGCAGGACTGGCCAAGAAAAGAATGACACTGAATTGAGGCAAAGCAGCTTTGGCATCCTATTTAAAAACCTGCCTAAATTTTTAAGTTGCACATCTAGTAGGAAGATTTTGGCTGCTCCAGGAGGAAAAAAACAAAATGGTCTGTCCCACAGGTCTCAATACAAAATATTTGCCTTTCTTTTTACTACCAAAGGTAGTACAAATTTATCATGAGTATATGGACTTATTTCTGATAATGGAAAAGACTGATAACTTTCAGTCATTAAAATTATTGGTGCTTGTTTCTGTTCAACCAAGATGAACTACTGAGAGAAGACAGATCCCAACAGTCTCTATAAATGTTCTGTTGCATTTACTGCAGTATTTAAAAGGCATTTCAGTAACTATGGAATGTTAGTTTCTCTGTGTTCAGTACTTTATAAATGTTACAGCCAGGCCCTGAAGGTGAGGGTAACTGAGATTCTTGTTAATAGATCCCTTGGGGCAGATTAGAGTGAAACAACACTTAATGAGTGGTGGTTTTGTATATATATGTATGGCAGGTTTCTTTCAGAACAATTTGTTTGCAATGGAGAGGAGGTATGTAGCCATTTTGGTTAGAGGCCATTTAGCTCACATTTCTTTCTTTGAAATGAGACTCACTTGAATAATGTAACACATCTAATAGAATTTAATTTCTTTCCTATTAGAAATCCCAGACATTATGAACAGAAAGCATCTTAAATTTTTCAGGTAAGTTTTTTTATTATCACTCGTAATCTGTTTATCCAAAATACTGTTTCTGAAGTTCACCTGTTGTATGACTCTTTTCATAAAAAAAAGGAACTTACGCAAAACTGCCACGGAATTTGTCATTTGAAAAAGCAGAGTAGGTATGGTATTGCTATTTTGGCATTTCTTAGCTGTTACAAGCTAAACACTGGTGATAGTTATTAATTAAAACATTGGAAGATTTAGATTCAACAGTTAGAATGCCACTTCTGTAACTTAAGTAACTTTTTTTCTCAAAATCTTTGATAATATTTTACCTAAAATGCTGACCTCCACTGTTCACAGTAGTTTTGGTATATGTGTATGTACTGGCTGAAAATCTTAAATGAATTTACAACTTGCATGCAGTCAAAAGATCTGGGAGCTGTGAAACTGGCTCGTCTGGGCCAGCATGTTGGCATGTCCTGGCAATAGACTGGTGAACATTTTTGCTGACAGCTCTATCAAATGAAATACTTGAAAGGAAAAAAAAAAAAAAAAAGGAATGCTTACGTTGCAAAGAATGATACATCACTGACTCCCAGGGATGATATATAGCCAGAAGACATATTTACAGGATGTTGGAATAAAGCCAGAAATCCCAAAGAAAGACTGCTGTATTTATAAATATGCAATTGACTTCTTGAACTGGGACATCAGATAGGAGAGTTGTTGTATTGCCTTGGTAGAGCAAAAACATATAATTGGCAAACACTGTCTTTGCCCTTGGGAAAAATTATCCATGAAGTGCACTTACTATAATCAAGAAAGCCTTCTATTAAGTGAGTACTGGGTTTGACTTACATTTAAAACAACCCTTTCTCCTTCATGCAGCCTTTGGAAATAACACACTGACCATGTGAATTAATGCTTACTAACACTTTGTGTTCTCTTGAAGTCAGTCATACAAATTGTTAACATTTACCATAAATCACGAGGGACTCATGTACATATGATATTAGATATGTAAATCAAGCATCCAGATGAAGACACTCTTCTGACCTGCTTTTCTTGGTTGCTTACCAGACTGAAAGTTGAATGAGACAAACCTAAAAGCAGGTGGCCAAAAGTAATTGAGGGTACAATAAGTCTGTGGGAATAAAGTGAATAATACATTTTTGTTTCAGAATATCACATCTGAAAGTATGTATTTCTTCATAGAGAAATTGCAGCTTCTGTAGTGTACAAAATCAGGTGAAATCTGTGCTGGTTATTCATACCACAGTGGGAGAGAGGATAACTTAGAAAAGCAGCCTCACTGAGGAAATGTGAGTTAACTCTGCCATTCCTTCCTTTCTCTTGGTAATTGGTTTTCATTACTTTTTTTTTTTCTCTCTAAGAGAATGGGATGGTGATCTGAGGAAACTCCCAAACATCAAAATGAAAAAGCTCTCAGCTAGGGATGCTGCCTGCAGTCATCCTGAGGTGATAGATGCAGAAGCAAAAGAAGACTTGAATGAAGAAGAGGTGGGCCCTGAGGAGCACCAGCTGATTCAAGAGGTGAAATAGTGAAGTGAATTGTAAGAAACACATTTTAGTTATCACTGGAAACAAAAATAAAATTTAACTATATTTCTAAAGGCTTTGCTAGTTGCTTTTTTTATGATTTGTGTACCTGTGGTAAAGAGTAAACAATATTACTGGGTAAAGCTGTATAGTTTTGGATAAGCATTTTTTACTATAAATAAATACTTAAAATCTTACTTGTGTAAGTTTATATCTTGAAATCCCAACTAGATGAGTACCTTTTCTCTGTCTGGATTCAGACTGGAATACTTTGTGGTCAGAAATCCTTACCTTTTCGTGGTAATTGCAGTAATCTACTAAACATGAGGAGCTCTTCTCTTGTACCTTCTTTTCTTTGAGAGTCTGTGTCAGGATCAAAGAGAGCTGGAAATGCTTCAATAAGATGAGGTATTCTATGTTTTGTCAAGAGAATTTGAAAGAGTTACTGTCCTCAGCAATCTGTATTGCAGAATTCAGATCAAAAGCCAATCAAAGTCCCTACAGTCTGTTTTTGAATATATCTTAGTCCATTTTCATTTTTTAACCCCTCTGTTGAGGATTGAATTGAAGCTGCTCAGGACTTTTCAAAAGCAGGCTTGCTTTATGAAGCAACTCTTTAGATGCTTTTAAATGTGTCTTTCAGGGAAGTTCTTAGCAGATAATCACTTTAAAAGCTTTGAAATGAATAAAAATCAGAGGGAAAAAGGGCAAGGGCAAAACTAGTGATAATTTCACAGCAGGCATTAAGTAGGACATCTCAGTGCATATTAGATTGTCTGGGCACAGAAGTCACAGTTCAGCTGAACTGTTTGCACACATGGTAGTAGTCACAACTCAGATGCCTGTAAATTATGTGGAAATAATTATTCCTGGTGGATGATCTTTCTAATACGTGATCCCCAGTACACTTCTGTGTGCTAAACAATCAAGTCTTTGTCATAGTAAATAGTTATGTGGGTTTCCCAGATTTCTTTTACAGACACCCAGGTGTGTATTTTCATAGCTGTGCAGCAAGAGTTACTGATGAGTGTTAAGTCTGTTAATATGTATATATTAAGTTCTTCCCTCTTTACAAATAGGCTTGTGCTATCCTTTCTCATGTTTTAGGAAACCAATCCGTTTAGGTTTTACAGAATTAACAATTGTCCTCCTTAAATTAATCTAAAGAAGAAACCTGAATAAATTTAACAGAATGGAGAATGGGTGGGTGATCTAATTTATCTTCAGGTGGACTGCAAGTCTTAAACCTGGCTAGAGGTCTTACCCTCTGACACCAGCCACATCTCCAGGTCATCACATCACTGCTTTGTGCTTGTGTTTGAGAGATAAGTGTGCTAAAGTTCAGGGCAGGTCTTTGGTATTTTTATATCTTTGTTAAAATTGAGCTGTGTGGTGGAATTTATCTTGTTTTGATTTATGAAACTTGAGGTGTTAAACTGTGGTAGAAACTCAGCCAGGTTAATTGGATTGAACTAAAGTTGTATATGTGATTGTTTCAGTGCTTTGACAGATTTTGCCTTTTGGAAGTTCATTTTGAATTTTTGCTTGTATACAGAGCCTGATGTTTGAAATTGCAAGTAGAAATATTGAGTCACTTTCCCATGACATTCTGTAAAATATGGAAGGAAAATGAGCAGGTAACTGAATAACTGGAAGGTGTCATAGTAATTACTGTATATTAGGCTGACATCCTGGTGAATGCTTCAAAAAGATTGTCATGCAAAGTTATGAAGAATGATATGTTCTATATTCCTTGAAACAATCCAGTAATAAGATGTTATAAAAATCTGGTTAATGTGATAGTCGAATATTTGAAATTATGTCTTTTTTAACATTTTTCTTTCAGACTACAAGAAGATGTTTAATCAGACCTTTGTGACTTTGTGGATTTTCTCCCTTGAAGTCCATATATTCATTGCTTGTTTAGCTGGCTTTTAAACTGTCTTGTTAACCTACTGCACAAGTAATGAAAAAAGAACAATGTCTGCATGTGAACTTTTTACATTGAATTATCAGAAAAAATCATATGTAGCTGTCAGGTATTCATATTTGAATTGCACATCATCTAGGCTTAAACTGATGATGTGCAAGACCAATTTATCAGATGAGCTGTTGCAGAATATTAATGTACCCCCAAAGCCATGTATTTATTTATAATTTTTGTACTGAGAATTTTTTGTCCTGACAGCCCTGGAGTGGAGGGGCATGTAGAGAGAGTTTTTTGCCTCGCATATGTTACTGAGATGAGCTGCTGGGATTGTTTCAATTTATTTCATAAACAATTCATGCTTTATAGCCAGCTATTAGAGTTTTGTATGTTGATGAGTTTCTTCCCTGCAGGTGAAAAAAAGATGAAAAATTGCTGTGGAGAATACCTTGAAATTCTGTTCTTTTGGAGCTAAGGATTTCAGATTTTAATGTTAAATTCTATATTATAATTCTCTGTAATTTACAGGTCTTTTTCTTTTTCTGGTAAAGGATTAATTTTAGAGAAGATTTCTTCATTCTAACTTGTCAGGTACTGTTTTGCAGTGTTCCTGCGTTTTTTTAGTTTTCAACTCAAAGCTGTAATAGTTAAAATTCATGTTTCTTTAATTATCAGGGCTCATATTAAATATACAACATTTCAAACAAAAAAATTAATATTTTTACACATAAAGCCACTTTCATATAAGAACTTTGCGGTTTTTTAGTGTACTTTCCAATTCATTGCAGTGTTCTTACTAAGTTATACTTCTAGTTCAGCCAGCCTTGGAGTAGAGCTAAGACTTCTCTAAGGAACTGGCTGAATTACATTCAAACTTTCAGTAGCAGCTGAGTTGTTAGTTGTGAAACATTCCATATTGATGGTCTCAGCTGGAAAGTACCAGTACTATAAGTCCAGTAGAAGTAATTACTTTTTTCTTTCATGTAAACAAATCAAATGTGATTTAAGAAAAAGAAAAACCAAAGCCAAGCAGAAGATGCTGATGTTCTGAAAGCTGGGTGTATGCAGGAAATGGAAGTTAATTAATTCACAATTCTTTAGTATTGGAAACAAATTACGCCATTCGTAAGGGAATATACTAATAGAGTGTCATGGTTGGTTGGTTGTTTGTCAATGCAATAGCATATTTACTCATCTCTGTGATGATGACACTGCCATATGTGAGGACAGAGTCTGGGGATCAAAAACATGTATATTGGAGTTTAACTTTTTTAAAAATGGGGTTTGCTAGACACCTGGCAGATAGGAAAGCGTAGTTAAAAAAAAATATTTTTTTTTTTCTCATCAAAAAAAGTTCTCTGCTTAAGGAACCTTCCAGGTTTAGTTTTCTAATAAAGGGCAATAAAATGCCTGCAGTACAGAATTTTGTCCAATTGTCTTCTTTGGTCAGTCTCAGAACGATACAATGCATACATTATCTTTCTATCTTATAGCTCTTTCAAGAATAAAAATTCATTATAATTGGTTTCCAGACTTCCCCAAAAGAAGTGTTTCATGAAGGTAAGAGACTTTGCTCATGCGGTGTTGTGATTTATGCACTACAGTTTAAGCTGTCATCTTAAAAACAGCTGGCAGGGTCCTGTGACAGTTCCTGTAATGAAACTGAAAATAAGCTGATGGTAGCACACCTACCATAGTGGTCCCGTAATCAACTTCCCTAAGCCTTGACTGCTTGATGGGAAATACTGTCCAATTTCATTAAAATGGAGGGTTTAATATGTAACTAGTTACCTGTTACAAAGGAAAAATAAAACTAATCAAGTTATTAGACTAAAATTACAGCATTACTTTAAAAATGGAAGCATTTTCTAAATAAAGATGGAAGCATCCTACTAATGTCAGCTCTTACTCAAGTTCACACAATTAACCAAGGCAGTACCATGCTGATTGGAAAACTGATAAAGTGATGATGCCCATTGCTAAGATACGAAGTGCTGAAAAAATCTTACTCATACTTTTAAATAAAATGCTCTTTTTCCCCAGCTCTCAAAATTTGGTAGCAAACCTAGAGGTAAAGTGACACTTGAAGATTCATTAAAGCCTTTGCCTGAATTTCTAGACTGATTTGTTCTTTTGACTGTATCTTTGGGGCTCCTGTAAGTAGCAGTCTTTCTTCTGTGAGCCATTAACACTTGGGTTTGTTCTTTTCTGAGTTTAATATGACCCCATCTAAATCTTGCTACTTTTGCTTTTCACTTCTATGCTGTTTGTGTGCCATTATTAAAGTTTTTTGATCATGTTGTTCACCATGTTCCCAGGCATGTGCATACACAGATGTAATGATCCATGTTTCATTATAGAAGTATTTCCTCAAATTATTAGTCATTTACTTAACACACTTGAAAATTACTGTGACCTTTCTTCTTCGGTTTTTATTTGGAATAGTGCTGATTACCGTATTTTTATATCTATTATCTTTTATGTGTTAAAAAAAAAAAAAAAGTCCTGTGCTTCAGTTAGTACCAGTTACAGGTATTTGCAAGTAGTAAAAGGGCAAATTTGTTCCAGGGCCCACATTCTCCAGCAGACTAGAATCATTCTGCTCTCAATCAACGTTGTTTTCTGACCTCTGTGTCATAGGCAGTGGAAATGTGCTACACCAGTCAGTATTTTTGGCAAGTTCTTTGACAATTTCTTTGACTTTTAGGAAAGCTCATGCAGAACAGCCTTAATATTTTATTGGCTGGGATGTGTGTATACAGACATCAAACTAAACAGAAACGTGTTTCGTGTTCTAATGGTACCCTTCATCAAGAGATTCAAACTTTTGTGTGCAAAGAAAAAAGGCATAGGGACCCATATCTCTACTCTCTTAATTCTGAAACCAAATTTGGCTCCACTCTTCCATATGCTAATAAACAGAAATTAATATATCTTTATTACTATAACTTCTTTGGTTATGCTGTTTCTTCTGTATTATATCTTGCAGGTTTTTGTGAATTCATTTTGATTTACATAGTGAGCTAGTTAGGGCAGCTTTAAGAAAGTGAACAAGTGGTTAGCCTTGGATGTAGGGAATGAAATTAGTTAGAACACTACTTCTGTATTTTGAATATATATTCTTACCAATCATCAGCCACATGATGACTTATTCCAGCTAGAATTGTGGTATTTTGAAACTTAGCCCACTCTCTCCCCAGCTGACCATCTAGGAGAAAGGTATGGGGTAGGTGGATCTGTAGAAAAGTAAATTTGGACCTTGGTTGGAACATTCTGTTTTAGTCAAGGTAAGATATTTTCTTTGGTTTTACACTTCACAAAATATACAGGCTTTTTTAGAATGCAAACATGTAATATTCCTTTTCATTTTAAAAAATGTCCTTAGGGTTTTGAAAAAGGAGAAAAACTCACCAAGTCAAAGTATAAAATAATACAAAAAGGAACAGGATCCATGCTGACAGTCTGAGCTGGGATTAGCTTTAAAGTATTTAACTGTCCAGTCCATATTTAAAGCTTTTATGTGTTGGGCATTCCAAAATCACTATAACAGTTTGTTCCAAGGCACTGCTTTCCTTAGGAAGCTTTTGTCCTCTTACCCTCCTGGAGCTGAAACCCAGTACTAGTTGTCCATTATTCTATGGATGTAAAACCAGTTGCTTTCTAGGCCTCTTTTTAGAGTTGAAGCCTGCAAGTTAAGTAACTGTAATTCTTTTCAAGTGTTTTTGTACTACGAGTTACTTTCCTGAGCATTCTGCCAAGGCAGCGTACCCAAAAGTAGCCCCTTGCACCTTAGCAGGTTTATCAGTATTAAGTGAGTGGCAAAATAAATTGTTCATCTTTCTTGCAAGAGTGTGGACTTGCCAGTTCATGTTCAGCATGTGATGCTCTATGTAACAAGGTGACAAATGTAGAATACTACAGTACTTTGAGTAATTTGTTTAATACAAATACATTTTTTCACAACATTAAGCAGATACATTACTTTTGTTTCCCTTGCCTTCTGTCTTCCAGTACACATTCACCCACAAAAACATACACTTTTTCTTTTGCAAAAGAGAGGGAGTTAAACAAATAACACAAACTCGTAGTTCCAAATATTATACACAGTAAAATATTTTCATCAGAGTGTAAGTTTCATTGCATTATTGGAAATTATAAACTGTTTGTTCTGGAGATAGGGAATTATTATTTTTTCTACACAACAAAAATAAATGCTGCCTTCAGATAGAACATTGTGTGAATGGCACAGTTGGACTAGTCAAGAATCTTTGTAATGCTACTGATAGTCAAAAGTGATATATTTATGCCAGTTTGAAATAAACTTTATAATGCTTGTAACTTAAAAACAGGAAAGGAAATGTGCATGTTCACAGGAGTGAATACAGGAGTATCTTGTTTAAACATCCAGATCTGACCTGACACTAAATTACTTTTACCTACCTTTATTAAAACTTTGTTTAAACAAGAATGCAGATTAAGCTGTTCTTGCTAATGGCAGCTCAGAGCCAGGTTCTGCCCTTGTGGGTTTTGCCAGGCCACATTCCACTGTCAGCATATTTGCCAGAGCTGTACTGTGGCTACACAGGAGTTTGATATAGTTCTTTATTTGAGATGGCATCTTCATTAAAAAGTCTTTAGACTTTATCTTATAACCTTCAGTACACTGTTTTGTGTAGGGTTTTTTTCAGGTTAGAATACCGTGGTTAATAAATTAATACAGAAAATTGTACTTTGTGTGGGAATGAAAAAGCATTGGTTGATATGGATCTGTCTAGTTTCTCTGTTTGTGTACTTTCCTTATTACTGGAGACCAGAATCCAAGGCATGGTGGTATGAATAGCTCCTTGCCCTCTTGAAGAGGTTGTACCCTGCTTCAGAAACAAATTCCAATCCTGCATGAAATCCCTGAAAGCTCTAGAAACTCCAATGCACCTAAGAAGAGAAAGGAATGCATGGACTAACACTGTAATGCTTTAAAAGGTTAAAGGCTGCTTCAAGCCAGCTGAAATCTCTCTTGCTGGTGACTTGTCTCATTGTCCATTGCAGCAGACAGTGTCCCATTCTGCTCCTTTTCCTGCTGTCCACATAAAATATTTCCAAGGGAGAGGAGGAATTTCAACTGAAATCTTTCTCCTTTCTTTTATTTAATTAAGTGTAAACTCAGTTGCATATATGGTTCAGTGCCAGACCAGTGTTTGACGTTGAAGGCATAAGTATAAAATTTTGCATGTTGTCTTTTCTGTTGCTCACTCTTCAGTGTATTTTTTAAAAAATGTAAAATCTTGTTGGATGCTACAGTTCTGCTTTCAGAATCTTCAGGTATTTTCTTCTTTGAGGTGAATTTTGTACTTGTTCAAGAAAAAAACCCCGATTGAATTAGTCTCCAGTAAACTGACAAAAGAGGGGATAAAGTACTTTCAATGGGGTCATGATGCTACAGCAGTCAAAGAACAAGCTGGCTAAAGAAGCAGGGTTACTTTCACTTAGTAAGAAACTGTTATTTCAGAAAGCTCTTCATGATAATGTTCCTTGTCAGTAAATGTTGCTGATTCCTCAGGTTTATTGTAAACATCCTTCCAAGCATTCAGATGCAGTTAGTAATTTTAAGTGCCTAACTTCAGATATGAGATTTACCTTTCAACAAGTAGCTTTTTGAAAACCATGCCATTGCAGTCTATCTTGAGCATGTGCAGTTACAAGACATTCCTTAGTCGTGTCATCATGCTCTGAAGACCTTGTGAAGTGTCCTCCACAATTTTACTGGAGAAACGATTTGGTTTCTCTTGTATGTCATTTCAAATAAGAAGCTGCTACAATTGAAAGTTGCAGTTGTATAGTTGGGAAATTATTTTATATAAAAAGTGCGTGCCATTACATGAAGAAACTTCAACATTAATCCAACTCACCTGGAGTAACTTACAGCAAGTATTGACGTGTATTAAGGACCCATTCAAGCACCAAGATTTTGTGTCCTGTCTAGCCAGATAAGAATCACTTAGTCACAGCCAAATTACAAGAGCAAATCCAATACAAAAGAATATAATGATCTGATTAAAAACACATTTCTTGCTAACACTGCTGCTTCTAGTATTCCCTGAGCCTTAAGCCAGTAAACATTCACAAAGGAATACCTAGTATATAAACTCCAATACATCTTAGGCTCAGCAGCCTGGATATTTGCAAGAATGGGATGAATCTGTTTTTTCACTCTAAATACATGAGTGTGTAAAGAGAAAATTTACCAGTAGAAACTTCAAGGCTTCTGTAGAATTCCAGTTCACTTGTAATTGTGGCAGATACCCCTCCTTTAAGTGAATCTCTACTCTTCTGTCCTCATTACTCTGGTTCTTTATTTGCTTTTTTTTTTTGCTTTTCCTCCTTTACTAAATACAATATTAAAAAAAGAACTTTAATTTTTTTTTTAAATATACGTTACGTTCAGGGCCCAGACTCGTCCACACCAGTACATAACTACTCCAAGTCAATACTTGCTCTTGTGTCCTTGTAGTAAACATCACAGTTTTGCAAAGTGAATCACAAAATTGGTTCTTTATCTATAATTCACCCTGTTGGACACAGTATTACATCTACATTCATTTATCTATTGCACCTTTTAATGCTAATCACACTTCATTTTTGTATGCCAGTGCTCAAAACACGAAGTTAACAACTGAACTGTTGAATCTCTAACACCTTAAGTTTACCTGTACAGAAGGAAACCATTGATTTGTTTTTTTCAGTCAGGAAGATAAAAACTAACTTTTTAGAACAAGGAGATTAATGTTTTCTTAAGATATGTAGGTAGGTATGTTCTCTTACATCTACCTTTCTGTATCATGAATCTTAAAAAATAAAACCAAAAATAGCTTCCATCTTTGCTATGTGTCATCCTTTTTCAGACCTTTCATAACAGACAATTTACTTTTGTGTGATTCTGCAGTAAACTGCTTTTTTTTCATTTACAATTCTGCCTTAATACTTTGCGTATCCAATTCATCCAATCTAATTCACTCCTGTAAAGTAAAATAAACAGCAGAGCTGCTCTTCTAAATGCATATCTACATACTCCCTCCTTCCTGTACTTACTTCACTGACATTCAAAAAAACTGTCTGTAGCTTATGGAGACATGAGTTTATACTGGTTGGAACTGCTTACTTTTCAAAAATTCAGCCATAGTTAAAAACAACTGGTTCAAATATCCGTAGTTGACACAGCTGCCCAAACATTGAGGCTCCACTACAGTCACATGAAGGTGTTACTGTACGAGGCTGAGAGAGCGAGTGCTGCAATACAGCTCTCTGTAATTCTGTTAATGCATATAACTGGATTGGTACCCTTTGAAGTGTATCTTTGAAAAGGTAAATAGCAAATACAACTTTTAGTAGTAAACAGATGAAAGGTTTTGTGTCTTCTGTAAACAAAATTATTGTATCAGTTCCGTTTTCTACTTTCCCAGCCAGCCCAGTTAGGAAAACAAAAAAGTACATTGTCACATTGGTTTGGCATTGTCTGTTAAACCTGTTCTCTATTGCACTTTCTACACTTCCACTTCCACTACACTTGCTGACTAGTTGCGAAACTACGTCACGAACGGTCACTTTCCATACAGTAACAAGTTGCTTTGCTGGATCCATTTTCCTTGTAGGGTTTTGGTTTTTGTATGGGGTATTATTTTGTTGTTTGGTTGGGGTTTTTTTAACTGAAAAAATGCACAGTCATTTCTACTTTCTTGTAGCATTTGTAGTGTAGCAAACACTACGGCTTACTCTGGGAGGAAGAAGCGATGCTGTCCGTGTCAAACTGGCATGACCTCCGATGTTGCTTCTTCTGCTGCCAGCTGAGAGTTTGTACCTGTCTGTGCTACTGGCACCACCACCGCGTCCTTCACCTCTGAGGGCTGAGTGCACGGAGAGCTTTTCTCCTCCAGTTTTTTGATGGTGTCTGGGCAGTTCTGAACAAAGATCACTCTGTTGTAGGCTTTCAACCTGCGCCACAGCTGGACGTAAACCTTGCACTGCACATACATGAAGACCAGGCCTCCTGTGAATCCAATGGCCACCACAACGAGTTTTGTCCAAAATGGCCATTCAAGGACACCTTTGAAATAGAAAGTTTGTGTTATATATTGAATATCAAACACTGAGTTTCAGTAACATACACTGAAAAGAAGCCACTTGCTAAGAATGACCGGGTATGTACACACTATTGGGGCAGTTGTGGCTCTAGAAAATAGATGGGGTTTCCTATTCCATAGGCTGGCCAAGAAACTGCCTATGGAATAGGAAACTGCTTCCCACTTTTAACTGATTTTACCACCATTTGGTCAAATAAGAAGCTCAACCCCACTCTCAAAAGCTTTCCTTCAGGGTTTCTTCCACCGGTTAACATTAAAGATAGGCTGCTGCTCCTTCCATGGTAATACAGGAAGCTTCTTTTTTTATTAACTGCTGTGGGACAGAGAGTTCTGTATCTTTCCTATTTTCCAGGATTGCCAAATTTTCAGACTTGAGCTTTGCTAGGAGACAGAAAGCTCAGCTGAACCTAGACCTGTTTCTTAAAGCAGAATAAATTTATGTGAAACTTGATTCCCTACCACTGGTGCCATATAAATATTAGAATATTTTAAATATATTTTAAACTGGCTTTTCTATAAACCAGTGTAAGGTTTAGCAATTAAAGGGTTTGCATAATATCCTTCCCTAGAGAAAAAAAACACCAACCCTTTAAATTATTTGAGATACCCATTTAAAAATGGGATTTTTAAACTCAGAATATTAACAAACAGTACTAGTATTATTGAGGACTTCCAATTTTTTTCCTTCTCAAAATATGTTTATAAAGTGTTTTGTCTCCGGTGCTTACTGTCTTTGTCTTGTCAATTCCCATTTAAAGAGAGAAAATGGAGAATATAAACTACATATATATCCTTCTTACTCCCCCCAAATACACACTCGCTTTTGTAAAAGCACTCCCCTGCAACAAGCAAATTTTGGGGCAAAAGCATCCTCTGCACAAACACTTTTGCATGTTGTAGGTAGCTTCAGGACACCTCTTTGTCCATTTTTTAGTGTAAAGAATCAGCCATTACATTTGGCAAATACTGAATGCTATACAAATCATAAATACTTTTTGAGCCTTCCAGGAATAATTAATGTGATTCTTCTGCATTGTGTGTAACAACAAAAATCCCTGTTAGCTGTTTTGTTATGTAAATTCAGCTAATCTACAGAAATATCTTCCGCCTTGTATTGAGTAGGGTGATGTAGTTGTACTCAGAAGTTCAAAGCCATTCCTAGTCCTCTCCTCCGGGCCAGGTTTTTTGAGATGAAAAACAAGGTTACCCGTTTTGAAAGAATGCAAAACAAGACTTTGTAGTGTGTATTCATCTGTGACTTGCTGAGGCTTGTTGCTTATTTTCCTCTCTGAGGCAAGAAAGGCAAGCATCAGGAGTATCATCAAATGTTTATCTAACTGGCAAGGCACAAAGCTTCACCTGTTTTGTTTTCCATGTTAACTTCAGAATATAACACAAAGCTAGAGACCTTTGTTCCTCTAGGGTGCTCAAATTCAGTTCAGATCCAAACTCTAAAGCTTTTTATCATCATGATTGCATTTAAGACTAAATTTAAGACCAAATAAACTTAGATTGGAAATGGAAAACAGTAGTTCAATTTCGGATATATTTTCCACGTATGCTAAGTGTGGCTCCTACTTGCATTTAGCATGCATTTTGTTACACATGTCCAGTTGGATTTTCAGTATCTCCGCAGATGGAGACTCCATGACTTCTCTGTTCCAGTGCTTAACCAATAAATACAGCTGGAACATAGACATTCACAGTGAAATTCTGTTTGTAAGGACACAGGAATGGCTTTCCATGCTACTGAAGTCCCACATGAAGGACTAACACAACTGGAAAACTGTCTCTTGGAAGTTCATATTAGGAAGCTTGTTAATGAAGCAGCTCTATTGTACTTTACCTCCTATCAAGTGACTAATATAAATAAATTGCTATTTTAAAGATCTGAACTTGCACTGAGCTGTTTGAACTTGACTCATCTTTTTGCCTGAGCTTTAGAATTACCTAGATAATGGGAGATTAACCCCAGGAAGAACTGGCAGGCTAGTTAAGCTGTTGTAATGATTACAAGAAGTAGAGTTCTCTCTGCAGGGGCATAAGATTTTCATACTGATGCATTCAGAACTGCATTGAAGTCTTTGGTGTAGCCATGTGAGCTGTTATGTAAGAACAGAATGTGACTGGTTACAAAGCTGCCTTTCAAAGCCAGCCATTGCATTATCAACAGCACCAAAGAAGGTAAAAGATACTTACCATTATCATTGCCTTGTTTAATTTCTTCAGCGGTTCTATCAATTAAAACATACAATGACCAAACAACACAGGTAATTGCAATTATATGGAATGTGACTGAACACACGATTTTTCTCCTCTCACTTGTTGTCATCTGTAGTTTCTCCCACTGAAATTAAAAAAAAAGAAAAAAAAATCTGACTTAGAAAATTTTACATTAAACTGATTAGGCCATTGTGGCTCTTTCTACCAAAAGCACAAGCAGTAATAAAATTAATAAATCCTTTGGTTTTGGTTATACACATTACAGGAGTGTGTGCATTGTCCCTGTAAAATTCTCAATGATCTCATTTTCAGAGATTCAGAGGAATGAAGAGCTCTGTTCTGTTTGTGTCTGCTTGTGAATGATATCCTAAGTAATTTCATTATAGTACAGCCATAACATGTTAATAGACAGGTAAAAAGATGAATATTTACTTTAAATTTGTGTTTCTGGTGGTGAGAGAAGAAAAAGCCCAAACATTAGTTTGTAATATGTATTAAAATGAGGGGAATGCAGTTATGTAACAGTATTCCCATAAAATAAAAGCACAGGAAATGCAACCGCATTGAGGAGTAAATTCAATAAACTTGAAAAGATGATTACATGGAAATGATCATATATGATAGCAGCCAAATAGCCTCAGTAATGCAAGGAGCATCTTCCAAGCACGGGTTTGTGAATTATGGTGCTAAATCCTGGCTTAAGTTACAGCTATTTTAAGATGAAATAGGCTATTCTCTGCAATTGAACAATGCAGCCCCTGAGGCAATTTTTTTTAATGTCACTTGTGACACCGGTTTTTTTCCAGCACTTCTTCAAAACAAAACCCTTCTCTCCTAAAACGTTTGCCTTTGAAAATAGATGAAAGAATAGGACACTTAAAAGCAAAATGCCTCAGTTCCGATGGATAATCTTGGAGTCAGTCACTGGCATCTGAGGAAGGAAAGCAGTGCAAAGCACGAGACGCGAGTGCCACCTCCCTGTGGCCCTGCAAACACCAACTGAGCCGCACTCAGCTCATTGCCACAGCACTGCTGCCCCCTGCTTCAGCTGGGACAGCAACCCCAGCCACTGCAGAGCACTGCTGTGCTGTACATTTACTGCCAAGCTGTGAGTTTGGCTTGGTTTTCCTTGTTTAAGTTTCTGGATTGTTTTGGTTTTGTTACCTGTTTTCACCGTTTGGGATTTTATTTATTTTTTAAATTTTGTTTCCGGGAAATAAAAGATTTCTCTAAATTCCTTAAGGCTAGGGCTGGAGATGCCATCCAAGCTAGATGTTTAGCCTTCAACCTGAACCAACATGGCCATTCTACTCTGCATACTCTTTGCTGTCACGTTACGTTTTGAAGGAGCACAACTGCAGAAAAACGTGAGGAGGGTCAGTGCCATGTCACCAAGAGGAATAACTCTCAGAAATACTTCGTCCTGCTTGTAGAGCAAGACATACCAGGCCAAACAAATTTCAGTCTTTAATGGCAGTTAAAGCTTGTATGTTTCAGAGCTGTTGCCTTAAAACACAATCTCTAGAACATTTTCTAGCCCTTGACAAAATTCTATGAATCACAGAATATTTTGGGTTGGAAGGGTTATCCAGTCTAACCCCCCTGCAGTGAGCAGGCACATCTTCAATTAGATCTGCTTGCTCAGAGCCCTGTCCAACCTGACCTTAATGTTTCCCAGGATGGGGCACCTACCACTTCCCTGGGCAACCTGTTCCACCGTTTCACCACTCTCATCATAAAAAAGTTCTTCTAAATGTAGTCTAGATTTTTTTTTTTTTTTTTGCTTAAAATCATTAACCCTTGTCTTACTGTAACAAGCCCTGCTAAAAAGTTTGCTCCTCCTTTCTTACAAGCCCCATTTAGGTACTGGAAGGCTGCAATAAGTCTCGGAGCCTTCTTTTCTCCAGGCTGAACAACCGTAACTGTCCCAGCTTTTCCTCACAGGAGAGGTGCTCCAGCCCTCTGATCATTTTTTGTGGTCTCTTCTGGACTCACTCCAACATGTGCTATGTGGGCACCCCAGAGCTGGATGCAGCAGTTCTAGTGGGGTCTCTTGAGAATCACTTCCCCTGACCTGCTGATCATGTTTCATGAACACAAAGCAAAAATAACTGTTTGGAAAGATGTAAATATTTCCTGAGTAATATACAAAGGGTCAGAGCCATCAGTTTATTTATTAGCTGAGACCTCATTTCAGTTTCTGATACATCTACTTTGGAGTGAAAACTAAGCTTGCTGGGTTTTGTATTACAGTCCAGAAAAATGGGAGATTTAAAAAAAGTATTAACTTTTTTTTTAAAGTAATAAAACTCCAAAACTTTATATTCACTGTAGTCCATGTAGATGATATTCAGTGGTCAGACCAGACGGTATGTGGCATTATCACAGTCTTACATCATTACAGTCACCAGGTTACACAGCCTTTCACCTGGAGACTTTCATCCTTTTTGCAGAGAAAATTCAATTCAAGTCTTGTAACAGACTGTCTTTCCAAAGAAAGAAATCTTGTCTTTGTTCAGATGGAAGAAAGGGTTTTACTTTAACCCTTCACTTACCTGTGGATGCTTTGTGAAAGCTCAACATATAACATAAAGAAGAGTGATTTGTTCTTAAAAAGTTTGTCTGTCATCTCAACTTTGATGCTACATCCTTTGGTCTCTTGGAGAGAAGACTCTGTGCAGAATTGTCGTTGTCATGTATATATGTACAGTTTCATTATAGCTATTTTACTCTCTAACATACTCAAAAGCCTTAGTGTTGATCTGAATGCCCAGTCAAAGATGAATGCTGGCCCCATTAGTCTAAATGTAAACATTTTGTAGGTGGAAAAAACCCAGACACAATCAACCAACCAACAGGCGGGATAGGTAAATAAAGGCACAAGTTCACAGAATTCTGCTGAGATTTACAAGAAAAGTATATCAGGAGAAGGAGCCAGCAGAAATTGGCTAAAGCAGGCCTTTTTGCTAACATCCTGTGATCAAATCCAGCCAGAAAGCAAGCCAAGGCCTACTGGGCTCTGCTTCCTCTAACTGGCCCGTTTTCTTCTCCCACAAGACTGCCTGCCTTGCCTTGCCTTGCCTGCCTTCCTTGCCTGCCTGTCTGTCTCTTCCATCCACACACACGTTAGCACACCAGACAGGAGGTGGCTGCCAGGACACAGGGAGAGGTCACCAGGGCATAGATGATTATGGGACTGGAAGACTGTGCAGAATATCTTGTACTCCCAGTCTGGGATTCAAGAAAGGAATAAGGTCCAAGGAGAGACTCCATATCTCACAGACAGATACCTGGGAGCATTTTACAGTTCTTAGTGTGCCCCAAAGCTGCACTTCTGTTTTGCCCTGCCCTGCTGCAGTCCCAGTTCTCTCAGCTTTGGTGATTATGGGCTGAACTCAGAAGGGAAAATTCATTTAAACTTTGTGCTGTACTTCTGGTGATCCCATGTGTAGCTGATGAAACTTCCCCATCCTACTCATTTATTTTAGTTTGGCTGAACAGAGAGTCCTTTGTGACTACTCTCACTCTTTACTAGATGAGTGATGTTAGTAGATGAGCCAGCAATTTATATTGTCTTGGAGCAGAAAAGTGTGATTCCCTATTTCACGTTTTTTGCAATAGGCTTATATCAAAAAAATAACTGTTTGTTTTAGCACAGGCTTGCTTGGACAAAAGGACAGTTATGCGAAATAAAAATGGCTTTAAAATCCGTAACAAAGGATGAGACAACAATATACTGAGCAATGAAAGCATCAGCCCCCTTTACTTGTGCTTTATAGTCCAGGACTTGATACAGCCTAAAGTTGTGTGGGGAAGTTTGGCAGATGCTACCTTTCATGTCACACAGTGCATTAATGCCTCCTCAACCAGTGATAAATTCATCTCTGCTATGTTTTGAAGATCCTGCAGTTTTCACAGCTTGCCACGTTCATAACAGCAAGATAAATTGTGTCATGTTTTATTATCTTGATCAGTGAACTCCAAGAAAAATGTCATCAGGTTGATGACACTGTGACATGCCATGGATAGAATATCAGATGCCACCAAGAACAGAAAGTAGCACAAAATTAAGTACACAGATGCAATTTTCCTTGGAAACTTAGATGTTAATACTCCTAAGGTGCTCTAGAGACTAAAGAGAGGAAGAAATGTAAGATTAACAGCCAGAGGAGACATTTATAATGACTTGCAAATTATTGAGCCACTAAATTCATAGAAAAACTGTAGCTTTTTGCCCAGCCCCCTACAAAGCACCCCATCACTGTTGTACATCCAGTTGTCACACCCACAGATTCTGTAATCCTGGCAGCAATATAAACACAGACTGGAAATCATCACAGATGCAGATGGTTTAATGTGCAAGCAACCGCATGAATATCATAATGCTTCACAGAACAGGTGTGCTAGAACACTTTATAACATCCAACCAGAACCAAAAGACCTTTTACACAAGTCACCAATCCAAAGTGTAACAATATGTGTCCCCAGCAGAAAGCTTGGAATACCCAGCCCCGTTTTTATTTTCTGAACAAGCTTTCCGAACACGTTGCTTGCACTGTGCCCTGAAAACCACTGGAGGGCGGCAGGAGACTGCCTGACTCACAGGTTCCTACCAAGAAGCCAGAAGGGAGAGAAACTGGGTTGTCAATGTGATCAGAAACACTCGTCCCACCCCAACTACTACTTACAGCTGCTTCTAAAGCACAACGTGCACCTCAGTCGGAACTCCTATGCTTTACTGCCGGAGAAATTTGGAATAATTTTTCAAGTGGCAGCTGTAAAACTGTACCCTGTTCTGGGTTTCTACCTCGCGTTTTGCTTTTTTTTCTTAAGTATTATTTCACTCAGAAATTTCAAGAGAATGGTTACTGATTTCAAATCCCACTCTCGTAACTACAGAGTGTAGTCATGAGTCTTCTGGGAAAATTAAAAAAAAAAAAAAAGAAAAAAACCCCTAATAACATACAGGGAACTTTAAATCATGTGTAGCCAACCACTTCCCTTTCCTGTAACGTAGTTTGAGAAAATCTCTCATGTTTATTTTAAAGGACAAAAATCTGCCTCCCTGCATGCCACTTCTAATAAAAGCTTGATTAATCAATATGTGACAAATAATTACAGATATTTTGTTTAGTATCTTCTGAAAACACTCCTTCTGTGTGTGGGCATGCTGCTTCATATCCTACATTCCAACACAGCCTCTCTTCTTAACAGAAACAGATCTGCAATTTTAATTCCTTCCCATACATTACGCTTTCTGCAAAGTGGTTTCATGATGGCCCAATGCAGAACTGAAAGCTTCACACTGCTCACACAAAAGCTGTTTCCACACCTTACAATGGCACTCAGCAAACTCTGCTGCTTGTGTTTCTTTTCCCCACTGTCACAATGTAGATTTGCTGCCTGCCTGCTCCCATCCACCACTTTGTGTCCACGTGTTGCCTCCTGCTCATGGTAATCTTCTGTCACACTGGCTACAGATTTTTGTCTACACAGATGTCCTGAAGCAACTGCAGTTCTACTGCAGGTTTGCATGTTCACACCTCTAACAGCTGAAGGTCTCTCTTCTGCAGGGGCTCAGTACTGAGGATGCCAAATACTGAAGGTGAAGTTAATGGGCTGCTTTGCAATATGCTATGAATGCCTGGACGTCTAACTCGTGGGTATTTTCAGGTACCCTGTTTTAAAAATTGCATGTAAGGAGGTCTGCCAGGGGAATCTGGTAGGGGTATGACACTGCTAATATTAAATATTTTTCCTGACATTTTTCTCCCTATCCATCATTTAGCAGAAAAAAATTACTATGTATGTAATGTAATGTAATGTATGTAAACAACATCCACAGCTGGAACGACTTCTGCTCTCACCTAGAGCTAAAGTCATCATGCAATATTTCCTGGATTCTTTCTGAAGAATTCTCTAAAGAAATACTTTGAGACAACCTTTATCTTAAAGAAATTATGCCTGTAAAATAAAGGCTAAAATTACTTACTAGGGGCTGCTGTAGAAACTGCACTCTGCACACAGACTAAAAACACAGAAAAAGATCTTTCTTATGTGAAACTCAACCCAAAGGATTTAGCCAGCACTTTTGAAAAAGAACTTCAGCGCTGTATGCTGAAGTGAGCTGAGCAGTGAAGATAATGTCAATAGTCTGAACACGTAGCTCAGAGTTATTTGTATTAGGGAGGGTTTTCTGGTCACTTGTTGCAGTACTAATTGGCTCAGGCTCCACAGTGAGCTGTTCACTGCTATCAGCCTACCAGCTGGAGGAAAGCAGCTGCCATGGTAGTTTGTGGAAGGGAATTTGTGCAGTGGGTGGAAAAGGAAGAAATAATAGTAATAAAGGACAACAGGGCTCCACTCATGTTGGGAGAATAAAATAGCCTCGTGGAGATTTGAAGTGTTCATAAGAGATGAGACTTCAAACCTTGTTATTTGAATAAAAGCATTCTGGGTCTCTCTGTGCCATCTAAAGAACATGTGGTTACAGACTGTACTGTGGGGACTGTGTCTTAAAGGACAAGGCATGTGTCCCCACATCCTGCTCGAAGGTGAGAAATACCCCTCAGACAGTCCAACAGAATGTGCCAGGTCTGATGTATGACAAGAGAAGGGTTTGGGCCATGAAAACACCTACACTGTGTTCTTTTCCTCAGACACATCCAGAGAGAAGGAAGAACCAAGCAGATTCACGGTAAACACAGAAAACGTATTTGTCATTGCCTTTTTTTCAAAAGATGTATCCCAGAGAAGAAACTCTTTTAAGGATCAGGAATAGAAGGCCATAACTAGACCCCTGCTATGTTAATCACTGAACAGGGAAATAAAATGAATTTTTAATATCCCATGTCACCTGGTGCACCACTTGGCCCTATCTATGCACAACTTACCTTGATCTAGTTATCTCGTTGGACCTTTAGCACAGATCATTGCCTGGCAGACCTGTCTGAAGTTTGCCCAAGATCTGTTTCTGTGCCTAGGAGATACTAGACAAACCTGGAATTCAAAAGAATTTCTGTGGTGTATTTAAAATACTTATTAAAAATTTAAAACTGAACCAGAAATGGCTTCATTTCTAAAGACAAACACACTTAATTCACTTTTGTGTGATATGCATACCCAGAGTAATAAAGAAATACATAATGAAAACTCTCAGTTTGATAAACACCTTAAGATTATCATCTGCAAAGAACTAATAATTCAGTTTTATCATAATCAAGATGGCACGTTATTTCTTTTCCAAGTGACAATTAAAACAGCTGGACTTAAGTGATATAATCAGTATGCACTCTTCACAGGCTTATGCAATTTTTAGCTGTGTATGACATCAATTAGAAAACCCTTAAAAAGTGTAAAAGAAAAGTGTAGAAATTAAGAAGTGTAAAAATTAAGTAATTCAAGAATATAATTTCTAAAATGAAGTACCTGTTTTTGCAATATGAATGTAGTATTGAAAATACTTGTCATTTACCAACTAAAAGAACTTCAGTACCTGCATCCTAATGATCCCAACACAGACTAAACCAAAAAAAATGCTATGCTTTGGAAATCCAGGAACAGCCAGACCTCATGTCCCTCTCATCAAATGCTCTGTCTCGGATAGAGACCAACACCAGATGCTTCAGAGAGACGTGAAAGAAACCCCGTAGCAAGTAATTATAGCATAATCTCTCCATATTGGGAGCCTCTTTCTAGCTCCCATCTGCTAGAAATTAATTCACATCAATATATAGAATGCAGAACTACTTGACAAAGTGTTTACTTTCCAAGAGTCTTCTTTGAACGCTGAAAAGACATTGACCAATTTTTTGTTCAATAGAACAGTGCTATCATGAACTCCTCTTTTACAATTACTTTTTCTTTTCTTGGCTTGTAAAACCTTCAAGAAAAAGATTATTATCTCCAAGCACAGGACACTTCAGCTACCTTATCTAAAAAGATAATCCTAACAGATAAACTGCAGGTAAAACATTAAACCACTGATCAAGAGTGAACTACCACCATAATGTAAAACTATGGGGAATACCTTGTACTAAGAACAACATGCACCCATGCAGAACTCTATAAAATATTTACTTCAGGTACCTGGACACATGCCTTTATTACTCAAAAATCAAAAACCAAGTTACATGTTGGTAACCCATAAAGAAACAAGGATAAAAGGAATCTATGTCTCCATTAACTTTTATCCTGGTTAGCAAGAACAGAAACAGATGCTACGGTTGTCTGCCCTCCCAACAGTATTTCTACAATCACTCTATCAAAAGGATCTAGTTTGTCACTTTTGTGCTCTTGGCAGTTGTCGACTCCTGCCTCTGTCTGCTCTGTATTTCCAAAAGAGCAGCATATCTAATTGAAGGCATGACACTTGCTCCAGTCACTCAGTAGCAAATACCTTTAAATCACAGCCTGGCTCTCAAACAACAACTTACACACACACACACACACACGCACACGTGCACACACACAAACAAAGAAAACCATAAAAAAACCCCAATACATGTGCCATACCACAAGAGCACAGACCATAATTTTGCTGCAGGACCAGTTATGCTGGGATTTCCCTTTCCAACCAAAGCAGGTGGGGCTGCTGCATTTTGTGGTATGTATTCTATAGGCAATACAAAAGCAGCGATGAGACAGGCTCAGTGGTGGATTTGAGAGGGATTCTGCTGGGGTCAAAGCAACCATAAGTCCTTTCCCCACTACAAGAGCCATAATAAACCATCTCCGAACAGTCTGTGCCTGAGTCTCTGTCTTTGAATACCAAGTGGGATGGGCTCCCTTTGCGCATCTGGGTGTTTATAGTGTGATGGATGTGGACAGACGGCTCAGATAGCATGGTAGAAATTGGAAAAGGAGAGAAATTAGAAAAATGGATATAGAAACATGCTGGAGACCAACATCCTACTACACAGTTTTGTGCTCCTCTCCACTTCCTTTAGTCTTTCAGTCGTGTCCAATTGAAGGGAATTTCTCTAAAGATCTGTTGCTTTAGGCACCTAAACCATAGTTGTAGTATATGATCACAGTTTTATTAGAGAGTCTTTACTTCAATCGCCTTCTCTCCAGTATTCATCACAGTGCTTAATTGCCTCAATGTCAAATTGTTCAGCCTGCTGAGAATCAGTCCAAATTGTTACAAAGGCGTGGTTGGTTTAAATGTCTTTGTTTGCCAAAACCATGGTATTTTTAAATACATTGTTGTTTAAACATACCTAGACATATCCTATTTTTGCAGCTATCTATGCAGTATCTATGCATATGTCTGAATGGCCATGTAACAAAAATTAAAAAGAGGAGCTGATGCCTTTAATTATCTATAAATGTGGCTTTAGCTAGAATACTGACTTCCCAATGTATACCTACAGTTGCCTTCTCTGTCTTTTAATTTTCCCACAAGAGAGATTCTTTTGATCCAATTAAATAAAAATAAAATAGAGGAAGTTTGTGCTGAGGAAAGCTACAGTAATTAACACAAAACTACAGCCTAGTGCTCTAGTAAAGAGCTGAGGGAAGCTATTCATTCTGATGAAAGGGGGAAATTTTAATTTTTTCCCAACAATTTTAATAAAATGCTACAGGAATAAAATTAAGTTAACAAAAAACACCAAACCTGAATAAACGAAAAGTTATCCCATTTTGATCATAATTTAGATCCATTACTGGAATTTCTGTGTTCAAGAGAACATCACTGTGTTAAAGAAAAGCCATTTTTAGCATGCATTCCACCAACAAGCAAGAATCAGCCTGTGAACAGATCATTCTCACATCAATAGGTCCCAGGCAAAATAAATTTGAGGCAAATAGCAACTGTAAAATTGTATGTGTTAATTACATGACAGATGATTACATACATTAGTCAGATTGTGAATAGCAGCCCTCTCCCATGGGAGCTGGTAAAGTTCCTAACTTCAAAATTTAAAGGTAAAAATGGCATTTTTAGAAAACTCCATGAATAACAATGACTGGTTTAGGTCAATGCTTGGGTTGATTATGCTCTTTAAATTTCATATTACTAGCTATACATTTTGTGTCAGCATTCCATTTACACTTTCTTTATTCACAAAGCCAGAGATTCTCTTAATTATTTTCAATGCTCCAGCTTCCCAGCCCTTCCTTTGTTATAACTATTGATGAGGTCAAGCTGTAAAACAAAACACTGAAAAGGCTGAAATAAAAAAATGAAAAGGAGACCCCAAGTTCTTAAAAAATAAGAGAGAGGCTGATGACCTACAGGATGGAGTAGGGCTCTCAAACCAAAATGGAAATTGAATCTTTTGATGCAAGTTGCATCTGTAAAACAGCTCAAATCAAACTGTTTATTTCAGCCTCAGAAAGCACAGAAGATTTGTACCTCCCAGAGCTCATGTTCATGGTTCTGTGCGATGGTGGATAAAACTGCGAATACCCAGAGCTGAACAATCTCCCAAATTCCCTTTGCTTTTGTAAATGCTATTAAGCAGCAGAGTAGCCAATTTGGTTCCTGGCATTTAATTAGAAGAGGACAGAGTTTTCATTTAATTGTCTGGTATAATATTTTTCATTTGCTTCTTAAAAGAATGCAAGTTCAAAGCAATGACAGTACAAACATCTTGCTCCACCTCCAGTAAGGATGCTGCACATGGGGGTGTCCCAGCAAAGCATCACAGTAAGATGACTTTTAGCAGGACTAAGGGTATGCTGTGATGGTTTCAAGGTAAGAAGTACAATAATCTTTTGTCAGAAGTCCATGGGAACTGGAACAGCTGTGTGAATGAAGCTGTGTTTTGAATGGAAGAGAAAGACATATGGAGATGGCAGGCTAGCACAAATTCTAGCACTATAAGAAAGCTAAGTTCTAGTATTGCTCTTGTGGCAGAAAAGGCAAGACAGTATTATTCTGTGAACTACAGCATGCTATCTATATACAGATAAATTAGCAGAAAAGCTCTATTATCCTCAAAAATTAAGAATACAACTGGCTGAACAAAGTAGTCCCTTGCATCCCCAGGGCATCAGAATAGAATATAAATGCTATAGAATTATTTTTACTTTACAAGCTTTAATATACACATTGTCCCTTGAGCCCAAAGTTATTTGCTATAATGACATGATAGCCAACAAGAAAGTAATAGCTTTGTGCCTTTGTGCATACTGGTGAAGTGTCTGACCCCACATATTGCAGGCAATTATTTGAGGCTACTGATGTTTCGAGAGAGTTTACTGGAAGAAAGATAACACTGGAGCAGGTTGCCTTGACGACACTATGTAGCTGCACCAGAAATAAAAAAAAAATAAAAAAAAAATAAAGCAGGAGCTCCTTCTATGTTGAAGATGGCAAAATATTCATCAAATTGGGTTAAAAGGGAACTAGTCTCACAGCGAGTCCTATGCAATATTTGGTATCACTTCTTATCTTGAGCATTATTAGAAAAGCGATGATAAAGCCAGGTGGCTCATACCTCACAGTACAGGGAATAAGAACCCAACTGCAAGCACTATGGTAATGACTGCTCAAAAGTTTGGGTTTTTTATTTTTCCTGTGTGACTCCTCTGGTCACTTCTGGATCTGAGAGTTTACTCTGGCAGAAGTAGTTTCTAATGGAAAGCACTTTTGATTTAATAGCAGTATATCACAGAAATTTCTCTGCAGGTTCTATGACTTCTGGCAGTGATCACCATACCCTTAAATAAGGAATGTAAATATGAATTATCGAGCTACCATTGAACCAAAAGTAAAAAAACCACCCTTATTTTGCCATCACTGAATTTTTTAGGCATGCTACCAGATTTTTTTTATATCAGCGTATAAGGAAACACAGAATACAAGAGTGGTAAGCACTTAGAAGGTTTATGTACACATTCAAAATAAATAAGATCAAGTTTATTTCATTATCAGCATTTGCTTTTGCTTCTGTTTAATTTAATAGAAACATATCACTCTGTACTATAAGAAAATTCCCAGTCCTCTATTTTTTAAAAGGGATGAATTCAGATTTCTTTCTATCAGAAAGAAAATTAAGCTCAACTGGTACATAATGCTTCTGCAAACAAAAAAATTCACTTGCTCTTCCTGAATGACCAAGAGAAACCACACGTGCAATATTGCTTATGCCTCACATAAATAAGACATTATTTGTAAATCATTTCAAAAATAAAATTGGGAGAGAAAATAGGCATCTCTGACACCACACAATAATCTGTTGGGATAATACATAAAAATAAGACATCACATTAGATACCAGACATCTTAAATGGATAGCAAAATTTAAATATGAAAAGTATTTTGAAGTATAGCAAGACACTATTGAGAAATCTCTATTTAAAGAAATTTCTGCATTTTAAGCTCCCTTTAATTTACTTTAATCCATTTCATACTCACAGTATTTTCATTTAATTTCTGTTTCTATTAGTCTTCAAACACCAAATTCAAGAGATATGAAATGCAGGTGCTAATTTCTAGGATAGCATCTTTTTTAAAGAAAACATATTTTACCTGAGCAAGCTCAATAAGGAACTCACACAAGCTTCTCACCACTTTCTAATCCCTTCTGTGATAAAGTCACCTTATAAATTCTGCATCACGGATTGCAGATGCTGAGAGGCAAAGCTACAAATGCAACTATATTATTTATAATGACAGACAGATGTAACAGAGACCATGAGAAACAAACCAGAAACACTAGGCAATGATTAATATTTAATCTCTATATTTATCTTGAGCCGAGTAATTAGACCCATCCAAATATATGAAACACTTGCAATGTCTGTTGATCGATGCTTAAAAGGATTACCTCAATGCAAAGACTCACTAAAATGATTAAACTGAGTTTTATTTGATGTCTGGTGCTTTCAGGGATTCTCTAATTAAATAACTGTTGCACATTGGCACAAACCTATTGATTTAATAGCAATTATCTTAATTTATGTTAACTTAGTATGCTCTGCATTATCACTTATGGATGCTAACAGATATGGCATGATATTCCAAAACAATTGTTCTATAAAACCTTAGACTTTGATTAAAAATCTGTTATGAAACATTGAGGGCGCTTGAAAGGCTGAGGCACAAATAAAGATGGTAATTCACTATTGAATTTAATAGTTTGTTTTATATTTAAATCCTGCTTTTGTGATACTGCAAAATGCAAAGGTATAGATTTCTGTAATTAAGTTTGGTAGTCTGTAAATTGTTGCCTTCAGGAGACCAGCAGTAGGAATTTTAAAAGACATTATGATAAAATTCATCATAATGAAACAAGGCACAGTCAGTGACCAATCTTCAGAATCTCATATCATGAGTGATGAGAGAGATTAAAAATTAAAAAATCAAAACTGGTTAAGAGATGCGGCCCTTCCACTTGTAGAATGTTACTTCAAATCCAGGTCCAATGGAAATTGCATCATCTGGAGCTGGCCAGGAACTTTCACTTTAGGGGAAACGAATTCCTTTTTACTTTTTTAATAAATTAGTTTCTTGTGGAATTGAAGAGGCACTCCTTTCTTGAAACAAAATATGTCATCTTCTGTTTAGGAAGCACTGAAAAGAAATCTGTTTTCAGAATTCCTCAAAGCTTATTAGCAAAATTAATAATTGGTTTTGGGTCAATTTTGCTGTTCCAGTCAGCATCCAACAAAGTTGACAAGAATTGCATTGTTTTCAGATATAACTACTCATAATGTCCCTGCCATCATGACAAGAGAATTTCAGAAGTTTGGAAATTTTGATTCGTTGCGGACAGGCCAAAATTAGTGCTGGGGACTGAAGGCTCTTGAGGTCTAGTACAGAACCAAGCCTTAGCAAAACCCAAAGCTCTCAAGGTCTGGAAATCCCAGACTCCATAATGCTTTTCAGATCCTGCATCAAGGAAACAGGATGGTGGAGAGCTTTGGTGTGAGGAGCTGCCTGTCCCTCAGAACTTTGGTCTCTGGTAACCGACTCCCAACAAATACCCCAAAGCTGAGATTTTGGGCTTCATAAAAGCTGCCAAGAAATTTGATGGCGTTTCACTGGGACTTTTCACCTTTGCAAAATATATAGGTTTTGACAAAAAAAAACCCCAAACAAACAAAACAGTTTCAGTGATTTTTATAAAGGATGTTTGGGTGGAAATTTACCAGCCAGCTCTACTCATAAGGCAGGTCTCATGATCACTCTTTCCTCCCTTGCCTTGGCCTTGCTACGGCTGTCAAAACACCTGGTTTGCAAAACAGCTTCTCATAAACTGTTAAGTGTTTCATAAATTTGCAAACGATGGTGATGATAGTGATCACACTTAGTAAGGGTCATATGTTTAATTAAATGTAACACGTGAAGGGTGTCACAGTTGAATGCTATAAACGCCAAAGGACAACTAATCTTAACTGTGAAGTCTTCGGAAACTTTGGTTTCTGAAATGGGTGTGACTTAAAGGATTTACAATTAGATGCTGGGTCCATTCTACACAAACAGATATTTATTAGCATTGCATTTGAAGGGAGGAATGTTGCCAGCATAGACTGCCAGGCAGATAAACTACTTTTGAGTACTGATTTGAGCAGAAACAAAAATATGCTGCCTGAAAGAAGAGGTTAATCTTTCCTATGTCAGAAATCTAAAACATACCTGAGAACCGATGATAAGCTGAATAAGGTGGCAATCATTCAGTTAAGAAATTACAGACTTGCAGGCATTACATTATGGCTCTAAATGGGGGAGGAGATGTGGCACTGACCACACACAGAGTTAAAAGTGCCTACTTCTGATATAGAATTATGCACATTTTTCATTCCTTTTCTCCTTGATTGCTATAAATTTTGTTCCCTTTTATAAAAGATGCTGTATTCTCTAACAAAACCAGGAAAAGGCTTTTGTTAAAAATACCAATATCTGTGTATTCTCTTGAGAAAAGTAACTGTTGTGAGAGTACTTGTTAGATGTTAAAGCAATTTGGTTTGAAAATAGAAACATATATACTGAAAAGATCCCCCAAAGATATGCAACAGGCAGGGTTTTTTATACAATTATCTCATCCTGTCACATTAGTTAAAATTTATCTGCAATTACTAAAACTGGAGTCAATACAATTAAGTTTTTAGCCATCTTTTTTTTTCTATTTACATCAGTTTCAATTTCTAGCTTACACGGCCAGATCCACCCAGCATTTGAGAACTGTGTCTTCTCCTGTCACAAGCTTTCCTTGCCAAATTAGCCCAAATTCTCTCTTCAGAAGTGTTACATCACCAGGGACTTACTAGAAAATTCCTCTGAATGGGAAATGCGAAGGAATTCCATTGATTGTCCTTTCTCTGAACTACTGCTACCTGTGTAAGGCTGACAAAAACAAAATGTCTTCTCCCATTAAAACACCACTATATAGGCAAATGCTAGTCATAAGCAATAGTTTCTACATGTTTGTCAAGGGCTCTCACTCTGAAATTTATTTTAAATCAAAACTTGCCCAGTTCCAGATTGACTCAAACTTCAAAGATTCAACAAAACTCCAGAAGGATAAGAGCATTTTAAAATAAAAATTTGGAGAGAAATTATTCACTCCAAAGAAAACAAAGCCCACATATGTTTAATAAACTCTTCACCTACCCTATACGGACAGTCTGCGTAACATTATATTGATTTATCTCAGAAAATAGATAAGTGCAGATAACATACATATGACATTCAGGATGCAAGGTCACCCTGTATTTTAAATTCCATTAACTAATTTTAATGTAGAAGTGATTAATTTGCCCATGAGTGTAACAGCTACAACAGATGCAGCTAAATTGACTGTGTTACTTTATAACTGCTGTCTCCACATTGGTATAAGCATCATTCTCAACCTAAAGTTATGGGCTGCATGTAAAAATTACTGGGCGAACTGGACCGTGTTACTTTGGAGCAAAACATGAAATAGGCAGATGAACCAACACCAAAGAGCTGAAGATAAAAAGCCTAAAACAAAAGACTATTATTTGTGCATTTATATTGTATGTGTAATGAAAGAGAGTCTTCATTACTACATTGCTGCTGAAAATTAACCAACTTAAATGTGAGAATAAAATCACTGGGACTGATTAACAACAGCAAATACAAAGCCATTTTGGACAGATGTTTCTTTAACAGTGCTTGCACTTTTCACAGCCATTCTGGATCTCTGACACTTGAGGACAATTAAACCCCAAAACACCCTACCTTCCGGAGAGGTTTGAGCTTGGTCTCCATGATGAAGTCATACTTGCAGAGCTCGCAGCAGCGCGTGTCCGAGCTCTTGATCCACTGGTGCAGGCAGGCCTGATGAACAAAGCGCAGGGTCCCCGTGCAGCGACACGGCGTGATGAGGGGGCTTTCATCATCTCCCTCACAGTGACAGATCCTGACAGGAAGGACAGCAAGAGCGAGTGAGGCAACTTTCCAACCAGCAATGCAAAGGCACTGGCTTATTTACACTGCTTTCTCATCTTCAGGCTTGACATTCAAAAGATGCCAGGTATATGACCTTTCAGATGGAGGCCCGGGACCATATTCCTTATTCCTTTCTGCCATTTAGTAATTTCTCTTCACTTAGTTATTTCTCTTTGAATTTGCTACGTGGTCTGAAGGTGAATCAATAGAAATAACAGTTTTTCCCTTTTATGCATGGCAAAACCTTTAAGGCAAATACCAGAACGGAATAGTTCTTGGTCTGTAAGTAATGTCAATAAAATCCTCAAAGGTAGAGAAAACTAACCCAAGCTGCAAATATCCAGCATTAGAAGTACAAAAAGTTCCTAAGATATCTCTTTGGAGTTACACAATTAGAAGAATCAGAGAGCAGTTTTGAGTACTCTGGAGTCATGCATATGGCACAGTGTGTACACGCATGCACACTTTTTAGGAGGCAGGTATTGAAAAGTCAATTTTTTTGTTCTTCACTCTCCTTATGAAGCAGACAGCTGCATTATCTGGGCAAACAAAAACTACTCTGTAAGCAGACCCTAAGACAGATGTTGGTCCCAGAACCGTTTTACCTTATGATGGGATACAGAGCTTTTCATGTTGTGGTTTTGCATAAAGTGATCAGTGTTCTAACATCATCATCTGAAGGGTTTCTTCTGTGACACGTCCAAATGTCCTGCTGATCTTCCCCTCTTCCAAACAGTCTCCTGATCACATCAGGAAGACATTCACTCATCAAAACCAATGTCAGATTAATTGGCAAGCACCTCTTTAAGGCAGAGACATCTCTACAGTGAGCAGAAGGCTTAAACAAACACCTGAAGTTAAGGAGGTTCACCTCAATGAAGAGTAATTCTCTCCTATCCCCAACCTAGAAAAACACAGCAAAGCACCCCAGGCCTAATGAGCATCTGAAGCGACAAGCTGGCACGCAAGAGAAAAAAAAGAAAAAAAAAAAAGCAGAAGGCAGAGAAATGCTATTTTAAAACAGAGAAGTAGCAATAACAGCACAGATCCTGTTGTCACACAAATGAAACTCAGGCCTTAGAAACTTAGTACTTAGGAATGGCACCCTCAGACAGCGCAGATGCAGAAGTGGCTGAACACATCTGAGGAATAACTCACCCTTTTACACAGAAAACTGTGACTGCACCACCCCTGGGGGAAGAAAAGGGGTTGGAGAGCCCTAGGATGTGGTTTTCTTCCTACTGGGCAGCTAAGGGAAGGTGGGTGACCTTCCTTGCACAGGAGCTCCTGATGTATGTCAGGAGGAAACCTGGCAAAGACATCCGAGGCAAGACTGGCTACTGCACAGCTCTGAGGCTGCCAAGTCTATAAGCACGGGGGGAGGAAATTCCAGTGTCTACAGGAAAGATCTATAGATCAAAACTGGCAGCTCCACTATTCTTCCACAACGTAGCCCAGAGCCACGAGAAAATGAATCTGTGATAATGGGAAAGCAGAACAAAGCTGCTTTGCTGGACATATAGAAATAAAGAGACCAAAAAAATCCAACAGATAAATGAAGCTCTGAACACCTGGTTCACAAAAGCCAGGTTTCAGTTTCTTCAGTGGTGCTCACACAGGATTTCATGCCCCACAGCAGTGAAGAGGAGTACAAATTACCCACAACTTCCTTCTTCCACATGTTCATTTTTTGAGACACGTTTTACAAGAACTCAATTTACAGTCTTGTCTTTACTAATCCAGCTGAGCTAGGTGCATCAGTATCTTAGTTCTTAGGTGGGAATTGCCTATATGGTGATTTCTTACTGAGCCTCTGGCTTAAACAGAACTATATTTTCAAAACACTGAATAGTTATTTTTCTAACAAATGCACTCCCAACTGAGAGTTTCATAAAAAACATAATTTTCTTTTTAAATTAAAGCTATTCCCCAAAGGAAGACCAGCACTCTTTGTTCATTTAAATTCAAGCCATACATAATTTATTTTACAGCCTTAGCATTTAAACCATTTAGAAATTAGACAACTAAGCTATGTACCCAATAGTCTTTTTTTCTACTACTGCCAAGATTGTTTAAAATTATTTTCAGACCTAAAATACAAGCCTAAAATTCCACTGGGATCTTCAAACAAAGTGACACTGCAAATTTGAAATGAACAGAAATAATCCTTAGTGTAAACACTTTGACAGAAGAACACTATACGCATTATACATTCTATTTGGGCTTTCCTTGTACTTAAGTCACAAGCCAACTGTATAAATAACAGGGTGACACTAAGGACTTACAGCATGAAGAAGCTCAAACTAAATATTCTGATGGCCTTTTTAAGCTTATATTTTAACCATGAAATATATAATGAGAATTAAAAAAACTTCAGTAGGAATTAAAGTCCAGAGAAAATGACCAAAGGCATGGCTTTCATTAGCTTGAATGCTCTTTGGTCTCTTTGGTGCAATTTAAGTCTTTGTTATTTGTTTAACCAGAAGAAATTAGCTTAAAAGACATTTGTGCTACCTAAACTCATAGTGACAATCTAAAGATTTTTTGGTGCCCAACACCTGTGGCAACAGACTGTTGGCTAAATGCTGAAACATCTTTTAAAGTCTTGGAGCAGATAACTTGCTCTGTCTTCCTCAGCTGTTAGAACTGAATCACGATTTTGTGCGTCTTTGCTCTTTGATGTGCTCATCCATAATGTACATCATAATTGTCACAAATTATAGAGAGTAAATTGTTAATAATGGTTTTGAAAAGTTTGTTGTAAAAACAGAATGGAGGTAGGGACACAAAGCACAGGCATACCTGAACCATATCTAAACCAAGTTGGAGGCAGAGAATTTTCATTTTAGTTTCCTGTTGTCAAATGATCACAACTGTTTGAAACTTTCATGCATCAGGTTGATTATTTAGTGAGCTGAACTTGTCCTGAGAGTAAAATTTGTTTGCATACTTTAGAAATCAACTGAATGGAAAAAACCCCAAAACCACTCTTTACCATAAAGTAAAAAACATATAATTTGCTAAATCTATAGTGATTTATTTACAAGTTGTAGTACAGCACTGATCATTGTTAATAGCTGCAGTTTTACCTGCTCAGACACATCTACAGAGTTTACATGCTCAGCTTTTCTCAACTTTTTAGCCCTTTAGTCGATAAATGGCCTTCACTTTAGAGAAATACCTTTGACTATCTGAAAATGGAGGGGAAGAAGGGAATTTGACCAAATCCCCACAAATTGAGCCTGCTTTTTTTTTTTTTTTTTAAGGTTTGACAGCTTAGTGTTTTAAAGATTCCTCTCTACGAACAGGACCTTTCTTTTCCAGGGGAAAAGATGAGCACAGGACTCCAAAGGAGCTTTTGCTCTATGAATCGTGTACACCAGACAATACAGGATAGATGAGCCATGAGCTCATGATCTTCTGATTCAGATATACAAAATTTTGTGTGTGTATGTGTATACACCTACAAACATATCCCTACACATTGAGATCACAGAATATCTATATTTTTTTAAATAAAACTCACCATGAGTCCTTATTAACTAATACTCTAACAGTGCTGTAATCCTTATGCATATATTTTTGCTTTATATGCCAGTATTTTAGTTACCCAGAACATGTTTTTCTAGCACAGAATTGTTTCTACAACCTTCAGCAAACAGATGTACCAAACAAAGAAATTAATGCCAACACTGTGCATATATGATTTGAAAAAAAATGCACAAAAATTCTTCAAAGGATGTTCTTAAACAGCAGGTTCACATATAATGCAACAAATTAAGAAAAATATTTTGCAGGAAAAAACCCCAAAATTTTAAAACTGAAAAAATCAGTGTTCGTGAATGATTTTTCATAATTCATATAAAAACTGTTGCAGAACTCTTGTATGTTCCTTACAGAACATATTGCCACCACACATACATAAACAAAAGAAATTTCTTATCAGATCAAAATAATGAGATGCAGCTAAAGAAAACACTCAGAAGTAAGGGATCTTCATAATGTAGTGTTGTCATACTGTCTTAAATTCCATGACTGTGAATTGCTTTCCCATGTTTTCCATGGTCCTGTTCATAGCAAAAGGTAAAAGGCAGAAAGGGAAGCATGAAAACAGCCTACAACTTGTAGGCATCCCTGTGCTCATTGGATTTTGGCTGATTTCCAGAAAAACAGCAAGAGCTATCTTGGATGACTGATCTTCACTTCTCATCAAACTAAGACTTTTTTTTTTTCCGTACAGACAAGCATAATCTCATCTTAAAAGGTCTAAAATCAGTATCGAACAAGAAGATTACTTGGAAGACTTTCAGGTTTTCCCAACACTTATTTATTCTGGCAAAATCACGGCAACCAAAATTGCAGTCTAGATGGCTAGCATCTAAGCTGCTTATTGCAAGAGATACTGGCAGATTCCAACAGATTTGTAGCTTTTTCTTCACATGCAGTTAACAGTTTTACTCTCATTACAGAGAGCAGCTGCTAATCTCCAACCTCATTGGAAACCCAGCAGTTTCCCTGACCAGTCTTTCACTAATCCACCTGACTTCAGAAATTAAGAAAATAGTCTGATCCCTGTGCCTCTGTAGTGAAGTGGAAAACACACTTATTGTGCAGGAGTCCTGTGAGGCTTAGTGCTCCACTCCTACCCAGCCAGCAAGCGCTCCTCTGTGACAGTGTCTGTCCAGCTGATTCCCATGGATGACTATTGCCAAAGGAAAGTGATAAAGAACAAGAATCAATCAGCATGTCCCTGCTTCTGCTACAAACCACATTAAGAGCCTTGTCACTAGGAGCAGCGCTGGTGGAAAAGTGTTTGCAGCAATTCTGCACCACCAGAACTCTTTCTGTGGATCCCATATTTGCAACTGGCACCTTATCTCAGTACCCGGTAAAATTTTCAAGGATTTCTGGCCATTACACATAGACCAAGGGTTTTAGCTACAGAAACTGTTATAGACTTCCTTAAAAATACACCAGATCAAATTTTACCGCCATTAACAAATGTACAATGTAGGGGAATGCCTCTGAGACTTTAAAAAATAGAAATGTATATGGGGGCATAGGCATACTGATAATGATGTACATTTATGCTTAAGGGCTATAAATGATGTAATTATGTAAAGCCTGTATTGTTCTTTAATACTCCTGGGTGCTGTACAGCTATGTCCATGCTAACAAGCACTACAGTGAAAGTGTAGCAAACCTGTTGAAAGAAAACAGCTAGTGCTAGAACCTGGAGTATCTACACCAGACACATCTTGGTGGCGTTTCTTTGATCTGAAACTGATTTTGGACCAGGAACACACTCAAAGGGAATACAGCTGGAGAACCCTGAGACAAATTCTCAGCATGGTCTAAACCATGGGAAAAGTACTGTTGATCAGATGCGCTTCGAAAGCAGGCTCCTTATGTGAACTAAAGCACTAATGGAGGGAGGCCCCTTCACTCGCAAAATTAGGACGAGCTACAGCCTTGTGACACGTGTGCACCGTGATGCAATTTCTAGGCAATGTGAACTAAATTAACACAGATGCCTAATAATCATAATGTCATTTTCCTGAAGATGGAAGAATACCAGTACAAGAGAAATGCTTTTGAACTTTTAACAGATTTCCTTAAAGAAAGAGGGAAATATTTTCTCCATATAAATATGCTCAAGGAAGACAATGCCTATTCCAGAAGTATTATTTTTGGTGAGAAATTATTGAAAAGCCAGTTAAATCTGGCCCTTCACTGGAAAGCACATATGAATCCATAATGGGTATGCAAAGAAAAATTTTTACTCTGTTCAGTGGGTACATATCATCACTGTATCTCACTATTGCTAAAGGGAGCTTAGTCAGGAAGAAACAGCAGAGCCGAAAAGTGCTGGAGCAAGTGAATCCTTGGATTTGATTTTTGGCTGTGAGGATTATTAGCTGCCAGCATGACATGTCATGAGCTCCTAGGTTATCTTGATTGGACCAAAAGGATCCAATTCCCCAGGACTGCAAAAGGATGCACAAAATTGCAGTCGCTACTGTTTGATTTTTTCTTAGGAAAACTGTTCTGTCCAAAAAAGGTCATTTTCTCTTTTGCCAATTTATAAAGTGCTTACAGTACTTTTAGATAGTTAGAACCTAAAATTAAACAATTTTATTAACAACTCACAGCAAGTAATTTTCATTCATAAAAAGCATCCACAAAAATATCAAACTCTGCTCATGTATAGTTTATAATTTTGAAAAAACAAAGGCTAAATTCACTGAATATGTCCACCCTGCAACAGGCTACAGAGTGCCATGTTTCTCTTGCTTTCATTTTACAGGCTTTTCTTTTTTTTAAATCTCATTTCCATTCTTTTCACTTTTAAATCACAAAGTAATCTAAATGACAAATTGGTCTTCCTCTCCATTTAAACACAGTGTGAATGAAGCACATTAATTCTCCATACCAAATGAAATCCATTTGTGTATCTCTTCTCTGTCACTCCTGCCCTTCCATTATGTTCTATAGTCAGCTGTCTTTACCTGACTAGAGGTAAAACCATTTTTAAAATGTTGCACCACACTAGTGGAATTTCATAAGGACCTAGCTTTCTCTTAACCTCTGCAAAAGTGATCAGAATTTGTAAGAGACCCAAGAGCAAACAACATTAGCGAAAGCACATACATATTTTATTTTGTCAACATCTCTTGTCTTTCTATTAATCTTCCTTTATAGGTGATAAATAGGATATCTAAAGAGTTACAAGTAATTGCTGCCTCAGATGTGCTGTTAGTGCAAGATATGTGTCCAATAAGATTTACTGCACTGAACAAGTTCAAAGAACTACGGACTGCATCTTAAAAGAGGATACAGATTTCCTCCCACCCACCTAATGAAAGTCAAAGCTTTAAGGAACTAAACTCTATACAGAAAATATGCAAGCTTTAAGTATTCAGTAACAGGACCCCTAAAACCGAGGGTAACTTTCTAAGGAAGCTGTGCCATTTCACTTATTTTCATTAATAATAATAATAAGGTCTGAGAGAAACAAGTAGAAACCAGGACTCAGTTCTCCCCCAGATAAGTGGGGGAGAATCACAACAAAGACATGCTTGCCTTCCATTGGTTGTCCTTGCATCCTTGTGCATCATGGAGAGCTTCCAAAAGAGACTGCATAACCAGATGGCTGAAGAGGCGACAGATGGGGATTTGAACCATCAGGCAGAGAATAGAATTAACCAGAATTTCATACTGCTTCAAAGACTGATGAACCACCAGACCATCATGCAGAGGAGGAGATTCCTCAAAAAGCAGGAGATTCCTATCAAAAAGTCACTTTGCAAAAGTAAAGCTCTGAATGGGAAAGTAAGCAGCAGTTACAGTTCTTTTCAAGGAAGGGGTGAGGAGTGAACATGCGGGGCAGAATTCAGAGACTTAGCTCCTAAGGAACTTGTCATCCCGAGACCACAAGGTACACACTAACATCCCAGGGAGAAACAGGTTAAAAACCCTCCAAACACCAGTCTGGAAGTAGAGCTTATTCCATTTTATGCTGATTTTAGAGGGCCCTGGATGGTATTTCAAGTCTACATTTTCTGCACTGCAGTTTATTCCCTGGATCCAACATCAAGGTTTCAGCATAAGTATTTAGAATGAGTGTTAAATTTCAGTGGTAGAATTTGAACCTATATATCTATCTTCCACACAAATTTCTCTTCTTTTTCCTCAAGGATTTGTTTCCTACCAACCACCTTCCAGCCTGCTGATTTCGTGAGCATTCCCATACATGAATATTTCAGAATGTAAATAATTTCATGAAAGAGATTTTTTTTTGCAGGTCCTACTAAATAATATTAAGAAAAAAAAACCTGTTGCAGCACTTGATTTCACAAAGAGAAGCTACATAATCGTATTGTCTCTTGTCATGTGCAATATATATACTGTTTCTTCCCATATATAATTGTGCTCACACACAGAAGTGCCCACATTACCCTTTTCCTAAGTTTATACTGGCCTTTTAATTAACACACTAGATTTTTAAAACTGTTTTTTAAAATTATGATTGAAATATACTCTGCACAGCTCATGAATCAACTTCATAATCTCCTTTACTTCCCCCCCTCCCTGCCTGTTTTCTCACATGCCCTACTGTTGTACCCTACTCCTCAAATGAGGGCCTGCCATTACATGACTGCAGGAGTCATTCAGAGTCCAACAAAACCAAAATTCAACTTCTGATAAGCATCTTTTTTCAAAGAGAGGAACTCCACTTTATTTAAGTGCACGTGTTTTTTACAGAAATGACTGAATCAGTACTACAAAAAGATTTTACACCAAAAGCCTAACTAGTCAAACATAAAATATCTTTCACCTATATAATCAATAATAAAAATACCACAAGATATATTCAGAATCAATACACAAAGCACTTATGATCCACTAGTGGTAATATCAACTAACCAATTTTCTGGTTTTTGTAATTTCCATGTGAAAATCCATGGGACTAAATTCTCACAATCCATTCACTTTGTCATGTCCAATAGAGAGCTGTTCCCTTCAGGGAGATTATCCACATGCAGACCAAAGAATGCTATTTCTGAGACTGTGTCTCAAGCTACATGGCAAATTCCAGGATAGAGTATATATGAAGAAAATCTCAGACACAGGGCAACTTAGGAAAAGGGGAATCCAATTGTATGATTTAGAAAGTCTATCCTGTGAATCTTTAAAAAAATTAAATAAAATTAGGTGCCAAAACAACTCAGCATGGCCAGAACTTATGTTGTATCTCAGAAGAAACCTTGCCTCCTAATGGACTCCAGGAGAAAGTAGCTGTTCAGGAAAGAGACTGTAAAGGTCAGCATCGATGCCATGACATTGTTTCAGCATTTTGGAAAGAATCAGTGACACTGGAAGGGGAAATATTTCACTGGAGTGACCAAGAGGCTCCCCTCAGACTAGCTGAAGAACATATTGCACAATGGTATTATACTTTATCTGACTAATGCGCTTATGCTGGGACTGGGTGTGTCCCATCACATTCCTGCTCATGCTGCTAAATGCAGATTGAAGAAACTGCCAGCAATCAATGAGGAAATGAAGGAAAAAGGTTGCCTATCTAGAACCTTAAAGACAAAATAACTGTCACCAAGAGATGTCTATGATCCCTGTTCCTCTGCTATTTCCACACAATCCCATTTAGGTGAGGGCCATTCCTCTCAGCCAGTGCTGTCATATCAACTAAAAGACATGAATAGCTAGGATGAAAAGCTTGAAGAAACACCCCAGGAAAACAAATTTTCCACATCACAACCAGCTATGCTCACCTAGTCTTAGAATAAACATCATAAAACCACCCTCCTTTTTTTATTTCTCATGCAGAAAAATGGTGTATATCTGCAGAAGTATATTGACATGTAATCATTTATTTTTTGTTTCAGTTGGGAGGTTGTGAATTTGAGAAAAAACCCTATAACACAGATCACAAATCAATGAAGTGCATGGACTTGTCCTGAGAAAAAGAAACTACAGTCTGTTCTGAATTGGTAGTAAAAACATGTCTTAGTTTTTCTTCAGCTGTCTGTAAACTGATTAAGTAAGACAACTTATTAGCTATGAAAAATTAACATGCTTTTGATTTTGCAATGTTTTTCCTAGCTGTATTACAGTCACTATGATACATCTGATAATGATGATGACAAAAAACAGCATTATCCCTGACATGAAGAAAAATGCGATTATGACTGTCTTGACAAATTTTGCAGAACAGGTCTCATTATTAACCACATTGAGTTTAATGCTGGTTGTTCAAAGAACACCTCCACTGATAGTGAGCCTAGAGGCAGATACCTATCAAAAGTTTTCAACCTTTCTCAACTAAACAAGAGCCTGGCTGAAAAGTCTGCATGTGCACCCAAAAGGTCCATCCTTGAACCAAGCTCCAAGTCTTGCAAAAAGTGCCTGAAAAATTATAATAAAATTCAGTGGGTTGAGAAGACAAACAAAAGACTGGAATCCACTTTCCACCTGAAAGTAAATTCTAAGTTTGGTGACTTGGGCAACAGTTAGGACTAATCTACATAAGGCAATTACAGAATTTTATTTTATATATATATAGTATGTGTGTATATATACACACACACATTTATTTATTTATGTATTTATTTATTTGTGTGGTTTTTTACTACAGTATAGTTAAGCCCATATGAAGACCCATGTTGAAGTATTTTTTTTCAGGTTTTGGGTAGCTCATATTCTTAATAATTATTAAATGACCTGTTCTGTATGTACTGTGTGTACTACACTGGATCTTCAATACATGCAGGCTGAGTAGTTCAGAAATTTAAGACAACTCTGAAGCTGTTGTAGTTACCTGTGCACAGCTCTGCATCATGCCCTGTAGATCCATTTCAATAACATGGTTACCACTGTTGCTGTTTCTTTGCATTTCTATAAGGCAGACAGATCCCAAGCCTATTCCTGATATACAAGCTCATGCACGAACACAGCTGGACTTTGAAGAACCTTTAATTATTATGACAGACGATGGTCAGACAATAGAAATGTGCATTTTTGCTTGGTAAGTACAAGGAGGGCATAGCACTAGCTGCGTTAGTAATGCCTTATATCTCCTGCTGCGAAAGAACACAAAAGGACTGCATATTACCTTTTTTCTTTTCAGAAATAGGATCTTTGCAGTGTTTCACGAAGTTAAAGCACACTGTGAAATTGCATGATGAGGCATCATGAACTTCCTCATCCTCTGTTTATATTTCCACACAAATTCTTCCCAGCAAAGAAAAGTGAGAAGTTTTGGGTTACCATATGAAGAAACTAAGCCTGACTGACACTTTGTAGATGAGAGTCAATGCTGGCTCACAAGTTTGGTGAGGGAAAAAAAGGAAATACTTGTTTCAGTTCTGTTAGACTTACAGGATGGTGCGCTTTCATTTACCACTGAACTAAGTAACTCAAGCTTTTCCAGCTGTGTAGTCTAAATTTGGATGTTAGCCCAGAAGTGTCTAACTTGCTCTCACTTCCAGGGTAAAATGCTCATATTCTGGTTGCATGCTTCACACCAAGGGCATCAGGTTGTCAGAAGTCTGAACTTCTGAACTAAAGAGAACTCTTGGTGTTGCTTTTTCTTTCCCAAAGCTTATCTTAGTGTTTATTCTGCCCAATCATCCTTTTGTACCATTCCAATCCTTGTGAGGGGTGACTGAACTAACAGCCCATACACATTCACAGTGTGCAGGTGTTTGGCAGTGCGAAGTCATGGACAAATTATGCCCCACTGGAAACAATGTTCTGCAGGCACCATCCACTGGATTCCTGAGGTAATGGCAACTCTGGAGAACACTGAATCAAGACCATAAATTTATTTCATATAAGTCATTGAAAAATGACATAGAGGGACCAAAGCTGGATTTGAACTGATCACTTAAGGAGGAAAAGCTCCATATCCCATTGTATTGAGCTATCTGACACTCTGCTTCATTGTCTGCCTCTGGCTGGACATTTAAAACACAACAATACTCTGCCAGAGGATAAAGTGGGTCTGTCTTCATGGAGCAAAGACAAACATTTGGTTCCTTTGTAGGATTACTCTTTTTAAGTAAGAGAAGTATGTCTTCAGATTGAGATATGCTAACTTCTCTGTAGCAAAGGTTTTTGTGTTACTTCCTGTGGCCTGCCTAGGCCACAGGAAATAGTGACAGAAAAGCAGTCAAGAGAAAGGCACTCAGACTGCGGCACGGAGAAACTCCTTTTAAGAATGCTAAATCCTTCTTATTAGGGACTAACCTGCATACTTCTAAATCATCAGACCAGTCATCATACAACACTGGAGGCTTCTGAACAGCATGAGGCACAGTGGGCCCTGCCGCGGCAGATGCTCCATTATCTGGGACTGCCCGAGCATCGCTGCCAGAGCCTGCCTCTGCAAAGGAGTCCTTCGTGTGCCTAAGGAAAGGTGCAGGCTGCCGATCCCTGTGGCAGCTTTTCCCTTTGCTTTTCCCACATTTTCTTGAGGAAATCCTTGCTTCCTGAGATGATGCTGAAGACTGCGATTCCTTAAGCCTTGGAATCCTTCGCCGGTGACTTACAGTAGGATTCTCAGGGTCAGATACCTCTTGTTTCTTTTTTCCCATTGTCCCCAAGGTGACAAGTTCAACAGCATTATTGTTTGAGGAGCCATCCTGGTTACTGCATGATCTATTGTTTCTTCTCCCTCTCCTGGCCATCCTGGCCTTTTCTCTTGCTCTCCTCCTAGACTGAGCCCACTGACTCTCATCCAAAGATGATGATGAATCGGATGTGTTCCAGATGGATCTCGGAGGCTCAGGATGCAATTTACAGTTTCTCCCCTTTCCTTGTTTTTCTGTGTGCTCACCATTGTCTCCAGTCTCTCTTTTCAGCCTAAACCTTCGTTTTATGTGTTTCTTACCACCAGGCTCCCTATTAGAAGGGGCCAGCACCATGACAGGGGTTGCATGTTCAAGCTCATCTTCTGACAAATCATGCAAGGTAGTAGATCTAGACAAAGCAGTAAGCAAAGGAAAGGGATGGAAATGGTATGGGTGGGTGGAAAGAGAGATCACAAAAAAAAAACAACAAAAAAAAGGATGAGAATGAGAACATGAATTTTAATAGAAAAACATGAGACTAAAAAGCAAACACAAAACCAAAACAAAGATCAAAAGAAATCTAAAGTCTATGTCAATTATGAATAAAGTTAAGCAGAAGCAAGAGCTACATAACATTTAATAAAAACAACGAACAAGTATCAGCCAGATGAGAGTATATTTTTCTCAGCACATACCTACAAATGTCCTGAGTGGAGGGGCAGACAGACAACCGGGATTGACTCCTGGGAGCTGTTCCTGTTGTAGGACTGCTTGCCTGTTGAAATAAGTTATACAGTTTGGAATCTTTGTCCATGAAATACATTGCAGATATTTTACTGCTTTGCCACATGATCACAAAATTAAAAAAACTGTTTCTGCTGTTCATAGCGCACTGTTGAACACACAGAAGCTCACAAAATACAGGAAGCTTGAACAAAAGTGAAACCTATTTGTGGAACTAAGTGCGACTGAAGTGTTTGAGCTCTCATTCGCTCATGACTACTTTTTGTCACTGTTTGAGGAAGCAGCCTTCAACATTTGAATTTTCATTTGGCTCTATTGTACATGTCTGATGGGAAAAAATACTGGTTTTCTTTTGTGCAAATAACCATGACGATTCCTTTCCAAATCATGTGAAGCGCATTTGTAATACTTGAGTGATGAAGAACCCAAAGCTAACCTAGGTTAAGTGGACTGATGAAACAGCACGAAGATTAGAGTGTGTTTTAAAAGGTTTTCAAGGCATTCAGATCTTCTAGAAGAGCTGAAAATGTTAAACTGAGATGATCCTGAAAAATCCACAGTGCAGGCTGCATCTCTACAGAGCTGATCACATTCTCAAGCAGCAGAAGAGATATAAAATGTGTGTATGACATTTTAAAATAACAGATATAAAACACATATGTGACATTTTGCTCATAAGGTTGTTGCTCCAAATTGCGGATTCAGTTACCCAATACTTTCACTGAAAACATATTTTGATGGTGTTAACAGCAAACCATTTCAATCTGCCTTGCTGTCTATTGGCAGCAGAACTGTATGGAATCCAAATGTAAATCGTGATTCTTCAGGATCCCTCACAAGACACGGTATTGTGGGAAGTGGGTTCAACACAAATCATTCTTAAGGCTATGATCTTCCTGTAGCTGATCAGGGGTATTAGCTTTTAGTATGCAACCCCATCCCATTGGGAGCACCACTACCAAATGCAGACAAAATACTACAAGCCTCAGAATTCCACTCGTGCACCAGATTCAAAGGAAGGATGACTATTAAGCAAGAGTACAAAGTACAAATCATACAAAGATGGAAAGCCTGTCATCCCAATCTTTTGTAGGAGCAAATCAAATTCAGTCAGATAATTGAAATTATTTCTAGCTCAACTTTCACAGACATTTTTGTGGTGTTAAAAAGGTGTTTGAAAATTAGTAGTACAAGCAAAAATAATTACATATAGCAAGTACCTGCCGACACTTCACTTTTATCCAAGGTTTTCAATATCCATTACATTTAATGCATACATCTTTTGGAAACGTCAGGCACCACTATGTGTATTTTTGCTTTTATGTGGATACCAGCTGAGACTTAAGAACAGTGCTTTTGCATGAAAACAATCTTCTAGCTCTTAGATTTCAAGCAACCATTTTTACCTGTGGATTAATATCGCAAAAATACACCAAAACCACCAACAATATTGCTAATTCTTTGCTTCCAGTCCCATAAACGAAATTCAGAGATACAACAACTAAGCCAAAAAGAGAAAATAAATTGATAAAGCATTCGGACACAATCCTCCTTTTCTAAGTTTTTGCCATGTCTGGATTCACCAGTCAAAGGAGGAACATTAGTGTGTCTACATGCAGTGTCATGCTGGAAGAAAAGGACAAGTATCAGTAAGAGAAATTGTATTTCATATCTCCTTTTCTACAAAAGCAATACTTCAATTATATGTATTATGACAGAGTATGAATTTTTCTTACATGCAGATTAGAAACATATGTTATATGCATGGTTGGGTACATAATCTTCTTCCACCTCAGCCTCTGTGATTAGCATTAAGTAATTAAGCATATCTTAAGCTACTTAATGAGGAAAGATGCAGACATCAGCACCAATAACTAATGTTATTGTGTTACATGCTACTGCTGTGTGAAAAAACATCTCTCCAGACTAAACCTCAGGCAGAGGACTGCTGAAGATATCCAGCCCCAGAGGTGAGTGTGGACTCCTGAAGTCATCCCTCAAGATGAGCTCATTTCTTTTTTCCCCTCACTGCTCCAGGACTGTTACCACTGCTTCTTTTAGGATCCCTGTACTACAGGGGTTTGGCCTGGTCCTAAGTGGTGGTCAGGTAATCTCCATGAGGTAAAAGGAATTTTTATATCACCTTGCCACAAGCAGTACCCTTTGAAGGGATAAGGAGACTGGCTAAGCTGGCCCAGTAACCATACAGCAGGTCTGCACAAGTTCAAGAAACTTTCAGCAGCTATTAAAGCAGGAAGCCAGCTAGACAGTTCTTAAGAGAGCTGAAATAAAGCCAAAAATTAAACAAGCTCCTTGAAAAGCTTTTACACTTATGATTTGGAACTGCAGACAGGTGGGAATCTAATTATTTTAAGATAAAAATTACATTACCAGTTTGACTACTTAAATCTTACATTTCACTTTCAACTGCCAAGAGGCCTGGACTGTTTCAGCCCTGCTCAGTCAAATTCACTTTCTAGCTCCCCTGTGCAGGCATAATGATGTTATGTTTAGTTGCACATAACTCAGAGAAAAGTTTATTCCCTTCAAAACCAATTTACATAAACATATTTTACAAAAATGAATGCTTTTTGCTTGTTTGTCTAAACCCTACTGGAGTAAACATGACAACTGGGAGGCAAAAAGCCAATGCACCACTTAACTCTGCAAAAACAAAGCATGAAAACGCCAACATGACAAGTTATACACAAGATAATTCAGATATTTACCTGTGATCAAATTTAATTCATGTAGTTTCTACAACTTTGTAACACAAATTTTGATTTTTATCTACATTAAATTAGCTTTTAATGGTAAAATCATAGAATCGTAGAATTTCGGGTTGGATGGGACCTCAAAGATCACCTAGTCCAACCTTTCTTGACAAAAGCACAGTGTGGACAAAATGTCCCAACACCCTGTCCAGCCAACTCTTAAAAGTGTTTGATGTTGTGGAAAGAAAAACGAACTGATGGAGTGATTTCTAAAATCAAAAATGTTAATGTATCTGATATTAATATTCTGATGGTGATTTGTACCCCTCACAGGAAATGGAGGCCCTTATTTTGTAAATAGGTCCAGTCTTTGTAAATCAAACAGGAGTGGAAGGACCTAACATCAGGTCTGTCCCTGCTACCACATTTCATATGAATATAATAATTCACAGCTAGATGAGCTGTTTTTAAGAACCTTAAATTTCAAACTCAGCTGGATGCCTAGTCCAGACCTCTACCCCCAAACTCCTTTGCATTTTCATCCCACTCTGTTCTGACTGCAGTAGCTGTATCTGCATTCTGCTACCAGCACTGCCTCCGGGTTTACCCCAATTCTTTTGGCAATATTCCCTCTTTGCCATCTCTTCTACAAGCTATACATCCCAAAATGATTTTAAAAATTTAAATAATTATATCTCTTCAATCCAGTCTGAGAGCAAAGATACCTAAAGGGGCATTTACTTGGGTAGTGTATTTACAGAGAGAATTGTGTATTTCCAAGGCATATCTGACAAACCAGAACATGATAATTTGAATATATTCTGCTCACGTCTTAACAGTCCAGCTCCTTTGGGAATGTATTTGCAACAGACGTTGGAAACAGTCTCAAGCAGACAGATCTTATTGCTATAATTGCTATCCCATTGCTATATTGCTATGCAGCACACTAAATATTTTGAGATACTGTACTTAGTGAATAGAGGGATCAGATTGATGCTGAGGACTCCAATTCCACCTGAGAGGCAGAATAACTAAATTTTTAGAAACAGTATTCCTTGAATGAATGTCTTCTTCAGACAGGTATATTGTACAGCTCACTGGAATGTGAAAACTAAACAAGCACTGTACTAATTTTATCATAACAAATCATATCAATAGCAGAATTAAATGTGGTAATTCAAAATAAAGCTGTCTCACAATTGATTTATAAGCAAGGCAACTCATTTCTCTATGCCATCAACACAAGCAAGAGGTCTAAGGGATAATGCCAACTCCACCTGATTAGGTTTGGCATTTCAAAAAAGATTGTTAGCAGAGAGAGATTCCCCAGCCACCAGCTTCTGCTGTCTTAGCCAGTTTAGACGAACTCTCTGGTCAAGGATATGCAATTCAATTAACAGACATGACAGGCACTCATCCATAATTTTTTTTGGTATGTTGATAGTGTGCTTTTCAAACAGAATACTGGTAAATACAGAGTTTTCAGGATAAGTGAGATGATAATCACTTACCCGACACAAGGGGACTTCAGTCACGCACATGTGTTTGTGTTAAAAGACCAGCAAAGACAGATATGGGGGACAAAATTAAGTTCAACTGGTGAAAACAGTAAGAATTTCAAATCAAGACTGCCTTTACTTAGGTGTTCAGGATCTGATATAAGTTTCCAGATAATAATGAAAAAAAAAGAAAAAAAGGGAGTCCTTACAGGCCATGTATTGCATAACCTGCATGTTGAAACTAGCGCAAGAACATGAGTAACATTGTGCCCTTCCCAAGAACAGAGAAGGGCTCTACTTTGGTCTAACCAAAAAGCTGAGTAAAACCAGACTCCAGAAGTGCAAAGATTCACACAGGAAGGGAGTGAAGCTTTAAATTAACAAACCAGATGATGTAATGGACAGTTGACATAAAATGACCTCACAGATATCACCAGGAATGTTAGTGAATCCTCTCCTGTCTCTCTTCTGAACAGAGGTATTTCCAAAAGTTGGTCAACTTACAACACTGCTGAAGTAGAAAGCTGCAGACAACTGATGGGTGATAGGGCAGACAGGGAATATGTCTAATGCTTTTATTCTCCTACTGAGTTTGCTCTAATAGCAGTGATGCATCACAGAATACTCCAGATCCCATCAGCCGTTACAGTTAAAAAGCTGAAACTCTATCCTATTTCAAAAACAGCACACGAAGGAATGGATACCTTAGAAGATTAGAGCAGTTTGTATGGCAATAGGCTCAGCAGGAGACCCAGTCTGTGTATTTTAATCTGAAAATTTCTGCTTTGTAAACAATGCAACATTTTGTGGAAAACATCCACCTTTATGAACTTTTATGTGGACATTTCCTCAGGTCTAAAAAGTTCAAAAAGATGGTGAAGGTGACCCAAGCTGGGTGTTATTTTACAAGCTCAGTCTCGATGGCAACTGAAATTTATGCTCATGGGTTTGGGGGAGGTTTCTGGGTTTTGGTTTGTTTGGGTGGGTTTTTTTTCTTTTCTTTATTTATTTCTTCATGATGGAGTTCCTGCTTTGTGCTCAAATTTCAAAGTTGTTTAAATTTGATTGATGCCTTTACAGCAACTGTTACATTAACTGGTAACTGAATTTGTTAAATTATCTTTCCCAGATTTTCTTTTTTTCATAAATTATTCCTTGCACATTTCTTCTCCAAACCTTTTTTTTTCTCTCCTTTCCTCCTTCCCCCCCTTTCACCTGCCTCTGAAGAGAAGGAAGGACAAGGCAGGAGCAGAAATATTCTTAGGATTCTGCCAAACAATACCATTCAGCATCTTTGAAAGTCAGTATGATCATGCTATAAAGTGGTTTGAAATCTAAAATCAAAATTGCAAATGGCAAATCTAAGCTATCATTTAAAAAATGAAGCAAACGAGTAATTACAGCTTTAACTTGTAGATTCAATCAGCTTGCTTAAGTTGTTTTCTCCTGCCTTACTAATCTATGTTAATCTTCATTTTCAAGGTACAGATTCAACTAAAAAATCCACTTTTTCTACAGGCATAGAAGCAATGCTAGCTAAACTTTGAATTATCAGATGGATTATAGTATGCAAAACTCTTTGTATCGTAGCAACACAATATTTTTCATTCATGAGTCTCTTCAAGGATGCATCATTCTAGTCATTATCACTTTCTTAATAAAAAGGTTTCATATTTCTTAAAAAAAATGTAGGCAATTGGAACAAAGGATGTGCCAGGTTTTATGCAAAAGGTGCAGAGCCATAAGACCAGCAGCTTTTGACTGTCTGGAGGGAGCTAAAAGGAAATTTAGCCTATAGGAAAGGTGAAGCACAAAACATGTATTTTCTCTGTTACTGGATTTTGCAGCCCTTTATTTCCAAAGGTAGTCAACACTCAGAGAGCCATTTAGAATTCCTGTTCCAAACAGGGCATCTGTTTTCACATACCCCTCTGTCTGCAAGACTGAAACCCTCAAAACATTCCTATATACTAAACAGCTCCACTCAGATGACGCTCCTGCCATGCTCTCACAAGCGCATACGCACGTGGGTGCACACACCCACCATATTCTCCCTTTGTTCTGGTGGACTGCGCAGGAGGCAGGCTGGATAAACTCCCATCCCTGAGGATATCATTGTTATATTTGAACAACTCCATTCTGGTGTGTATCTGATGTCTATTTATTCCACCCCTAAGGGGAGAAGCCTAAATGTGCCAAAGCAAAAGAGTTGTAGTAAGAATATTGAAATGACTAAACCGAAAGTGAAACCCTGAGAATGCACCACTGTCAAAACCAGGAGATACCATATTTTTCATGAAGTGCAATAAACCTAAAACTGCAGGACCACCTCCAATTTTGCACCTCTGAAGATATAAAGTTTGCTTAATTGAATTTGCTTTTAGGACAAATACATGAAATGTGCTTCAGAGTGCCATGGTGAAAAATTAAATGCCATGCAAACATTTCCAGGAGCATATATGCAACAGATCATAATTATTATTTATATTTATGGAAATAATTATAATAATTATAAAAAATAAACATATATAAGAACTTGTATCCTCCATTTACTGAAAACAAATCAAAGCTACTTCTGTATGATATTGGCTATCATAGGATAGGACTGAATTTTGTGATAACAGAAATTTAAATTATATACAGGCATTACACACTGCGTAAGCTTGCATAAAAACATAAAAATTGTGGCACAACACATTCCACACATATGTGCAGTTTTATCTGGATGTGTCAATGTGAGGTATACTGAGAATACACTGTTGGTAAGAATGGTGATTTAATAAAGCAGAATCTGTAAAACTGTACGCATTCTTGTATACATACTATCACACATCTCTATGTATTCCCTCCCACTAGAACATGAGCTTATAACAGCTCCAAAGAAAAGTGTACCCAAGAGTAAACTGAAATTGAATTATTTTCTAATGGTTGTCCCCATGTGTTTATTATCAGCATATATTCATGCAATTTTCTTCAGAAGCTCAAGTTTTGGGCAGACTTAGGCAAATTCTGCTGTCCTGCCAGGTCAATTCTGCTGTCCTGCCTTTTGTTAAGCTTATTGTAAATAAACATTAAATTGTATGGACAAACCACAAAGCATTCTCTACACATAAAAATTAAACATTCATATCTAGGAGTTTTAAAAAGTGCAGAAACAGTTACTATGCAATGGATCTAGTTCTAGTTTTTCTGGTTTTCTGCCTTTTTTTTGCCTTCAAATTCTGTTTTGATGAACAAAATCTTTTCACTAACTTGTTTACTTAGCACTGTTTTCAGTAAATGAGAGCTAAGCGCTAGGTTAGGCTTCACCTTTCATAATAATGATTCTGTTTGTGAGCAAGAAGAACGATTTGATGACTAACATAACACTTATATTTTAATGCCAGTTTTGTATACATTGTATTATTTACTGTAAAAGCACTTTTGAAGGTTGACATTTTACGCTTTACAAGAGCAAGGACTTTATTTTTTTTCTTGATTTGTTTTCTTTTTTGAAAGCCGTAAGTTTTTTCTCAGTTGCTCACTACAGTAATCTAGAACTTACACTTGGAAGGGATGGGGCTACGTGGTTCCTTGGGAATAAAAGCAACTACCAATCTGGAAGAGAATTTTCATTTATGATTAGTGTGAAATCGGCAGAGAAGAGAATGAACTATGGATCAACTCGTAGCATTGTAGTTCCCTGTAGCAAAACACGAGGGGTCTCACAGCTGGTCTTTAGGATTCAGTCATGCAACAGGTGATCTTGGAAATGCTGCAATCCTGGTTCTGGCAATCAAAGTCCATGGTAAGAACTTCTTTAAAAAGAACATTTAAGCTCCTTTATGGTTTTTTCACAATAAAACCTATCATTTATCCTTACAATAATGCCGGCAGGAGACATTATGTGCTCTCTGTTGGTGTCACTGCCTCAGATATGGTGGCATGTTTGGCCCATTACAAACACTTAGAATGTGTAACAGTGAGTTCTGCCTGAAGCTCTGTAAACCATCCACATTGCCATACAGGACTCTTCTTACATTCACCTCGTACTGAGAGAGGATGAAATACTTGAGAGTATCAAAACCCATGTGAAAGATTGTTCAATTTTAATGGAAGAGATTAAATGGTAATTTATAATTCAAAAGGATAAATATTATATTACTTATTACAGAATTTGATACCCAGTTTGTGAAATTTATTTCAGAGTCACAAACTGAGTGGCTCAAACCAACAATCAGTACATTGGCAACAATAAATTTTTCATCTAGAGCTTTAGTCAGCACTACTTTGGCATCCTGGTGCCTTTTGGTTTTCTTTGGTATCTTATTGAGAGGAGCCCCACCCGACACAAGAAATCAGAAATTGCTAACATACAGTAAAAACAATTCTTTCCTTCTTTCTTTCCTCTATTGTTACTCATATTCTAAATTAGACATGTGAATATTATCACACAGAATATTCCAAAACAAGCACCACACTTCCTGATATAACTCAACAGAGTTTTATTAGATGGATGCTTCAGAGACTTGTAAATAAAAAGTGTTCTAACACCTGCTCGAGGCTTTTCAGAAGTAATTGAGGCAAAACAAAATTCAGGCAATTTGCTCCAAGCCTGATTTTCCCTGCACTGAAAAATAAGCCCAAGGTTCCCATCAGAGAATTTCAAATCTTACTGCTGAGAGAACATCTTTCTCTAATGAGCTCTTGAATCATAATTAACATACAGAAAGACAATTACAATGTTTTAGAAACATTTCTTCCAAAAAGCATTTTAACACAACCAGGCAGCCTCAGAAACACATATTAAAGCATAACCTCTACAGACTGTAATTCAGACATGAGATTTGTTCCACTGGTTAACCACAACAGAAAACAATGAATCCACCAGATCCTTCTCTGACTAGCTTTCCTCTTAAATTATACATGTGTTTAGGAAGACATAAGAATTTTAATGAAAAAAGTTACAGTGCACAGAAAACTAAGCAATGGCAAGTAGGTAATGAACAGGGTCAAGTTTTGCATTTACTTAGATTTTAAACACATGCAGATAGGATCACTTCAGTTCTGAAATCCAGAACACTGCACAATACTATCTCTTACAAAGAATAATAAAGATCCTTCTGCTACCAGCAACATAGGAAATAGGTGGGGAAAAAAGTCTAATTCTTAAAAAAATAGTAATAATTTAAAATCATCAAAGCTGGTTCATAACTCACATTTCCAAACACACTATATTTTTCTTTATGTGTATAGGTTTCTCTATGTAGATAGGTTTTGAAAGCCATAACTACTAACTAGGGCTACACTTTTTCAATACAAGGTAATGTGAAACACTGATCAGTCTAAAATATGATTTAATAATCTAATGCTAGCAGGGAAGAACGCAAAAAGATTGTTTATTGATTTATTGATTGCATAGGAAAACTCTAGGTTACTACCAGAAGCGCAGCAAAAATCAGACACTGATACATTTTCCTAATTGTCTCTGATTGGAAAACTAACAGAGCAGTTGCTTTTGGAGTTCCAGGGCAGTTTTCTTGATAGAAATAAATAAAAGGCTGAAGTGAATCAATGAATGAATGAATTCCCAGGTGGCTTTTCACTGAAGACAGCCATAGCTGTCAGTGAAATATTTTAAGTTTTGCTCTTTCATTTGCCTTAAATAGTCTGAATTACTGAAATTCTTGCCAGAAAATTATATATATGCAATAAGAAAAATCCTTGCAACATGCTAAACTTCTGCACTCTCAACAGACAGCAAAGGCGAATGGTAAAACCGAAGTGTTGATTTCCACACACACACACACACACACACACACATCCACCCCTCTAGGGAAAGTTTGATTTTAAAACCTCTAGATTGAATAGGTATATACTAACTAGTATCTGGAAAATAACAAATCAAAACCATTTCTTCTCATTATAACTAGGTAAGACATATTCAGTGTTCAACAATTCAGTTTAATCTGTAATACCACAGAATTCAGAGTTATGATTTATCAAGGGTTAGGGTTAGGGTTAGGGTTAAAATTGCCCAAGCATACACTGCAAATGTCAGATGTCCTCTCCGGAAAAACTACTTAAGAGCATTATGAAACATGAATCTGTATTTACAGAATCTATGCTATATTTCATTTCACAAATAGGGTTGGTACAAAATCCAGTGGTATCGACTCTGCTCTGGGGCAGGAGCTCCACATGCAGCCAAGGGTGGAATACACAACACATGGTTAGTCTTAAAATATAATTCTATTTGACCCATTTTAACTTACACATACAGGCAAAGGAAAACAGTGAAAGACAATGTTTTGATGACACTAATTTATAGTTTTACATAAAGTCTATCTAATTTTTCTGCCCATTGAAATTTTTATTGTGTGCAAGATCTGACACTGCACAGAACACAGCTCTTGCCTTTGGCATGTAGTTTACCTGGCCTAGAAGTTTTCAATCTTGTTTTGAGGAGCAGTATTTTTTACTATCTCTTTCTGCCATGCAGTATTAACTTGCAAAGCCAGGTGTTTGCTTTTCTGTGTATACACACACCTATAAAAAGCTGCTTTAAAAGAAAAGCATTTTGAATCAGACAACAAACGAAACTGGAATTCCAATCAAATGTCTTTCAGCATTTGGAAAACTTCACTGACAGATAGCTTCTCATAGAAAAATTGATCCAAAACAATGAGTGATGCTATAAATCAGAAAAAGATCGAGTGCATGACTCAAAACCTGTTCTTTTAGCTTGCAACTAAAACCAGTGCAAATATCACTTTCTAATAAGCAACTATACTGATTCCTGCAGAAATCACTTCAAAATAAATGTTTGTCACTGTCATGTTTCTCATGTCAGTGAATATATTTATGCTTTGTCACAGTGCAAACCATGAACCTGTATTTTAAAAAAGCAGAAAAAGTCATACTAAATCATAATAGATTTATAGTAACTATAGCTAGAGACTAGCATTTAAAACTCTTAATTAAAATAATTAATACAATTCCCAGTGATCAAATTTGTAAGTCTATAACTGTATAATTTTTAAAGATAGACAGTAAGTCTGGAAGAGTTTCAGCCATATCCTACAGCAGGCTGGATATATTCTACATGTTTTTCCCTGCCTTCCTTTTTCCCTTCTTTATGTAAGACAGCAGAACTTAACATAGAACTAGTATTTTAAATTAAAATTATAGTTGGGATTTGTTGTCTTTTTTTGTTTTATGGCTCTGAGAAGAAAAAAGTTTTACACTGGGTACCCCACAGACAAAAATATTTTAAGGAAGAGGTTTAAGGATACTGTGCTTGCCCTGAATGTGAAATATTTCATATTTATAACCAAACATAATACACGGCAGATGTTTAGGCTTGGATTCAAAAATTTGTTGAGTTTTTATCTTTTGCCACCTGTATATCCTGGCTTTTTGGCATAGATTTCAGCCACATCCAAACCAAAAATACGGAAAAAAGGGGGTTAAACCAAGAGAACTCCAGTACAAGTCATATTTTGCCTTTCCTAATGTTTCCCTTCTCTGTTTTCTAGAAACCAAAAAGCACCTAGATGTAAAGTCCTGGCTTCAGGGAACCATATACCCCTGCAAAAGGAATTCAGAATTCAGTTCAACATGAAGACAGATTCATAGCTTTAAACATTACAGCTGTTATTATTTGGGTAGGGCAGAAGGAGAAAAATTAAGCAGTAACTCTATATTAAGCCAAAGTGTTAAGGTAACGTTAAACACTTGGGGAAAGCAGGTGAAAAAAGTGCATGTGTTATTTGCTCATTATTGTTACACATTTTACAGTAATGACTAATTGTATATTTATGATGGAGTTTACACGGTAACCATAATGCTCAGCAGCAAAACTTTAATATCTGGTTTTTGTAAATAAAATACTATATAAGGAATATAATGGATTTAAGTACTATATTATACCTAGTTTTCTTTAAATTCTAGAAAAAGGAAATAGATTTCACATACCTTTGAAATATTACTTGATCGACTTGTGGAACGCCCTGGGGATTTGTCATTCTGGAAAACAAAATTAAAAGATGAAAAAAAGTTATGTCATTTGGACTCTACCTAATCTTTTCTGTGATTGTGAATGCACAGAGATTCTCTTCCTCTATTTTCTTCAGTTTGGCTACCAACTGTATACTGGAAGACAGTTCAAGAAATAAACCACCACAGTAGTCTTGAGAATTACATGAGTAAAAGTTTTTTAAAAGTTCTGTAAGAAATCAATGCTAGCATTTAATTTCTGTTGGTTTATTTTGAAGTTTTTTAGAAAAAACATTTTGAGTGAAATGAATCATCAGAGCTTATCATGAAAACTGGTACTTATGTATGAAAAGGAATGTTTCATGACAAAAATAAAAACTTCCTAGTCACACTGAACATATTCCTGCTTTAAAAAAAAGTAGAATTAATCCTCTCAGGAAAATCAACAGTACTAGATGACTTACTGGCCAGTTATGTTCTGAGGACAACAAATTGCAGCCATGCAGAGATGCAGTTCAATTGAACACCTACTCCTCCATCCCCTCTCACTCTTGCAAACAACACATATGCACAGACCAACACCACAGGCTGAAATGCATTAATAAAGTGTATGTGAAAGAGCTACCTTTCCGTAGCACATCTTGGTTGTGGGGTTTTTTATAGCAATCCAAAGGAGGGAGTGGAGCAGGAGTTCAAAAATTTGTTCAGTATTTACACTTCCCTGTCAATTGATTCAGCCTCATTTACACTGAAAAGGTAAGGTATTTCAGAAACAGGGCTTAACCCCTTAGTAAACGCACGTATCTTAAGGGAGTCATGAAAATATTTTTCACAGCTTTTGAGAATGTACGTTCAAACACTCAAGTGAAACATTCATGTCAACAAGACTGATTTTTACCTAAAAGGAGTTGGACTAGATATCACGTGTAAGTCTGTTAGGCAACCTACTTGGAGGAACAGGGGGTCAAAATCCAAAGGAGAGCTTTCATTTCTGTAGCTTTATTTGCAATTCATGCATCATGCAAACACATATATGCATACATGGCCACAAGAGGCTTTCAACTTGACTATGACCCATCTCTCCTCAACCTGTATTCAATAAAACTACAGAAAAATACAGCTGCCAGCTGCCAAAGGCTAAATTTCCTCCTCTGTTAATGCATGTCTAGTCCAGAAATTAGTATTTCCCCAATACTTTGTAGCACAGAACAGCTTTGTAGTGGCAAAAATGACCCAAAAGAAACCTTACGCAATTTATCAGCAAACATTTAGAAAAAAATCACTTTTATTTATCATTTTTGTATTAAAAAAGCCACTTTGATCACAATCCCAGTAAGCACACCCATATGAAAAAATAGTTTTAAAACTACTTGTTGTTTCACATACTTACATATCTCTCTCCCTCTAGAGTGTAGGTGGCTTATGTTTTTATTCCATCCCTCAGTGCCATCATTTTTTTTGTATTGCAAACATTAATATCCTGAACTCTCTCTCTTTCTACTTTGTCTTCACTAGCACTAAGTAGCACAATGGACACTTGTCATCAAAATGAGCACCACTGAGCTCCCGGACCACACAGCACTTTCCATTTTATTCTATCATAGAAACTAATTCTCAGGACTTAACCACCTTCAGGTTTGTCAGTCTCATCTTTTTCTTTTAAGAAAAATTTAGAAAAAATAAGTTATTTAAGTTATGTATTCATTTATTACATTTTGTCCTTGAGGGTGGCCTCACTTTGAACAGCAATGTGGAGTAGATGATCCTTTCTGACCTGTAGTGTCCTATGATTCGAATATTACTTCTGTGGTATATTATCCACTGTAGCTTTGGTAATAAATTCATAATTGCTTATCCTTTCTCAAAAACATCAAATATATACAGTTTTGAATGTCTGCATTTATATCCATAGAAAATACACTTTGGGTATTCTGGGTACATCATGCAGAGGAGCTCTGCTTTGACCTCGAAATAATAGAAGTTATGGACCCATGAAATTAATTCCCATTTTGTGGTTAGAAATTATGAATGGGAATCACAGCTGAGAAACTCCCTGCTAAAAGCATGTAGCCTTTATAGTCCATCACTTGGACTAAAAAATATGTTGTATTTTCTGACCGTGTAGTGAACCCTGCAACTCTAACTTCTTTTCTTTCAACAGTCTGTCATTCAAGATTCATTTTCAAAATCTTCTTTCTTGACTACAGCTCTCCAAGCTTTTTACATGATTCATTCTTCTCTCTGGCACATTATCTCCTTCACTTTAGTTACAACAAGATTCTGAAAATTCAGAGCATCCACACTCTGCAAAGTACTGCACATAGACTGAATGGGCTAAACTGAGAAAAAAAGTGCAGTCTAAACAATTTTTTTGCAAAAACAAATAAATAAATTTAATCATCATTACTCAGTTCAGGAATTTCATGGTGATTTATCCTGAAAAGCACAGTATAAATAGAACAAAAAATGTTGCACTAAATAACAGTACATAAATCAAATATAGAGTTCTTCATTGAAGCTCCTATTCACCCTACATGTCTATTCATACAACAAAAGAACAGAATAGAAAAGTTACAGCAATATCACTTTTGAAATGTGTCATTAAAGAGTGTCTTCACACTTCTGTTTTGATGATTTATGCTTACAAAGTACTCACATTGTTAAGAAAAATTGATTTTTGTTGTAACTACATGAAGAGGAACTACCTTTATTGAAGAATGCTTTCCCTACAAGCTTGCTAAACAGGAAGAATTTTTTTTTTTTACAGATTCAATACTAATTTACATTTTAAAAGTTAACAATGAAGCATAGAATATGCTGAGTTTGAAGGGACCTGCAAGCATCTTCAAGTCCACCTCCTGGCCCTACACAGGACATCCCCAAGTGTCATGTGCCTGAGAGCATTGTCCAAATGCTTCTTGAACTCTGTCAGACTGGTGCTGTGACCACCGCCCTGAGGAGCCTGTTCCAGTGCCCAGTCACCCTTGAGACTGAAAGAACCTTTTCCTGATATCCAACCTAACCCTGCTCTGACACAGTTTCAGGCCATTCCCTTGGGTCCTGTCACTGGGCACCACAGAGAAGAGATCAGTGCCTGCCCCTCCTCTTCCCGTCACGAGGAGGTTGTAACTGCAATGAGGTCTCCCCTCAGTCTTCTCCAGGCTGAACAGACCAAGTGCCCTCAGCCACTCCTCATACACCTTCCTCTCAAGGCCCTTCATCATCTTTGTGGCTCTCCTTTGGACACTCTCTAAGGACTTAATATCTTTTTTATATTGTGGTCCCCAAAACTGCACACAGGACTCTAGGTGAGGCCACAGCATTGCAGAGAAGAGGAAAGACATAACCAAAGGATTTAACCAAAGACATATATATTCAAATATCTATGCATATTTTTGTGCATCAAGGAAATCAGATTCAATTTCCTTAATCTTCAAATCAGATTATTTCAAAGAAAGTAGCATTCAACTTCTAGAATTACACTTCTCAGCAGGAATTATTTAATGTCTGTAAAGAGGATTTTTTATCTCCGTGACTGAGTTTTCTAAATTTATACGTACACAGTTCTGGCCCTTGAACAAAGTGAAAACAAGATATTCAGAGAGACCTCTTGATAAAATTCTTAAACTGTACTTTCCTCCAGCCAACAAAATAGCAACACAACTCCTCGCAAGACTCCACCTGGACAGGCACAAGCTTTTTGGATTTTCTTATGAAGACCACACTGAAATGCCTCTCCTTATTACCAGATGTCCTGCACCACCAATATCTCATCTCTTATATCCTACACTACATCCTGCAAGCAGCCATCAGGTATCTTTGCAAAGATGTGATGGCAGAAAAATAAGTTCCTGTAACTATTCTATTCCAATATCAAGAAAAATCAGTCTGTGTTTGTAAATTTCCTAAGAATTCAGTTTTACCAAGATCACTTACAAGGATATAATTGAAAATTATTATAAATTCAGCCTTCAATATAAATTCTGGGAGGAAGACAAAGGAGAAATAGTACCACAAAATTTCACATTATGACATGTTCATAAGAGTGCTTTGGGAGGAATGTTATATGCACCTGTCCCAGCATACAATAAAAAAAAAAAATCTGTATGCCATTAGTAATTAAAATAATAAGAAATAAGCGCAAAATCTCTTTTTTTAACAACAGTTAACTACCTCCTAAAACTTCATTTCAGCCCAAGACTGGGTTTTTGAAGTGATATTAATTTCAGTGACCATCTTAAATCTAAGCCCATTAAACTTTCTAATACTTAGATACAGCTTCTTGGTTTTTGTTTTTTTTCAGTTTGAAAATGTGACTGTTTACAGATTTTTGTTTTTAAAGCAAGAGAATAAAACTCTGACTGGGCAGAGGAAGATGTTAGTAATAGCAAATTTCTAAAATACTGCTGTGAACAGTTCAGGCTCTCATTATAAAGAGGAAAGTAGGAGATTAGCTGGTTGCTTTCTGGCTCATATATAAATATTCATACGCACGGTTAACAATTTTAAGTCTTGCTGGGCAGCACAGCACATTTTAAACAAATCCATTTGTCTGGTTTCTTTCCTCAGCTGCCCCTTGTTTTGCTCTGGCTTTGAGCATCACATGGGCTGACCCAAGCACCTTGCTAACGGATTGCACTTCATCTCTCTGAAGTGAGCACAAAAGCATCAAGAATTAATCAGAAATCTCAGTTCACAGGAGAATCTTAAGCAACAGTGTAGTGGTTTGGTTCAAGATACTTATTTACTTTCTGTGAGATAAGAATTAGGAGAAGGAAAGCAGGCACAAAACTTAAGAGAATATAAAGAAGTTTATTAACAGACTTAAAAGGAAGGGAAAAAAAAAAGTCAGATTAAACCTTTAGGACACTTTCTCTCCCCCCACTTTTTTTTCTTTGTTTACTGACAACGTAAACAAAACAACCTTTGAGATTTTTAGTTAGTTTACCACGTCTATAATAATTTCTTTTTTAGTTCACTTAGGGAGAGGAGTTTCTGTTGCGCATGCTATGGAGACATGGAGACATTTCTACAAGATACAGTTTTGTGGCTTCAAAGTCACAGCAAGACAGCCGCCTGGGATGGTTCTCTGTTTGCATGTGAAAGTCTCTTCTCTCGACTTACAGCTTTTTCTACAGCTGCATTTGGGGGTTTAATTTTAGCTAATGGGGTATCATTTTAAGGATGAGCTATTTAAAAGAAAAAAGTTCTCTTCACTTATCAAAGTGTTTGAGAAAGGTAAAAACTATCTCAGAAAACATCTTTTTCTTTAGGAACAGAGGTCTTCTTCTTTTCTGGGATTTTTGTTTAAGTTTTTTATTAACTTACGGTTACTTTAACATTTGCTTATTTTAGCATAGGCATTAGTTCACTTATGGTTGCAGTTTGAACGCTCTACCCCCCCATGCTTTCATGAAATTACAATGGGTATTTTGATGTACCATAGTTCATCACTATAGCTTTACAACAGAATTTCAGCTTCTAAGATTGAAGCATCTTTTCATTCTCCTCTTTCTCAGGGTTTTAGCTCTTCTTTTTTCACTGACTTTGACATCTTTATGGTATTTTCTTTACGCGCTTTCACTTTTCTCTTTTTTCTGACTTGGGAAAGGATTGATGACTGCAGGCTTTATCTGTTTTGGAAGAATCTTACAGCATAAGAAGAGTTAATCTCACCCGGGCCTTGCAGCTGGACTTCGCTTATCTCTGTTGCTGACATGATTTGTGCCGGGCAGTGGCTTCAGATGAATTTTCGGCAGCATTAGATGGGAGCTGGCCTGGCCAAGCTGCGCTGCAGGCTGCCTGCACGGAGCAGGGGGCCCTGGCCCACACGGGGTGCAGGTGGAACAGGACACAGCTCCAGGGTGGCTGGCTGCACGGAGCAGGGGGGCCGGGCCCACACAGGGTGCAGGTGGAACAGGACACAGCTCCAGGGTGGCTGGCTGCACGGAGCAGGGGGGCCGGGCCCACACAGGGTGCAGGTGGAACAGGACACAGCTCCAGGGTGGCTGGCTCCTGGCCAGGCCCAGCCGAGCAGGGCCTGGCCCTGCTGGGCCGTGCCGCGAGTCCCCAGTTACCTGTTCAAAAGCCAGAAGCCAAAGAGGATGTCCTGGGGTTTGTTTGTTCTTAAAATGTGGATCACAGAGGCGTGTCAAGCTCTCTAAATGGCTTAAATAAATTGCTAATATGCAAACTAGCCGGTTGATTGGCCCTGTTAGGTGTAGAGGAAGCTGTAAGCAACTCTTTGCATAAGAATCACTTCTGTGGCTGATGGAGGCCCTCTTCAACTAAAAACCCAAACTATGCTAACCATGACAAACAGCTTCTGTCATACAGATACACCCAACCCACCCCCCAAAAAACCCCTTTTACAAAATATTTTGCCTTTGTTTTCTTTTTTGTGGACTCTAATCTTTGCATCCCAGTGGTGCCACGTGCTGCTTCACACATCTGCGCACAATCCTCAGCCTTAGAGTTCCACACATGACTGCAATGATAGATTTTCATCTGGAAGTCATGTCACAACATGTCACGAAAAAAAATGCCTCCTAAACGTAAGCACAACACAGGCCAAACAAACACAGTTTTGCCTGCCTGAAGTGCCTTTCCACATAGTGCCCGCTCACTGAATCTGCACAGGAGTCTCCTCTCAGCAGCTTTTCACTTCTAGAATTCTGAACAGGAGCAGAAACTGCTTTCCCTTTATGGCCTGAACTATCACATATGTAGATGATCTCGAGTAGGAACATCAGTTGCTGAAAGAGCAGGAACTGACATTATTAAAACTGATGTATGGACTTGATACACTTATTTCAATATCTCACCATAAAAATGGAAAGACAAAATCACAAACCAGGAACATTTGCTTTGACTGTTAACCAAAAGCATCAATGCCCATAATTAACTAAGACATAAACACCCTGTAATTACTGGGCATCATGCACAGTTTTACTGAAACCCAGAATTTTTTCAATATGACAAAACTGCTAGATTCAAAGTGCCAGGTGACAGAAAAAAAAAGCTCACTGTGAATTAAGACTGTGATTCAGATGCAACCTTTAATTAAAAGAACAAAGTACAGACAACAGAAACTATTAATGAAATTAAATACCTACAAAATACATGGAATATTACCATTTGTACTATTCATATATACTGTATCCTACATATATAAATAAAACATCTAAAACTACATAACTACCGCTTAATCTATTTGTATGAATAGATATGCAAATATATTTACTCTCTACTAGTTATCTGCTACTGTGAATAGCCAGAGCCAGGATAACACTGTCTCCCATGGTGTGGCCATTGCTACATTATCCAAAAACTGTTTCAGTTTCTTGTGTTGGGAGTCTATATTTTTAAAACAAATACAAGCATATTACTGTTTATTTATAGCTATTTATGCCAAGAAGATAATGGTGATGTTACTACTGATGGAGCATACACCCTGCCTCTAGGCCAGTTTGGACTTGGACAGCCTTTTCTCCATGGGAAAGGAGAGGAGGGAAATCAGTTGCTGGTGATAACATCCTAGCAAATTTAGAGTAACTGAAAATTCCTAAACAGGCTTGATGTGGGGAATTTGCGTTCTGAAAGGAAGTCAAAGGAGATTTTGGCTCTAAAATAATACTGAGAAAAAAGCCTATCATCAGCTGACAGTTATCTTTTACTTTTCATGCAATTATTCTCTGTGCTGCTACATATTTTATCTATTTTTTCCATACTTTCAAATATTCAACAGTCAGACATATAATTCCCCTTATAAATGGATCATACCACTATATTACCAAATATAAAATTATTGGTAGTCAAATCTATATTTGAAAATGTAAGAAAATCTATCTCCCTTCTCTGTAAACAAATAACTTGCTTATTCTAAGACATTTTAACTTTACTAAGAAGTTCAACATTAATGTCAAATCACCTACGAGGTCACTAGGGGAAAGGCAAAAGGAGAAGGCAAATCTAAACAGACTGAAGGTCTCTGTTGTAAAGCACAACTGTGCAAAACTAGCTAATTATCACAAACAGAGCTGCTGAGGATGCTGAAGCATTTCAAAATGCCATTCTGACTGTCATCTGTGGAAACAGACTACATATTCCAGTGCGATATATATAAAAAAAAGTTTAATTACCTTAGAAGTTGTATATTTGCCACATTTATATATGGGTAGAAGAGTACATAGCAATGATCCTAGGAACCCACCTGTTCATGGTCTATTGGGTAACCTTACTTAAGAATAATGTACAGGTACTTTACTTGTCATAGCCCCTGTCACTTACTGTGCAACTAAGAAATCCTCGTCGCCAGATTTGCAGCACATAAGACCGTAAAAATCTTACATTGGTACTTCCATGGTAATAAGGTTCAGAGTCAAACATTTTAGGAAGTTATCTTCTTTTTAAGCATTTTAGCCTCTAAACAACAATTACACGGCCCAGACGTATTGCTGGGTTACTTATGGCTGCTTCTCGCCCTGGCATCACTAGCATGCCAGATTCCTATCTCCATATCAGTCTCACTGTGTCAGGGCTTTTTTCAGTGTAAGCTGCTAATAAGCATGATAAGTACATCAGAATCTGATCCACCCTCCTTTTGAGTTGAAAATGCTAATTACACTCTAATGAGGCTCAGAGCACTTTCCATCCCAGGCCAAGATGAGTCAATAGTATGCTTCCTGTTAAGGCTTTCACAGTGATGCTTTTACCTGCAATTACATGCATATCTTCCATGTTACAACATTCAGTTACTTTCTCTACGTTGCACAGATGTCCAAGGTCAAAACTGTTGTCAAACGGGAACAAATGCACCATTACAAAAAACAAAAAAAAAAAAGAAAAAAAGCAGCATTCAATCAACCTTGAAACAAAGTACAGGCATGCACAGAATACAGTCAGAAAACAGTATACTAAACACTCACCTGACGTAAGTGAAACCCCTTTCTCAGATCACAAAAAGGGCCAGATTTTAATTTGTTCTACCATATGTAGCAAAAATAAAAAGGTCCTACAAATCCTTGCCAAAATCACAAATTAAACAACCATGAAGCTGGGAATTTGTTCAACACAAATCACTTAACAGACAATGTGTGTCACGTAGTTGCCCTTGACTGATGGTGAGGTAAGAATCTAGTCAGAGGCTTTTATTGGACAATTAGTTTTGGCACTGCCTATTACAAGTGAGAATGAGGTTTGTGCTGGTTTTGGCTGGGATAATTTTCTTCACAGTAGCTGGTATGGAACTCTGTTTTGGACTGTACTGGAAACAGTGTTGATAATTCAGGTACATTTTGGTTGCTGAGCAGGGCGTACAGAAAACCAAGGCCTTTTCTGCCTCTCACCCCACCCTGCCAGCGCGGAGGCTGGGGGTGCACAAGAAGCTGGGAGGGGACACAGCTGGGACAGCTGATCCCAACTGAACAAAGGTATATTCCATAGCATATGGTGTCATGCTCAGCATATAAAGCTGGGGGAAGAAGGAAGAGGGGATGTTTGGAGTGATGGCTTTTGTCTTCCCAAGTAACTGTTAAATGGATGGTGTAGCCCACTTTCCTGAGGATGGCTGAACGCCTGCCTGCCCATGGAAAGTAGTGAAAGAGGAAAAAGTTGTTTTGCTCTGCTTGTATGTGTGGCTTTTGCTTTACCTATTAAACTGCCTTTACCACAACATAAAAGCTCTCTCACTTTTAGTCTTCCAATTCTCTCCTGCGTCCCGTAACAGGTGAAGTGAGTGAGTGGCTGTGTGGCGCTTAGTTGCCAGCTGGGCTTCAACAACAATAGGTTAAAGGAACAAAACAGAAAAAGGCCAGGATTTCAGAAGATCAACATGTAAGGGTGAGCAAGAGTCTTAAAACAAAGAAGCCATGCAAAGCAGGTAAAAGATCTTGTTCATTCATATCTCCTGCATTCTAGGAGCAAAGTGAACTTCTTCCGACTGCAATTAAGATAACCAGGAACTGAGGGCTGGAAGTAGCTCTAATTTCCTTCTGCACATGCAAAGAGGAGCCATTTGATTCAGTTCAGAGGCTGAAGGAGATAATTTCCTTTCCCTCACCGAACACAAGAAAAGAACTTGGTTGAATATTAAACTGTTCTAAGAACTATCTTCCACATGTTCCTCCTGCAGATTACATACTTCTTCATCCAAGTTCAGAAAATGCTGTGCAACAATCCAGCCCCAACCCCACATGATTTAAGTTTTGAGCACTTTAAGAAGTTACTACAGGACAAGTTTTCAGTGTAAGCTATTTGACTGAGTTCCAGTGTATCAAAAGTATCACAAATTTTATACGTATCCTTCAGCAATAGAACATACTTTGGAAAGTAAATCTGGAGCAGACAAGATGCTATCACACCCTCACTTGAAGGGTCATGAAACATGATATATTTCTATGTCCAAAGCATCAAATTGTTAAAATAACAAAAAGAATTGAGGGGATTCATAGAAACAAGTGCCAAAAAGAAGTACCAGTATTTGCATTATTCAATACAATGCAATGCATTTTTAACAAATGTCTCCACTCAGCTCTACTAGGAGGTGAAACTCTGTGTTGCTAAGGATAGACCTGGGCAATAAGCAGCACACTGCTGTGTGGCAACAGCCTGGTCACTGTGGATATTTCTTCTTCCTTGGTCTAGGGCAATACAGCAGACTGAACCTACTGGCAGAGAAGTTTGTGGCACTCCTCTTTTAAAAAAACCTCCAGTCTTATAACACCCAGCTCACGTCCAAATGACACAGTCTATCAGAGACTAAGGACAACAATATCCTAACCAGTTTCTAGGTTAACATACTCTAAACCCCCCAAAGTTTCACATGATTGTTTTCATTCTTTAAATAGATGTCAAATTTTCATACACCACTAGTTTCACTCACTGAATCCATCAGCTGACTGACCATACTTTAACCTTAAGAAAAATCACAAGCATGTAACCCACGGTTGTTCTCTGTGGTTAGGTGTTCTAAAATACGTAGTATACAAAAATACACATCTAAAATAGTATCTGCCCTTGTTGACTCAGGAACTGGGTGGTGAACGCCAGGCATTAAGCAGAGCACTGCACGAAAAATCTAGTAAAATTAGCTGCCTGTGCTCTTCACATTATACCTTGGGTGCCTGTTTTATCCAAAGCTGACCACATAGCTAAAAATAAAATCTGCAAAGACAGATACTGGACAAAGTGAAACTTGCCATTACTATTTTATTAAAAAGTCACAGAGAAAGCATAGGAAGACTATAATTTAAAAATCAATAAACTGCTCACTACTCTAATGGCATACCCTGGTATTATCAAGACATATAGAATACTATTCACAAAGGGTACGAAATAAAGAAATGCAGAGGAATAATATTAATTACAACTGAAGAAAATATTATGAAAATAAATGAATTTTTTTTAAAAAAAGGCAAACATAAGGGGAAAGAGATGGAATGAAAAATAAACATGGGAAAATGTTTCCCCTGTTTTGTCGAAATACAGAACCATACAGTTTTCTCTATTTCTCTTATAAACATTTCCTCTGTGCATACAGGCATTTAAAAAAGCTTGCTCTTTAGAGACAAAAGAGAAACCTACAGGGAGGGTGAGCAATTGCATGAATTCATTACCATTAAGTTTTTCACCGGAGAAATGTGCACTTACCGACACTCAATACAAAGCTCCAACTTCTCTAACACATAGTGTCTGCAGATTTACTTGTCACATTAAGAAACACATCTTGGCCTACAAACATCTTACTAATGTTTTTGTTTTCCACTGCTATTTGCCAAGTTACTTCTCTCCAGCAAAAACACAGAGCTTTTAATTAATATTGTATCAATGCCTAGCTGCACCCTGTTTAGTTTCCACCATCTCACCAAGTTAATCAGAGCACTTTAGGTAACACAGGTAAGCCACAAGATTTGTGATAGATTTCCACATGTCAAAACCACCTTCCACTACATTTTTGCTCATTTTAAAATTACCTGGCAATTATAAACAACTGGCATGATTGCACCAACAATTGATTTACATTTTTTTAACAGTGGAGACATGCTATGGGGATTTTGCGTTTGGGTATGGCTGATAAAGGTACTTTGAAAAACTGAAAATGTTTTCTACTTCTTTTTCTTGACATTTCTCAGCGATAGGAAATGAAGACAACTACCACTTCCCTGTTTTTTTTTCTCTAAAATACAAATGCAATTAACAGCCTGCTGGCTTTAACTTGTCAATCTGTTTTTCTAATGTAAGACTAGCAGTTCAGCTTAGTTTTATTACTTCTGGACAGGTGTGACACGTATATATGTCACTGTACATATCTTGGTTTCAGATATGAAATACAGCAACTCTTTAATTATCACTTATTTTCACACCATATTACCCTTCTTAAATGGGTTTGACATACAGAACAAGAAAATGAAATAGAATCCTCCTCACAATGACATCAATCTGTCATTTTGTCTCTCTCTGGGATGAAGAGAAATGCAACACAACAAATTTCACTGTAACATTCTTAAATAGAATGGGTATATTATTTACACATTACTATCATTTACAGATGATGTATTTAAGCATTTCCATCCTTAATCAATAAAGATCTGTCTTTTCATTCCATCTTGTACAACATGACAGTACTTAAGTACACTGTAATCCCCAGTCTGCTCAGCGGATTTAGGGGGAGGAGGTAGTTGGATTTACTCTGGGAATTGTGCAGGAGAAACAACAAAATTCTCAGGAGGTTCAAAACAACTTCTACTTGCAAACTTTAGAACATTCTGATGGAATAAGGCACTTCCCACCTGGTTGTTTTGAGCCAATCAACTGTTCCTCAAGTCTTCTACATACACTAGGCACTGCATTTATTTTCCAAACCTCCCAGTACAAGATGCAACTTTGCTTTTCCGTAAGATGCAGTGAATCTGAAGAGAATGCTTTTCATCACCATGCTGAACTCCAATCAGTGTTTGTTCCATTATCAGTCTGAATGCTCTTCATTTTTCTCTCGTCAGTAACATCCTTTCTCATTCTTCAGGACACTACTCCAACCATCTGGTCTCTGCAGTGAACTTCTCTCTTGTAAGAACACTCTTGGTGGTCAGTATACAAATTTCAGCAAATAGTTCTAAGTCTAAGTAGACGTGGTGTGTGGACCATGTAATTTGATTTTTATTTTATAGCATGGTATGCATTCTAATTTCTCTTTTTTAAGCATGAAAATATGCAGATTTTTTAATTGAAAAGACCAACTAACGCATTTCAGAAGTTGGAATTCAGGGATCACTTTGTGTTTTTGTGACCTCCTGGATTCCAATCAATTAGTACCAGAGATGAAAGCCTCTGGGTGGTCAAGTAGTTTTCTAACAGCCAAGTGTTTATCAAAGAACAAACATTTAATTAAATACACAAAGTCAAAGTGCCTCAATTACAATAGAGCTATAAAACATTATTTGATTATGTGCTGTATGTTCAATATCACCCTTTTTACATCTGCTATCTAATTAAAGTTTTATGTCTTCATGTTGTACATTGGTGGCCAGGATTCCTACTTGCGAATGCAGACAAAAAACCATAAATGTTACCAGCAGGCCCTGGAAATCCTGGTGCTATGGGCTTAGCATGCCTGAAACCTTACAATCACAAGCTGAAAATAAGAAATGTAAGAACATGAGGAAACTTTATGCCAGTTAAATCCAAGATGTACATAGATTCCATAGATATATTCATTAGCAACTTCCCTATTTCTTCTGGAAATTCCTAATTCATCTTAATGAGAGATTAGGTTAATAAATAATTAAGGAGATTTTGGCTTATCATTTAATATAATTCATTTAGTTATTATGTAGTTTTTAATTTTCAACATAAATGTGAACATTGCAACTCATGTCTCTTTAACCATCAAAGCAAAATATAAACTTTAGGGCCTGAATGACAAAATTTCTATAAAATTCTTTTCAACAAAGCTCTATGTGAAAGCTCCTGGAGTAATACATGTATTCACAGTAAAAGGTGCAGAAAATTTGGAAAACGACAGCTTCAAGTTAAAATGTGTCTCTACACCTTATGTGTCTCTGCTTTAGAACTAACACGGAAGTTAACTCAAATCTTCTTTCTATGTACTTCAATCCATCCTTCACAAAACACTGAACGATAGAATTGTTTAGGTTGGAAAAGACCTCTAAAATCACCAAGTCAATGGTTAACTCAGCACTGCCATATCTACCACTAAACCACGTCCACAAGCACCACATCCACAAGACTTTTAAATAACTCCAGGAATGGTGACTCAAACACTTCCCTGCACAGCCTGTTCCAATGCTTGATCCTTGTTTCAGTTACCTCTAGAATATTTTAGGACAGCAATTTTTTTTCCCTCTGCTTTCTGAAATATTCATTATATTCATTAATTAAAGGATGCTGTGGAAATTACAATTAAGTTGGGCTTACTCACAAGCCCTAACTATTGCTATATATATTCATTTATTCAGTCAGGAGATGGAAGGAAACTATTACACAAAAGATTTTTTTTGGTTCTTTTCCTTTATAGCTACCTTAATGTTTAATTAAAAGGCTGAATGTTGGTTCTATTTTCCACATAAAACAATGCAAGCAAAAAGGAGTGAGGAACACAGAATACACCTATTTGTTAGCAAACTTGCCAAGCAAGTTATGCGTATTCATGACAGAAGGTTTCTACAGACAGACATGACCTACATTTAGGCTCAAAGATGTGTTGAGAGATGGGCACGTACAGCAAAGTATTTACTGATTACTCCTTCTTAGCAGATTTTGTGTTATAAGCAGAAATCTCTTAGATGTGAAGAGGAACACCACGGGGCTAGGGAGGAGGAAGGTTGGGGAAAACAGATAGTAATGACGCTGTCCTGGTGGAGACAAAATGTTACACTAGCAAGAGAAGATTTTACTGTTTAGAGTACAATTTCTGATTCTAGATGTGCCAAATGAAGGAACAGAAAAATCAGACCAAAATATAAGAAGCAGCTCTGCCAAGGTATCTGATTAACTGTAATGCAAAGACTTTGCAGGCAGCTATTAATTCCTCCCAATCAGACCTTCGTGCCTAATAAAAAAGGCCCTGGCACAATTAGGACAGACAATAATTCAAACTTTCCCAGGGTGGCTATAAATAACTACTTACCAGAATATGGAATAGACTACATTTATTTTATTAATATCTGTTAATTACTGCACAGAATTTAGACTAATGTGTTGGGAGTAACATCCTGACACTGTAATTGACTTGAGTATTTGCACACAACATCCTATGCATTTACTTGTGTTTGTCTTCAAGGTTGTAGCTGCTAAAAACACCACTGAAATGATCCAGTCTCTTATTCATGAATCATTTTAATTACCATCTTTGATATCAGTTAATACCTTACGCTCTTCATTTTTTCCATTACTGCAGGCAATAATGAAGCATGTGTGATTTCATTCTATTCTTTTCTGTGCTTTCTCACCAAGGAATCCTGCCTTGCTTAGTCACTACACAACATGAAATAACACTGCACCCAAATCTCTAGCGTCATTTTCTAAACACAATAATAATAAATACCACACTTCCTCGCATTTCAATAGACCTCACTGTAATAAATGCTCTAGATTTTCAGTCCTCAGTACATCTCCAGATTTCCAGCAGTCTATGTTCAAGCACAGTTATACCATTTTAAGAAAAAAAACAGTATCCTGCCACTTGTGTCTGAAGCAGGTACTTAACTGGTGATTTACACACAGTCAAATGGAGACTTGTCCACTGAAGATTTGGCTCATTCATCTCAGGTCGTGGTCCACAATTTGCAATCTGATGCTCATAGAACATCCTCAGCAACATGTAACCTTTCAGATTTTTGGAAACCTCAACTCCCAATGCTGGCAAACATTGGTTTATACAAATATAAAAATGCAGATGGTATTCAGGTGATTCTCTTTTAGGTCTAAAAAACCATCTTTAGCTCAAAATGAACTTTTTTTCCTTGTACAGAAATAGTAATCTTGCCAATTATTACTATAAACAAGCAAAACAACGCTTTCACAATGCGAGATTGTAGGGAATAAATTATTATAGAGAAGAGCCTCAGAGGAAGGATTAAGGATGCAATTTTAGGTCATGATATTTTTATTAAGCATTTAACTGATTAGAAATGATGAGTGATCAAGCAGAAAAAGTAAAGGGATTAAATCTATATTTGTTTTTCTTTACTTGCTTCCAGAGCTAGTTTCTTTAAAAATAGCACACAAAATCTAATTCCACAAAACGTGTTTGTGTTTTAACTTAGAAGGGCCATGGAAAACTACAACAATGATCTCAAAAAGAGGACAGGTTAGGGAAAATGTCAATAGAGAATGAGACAGTTTCAGTATCTTCTTTGTTGTTCCCATTTCACAATAAAGACAAAGCATGAAGATGCAATTTCAATATTCTGTTTTCAGTTTACCTTAGTTCTTCCCAAGCTCAGCTGTGTGCTTCACCATTTCAGTAATAAACTTCTCCTTTTGTCTAATGCTGGACAATGATAATGTTTCTGGATACCAATGATCCACTACTCCAGTGTGACTCCCAGTAGTATTTAAAACATACAGCTTCTTGAGTACGCTTCAAATATGTGTTCTGGTTGGAAGGTTAATTAAACTATGATTCTATCTGTTTTTCCAGTCGTAAAGGTCAGTATCCAGATTGAACTCACACTGAAATGAAATTAACCTTTTGCATTCAAAGAAAATAGATGTGCTAAAACCACTGAACTGTGATACATCCAAGCACTACAGCACATAACTCAGCTTACTCATCCATTTTAGAGACAAACTAAGGAGGAAAGATAAGGACAAACTGATAGAACTTCTGAAAATCGTGCCAATTAGCAGGATGATGAATATAACCTCATACTGTGATTACATGGAGAAACTTTAGTAGTGATAAAAGATGAAAATATAATCCCCAATAACAGCTCTGATATGATTTCTCTTTTAAAATCAATGCACACATGGTCTAGTTGGACAGGACAGTGGAAGCCCCTTCCTACTATTTGCAAAAAGACAGTCACAACTACAGTTCCTGTGAATATGAACATCTCAGCCATTAAATTCTCTCAGCATGCACTACTCACAGCGAGCATGAAGTGAGATCACTTCCTTCCCTGCACTATGCTTCAGGGAAATTGGATTAAAATGAGCTCAGAAGGCTCAGATAAAAGCAGAAGATTAAGTGCTACACAGGTAAAATATGTTAAGCCTCTGAGATGCAAAGTATCTATAAGGCAAAGAATAACAGCTCTTTGTATAAGGAGATCCATGTGGGAGAGAAGTCATGCACATGTCCCAGCTCTCCCTCAGACAACAGATAACACTATCTCCCTGGAGTCACTCTCTGACTATGATATGTTCTCATCTCAATTGCCCTCTGCAGGTAACTGGAAAGAAGAAACAGTGCAGCTGGATCTTCTTCCCTTCTCAAATCTGTACTTGAGCTGCTCAGTGAGAATCTCCACAATATAAGCAGAGAACAAGTGAGATAAGCTCCTAACTGAAAAAATGTTAGGGAATACTTACAGTAAAAAAAACCACAACATGGCCTTGCTGTCAGTCCCTCAGTTGTGTCATGGAAAAAATTAGCACCGAAGGAGCCTGAATCAGCTACAGGATGTGAAAAATCCAAGGAAGAAATCTCCATCCTGCGTCTGAGATGCTCGGTCAGTACCAAGAATCTACTGTTCCACTTTAAACATAAAAAGAAAACATATCTTTACACCACTCCAAATCACTTCTGCAATGCACTCCTGCTCTTTGAGTGCCACTGTGGATGCAGCTTTGAGTTCATATTTATATCACTTCTCAATTCAGTTTCACACTGCACTTCTCCAAGGGCTATAATTGGTACAAGTTCTTTTGTGGTGCTAAGAATCTGTGACATAGAACAGGAGCAGTGAACAGAAAGTTGTGTTTTTACAAGTACTTACTGGAATTTGAGAGTAGGTGTTGGGATATTAGTAACTTCCCTTGCATCCTAAAATAAATGTTCTAACACCTGAACTTTATTTACCTGTTAATAGAGTCAAACATTTACCTGATAATCCACTGAGGTGCTCTCTTTACCAGCACTGACTCAGACGTCTGAGTTGTGCACTGATTTCCATGACAACAAGTCTGTATATTTGGCAAATAAAAAAACTCTGGTAAATTCAGGTCTCCTCTTTTACTCTTAGATACTTTAAAAAGCATAAAGAGTAAATAATAACAAATACAATAAATGGCTCATGATATTTTTTGTGATGAAAATAACACAAAACAGAACCACCACTAAAACAAAATGTTTCAGTTATTTCAATGAATTATGATAAGACTCATATTTATTCAATATACACTCAGAATGTACTGTAAGCTGTCAGCTCTGCTGTAAGAACTGCTGTACAGAAATTCCACTGTACAATGTATTTTTTACTTAGGGTAGACAAAATAAAAAAAATAGTAATTAAAAAAAGGCACTTTCCTCTCAAAGGCTCTTTGTCTTTCCCTTAGTCTTACCTTCACAAACTCAGCCACCATGAAAAACTATTTTCTTGCTACCATTGACTATCTGTCGCCTTTTCCTCTATTATGCTCTGAGCTTCCCATGAAACAGTTCATCAATTAAACTAACCAAGACAAACAAAAAACTTTTGGAGCCTTATTCTGTTATTTAGCTGGTAGAATAATTGCTGAGCAATGAGTGACCTACTCAGGTCTGACTATGTCTCTGCAGCACTTCACGTTCTGTTTAGCACTGTCAAGTCGAATTCAGATATAACAAAAAAGTTACATCTATCCAAAACTGCAGAGAAATTAACAATAATATTAATTCATACAAAAATTACTGAGATTCATTTAAACATCTTTGAAGCTCAAAATCTTCTGCATTTTTGCTAATGAAGCAGTTAGATAAGATATTTTTTATTCTTGCCTTAGCAAATATATACTGTTTCTGACTTCAAAATCTGAGACTCAGGTAAATTTTCACTTTGAATTCAGTACCCTTTAGTGTTGAAAAAACTCAATGTACAGCTGTGAAGGATACCTACAAAAAGTTGAAGTTGTTTACATGAGATGAAAATGTGAATATACCCTCTGGGTGATTATATGTAAAAAGATATGAGCCAAGGAAAAAAAAAAAAGACAATAAGCAACAGAGCAACTGTAATCCTCTTTCTTCCCCCAAGAATGAGAAATCTGCTGGAAAATTTGTGTGGTTAATAGACGGAAAGGCCTTTGTGCAAGAAACAACCAAATAACCATTCAAAGTAGAAGACAGACAATAATCTGAGATATGTTGTAGGGCTACAAAACCATAAGAGACACAGAAAATAGGAAATTATTTTCTAGTCTACCAGTGTAAGAACTAGAGAACACCAAATCATACAACATAACAGTAGATTTAGAAAGAAGTAAATACAGTAACTGGGTATTGTTTAATAAGCACATCAGAAATTTTTCACGGCTTACAGGGGATTAAAAAGTGACTGAATATGCCAGCAGAAGAAAAGCTCATTCCAGGGGAGCACATAAATAATTATTTCTTGGCTAGGAATTTGCTGAACTACAAGGTACTAGATGCCAGGAGAATATTCTTGGGAGTCATGCTAACAGCTCCCCCGTTACACTTCTCACGGCGTTCACAATGAGCCACTGTCTGAGACAGCACACCAGCTACGTGGGCTTTTAGTTTGTCTTCATTTGAACCTTCTTACATTAATAGACATAAATTGGATAATTATCAGACTGAAATTTGTCATTTCAATTACCAAGATGGGGATAAATGAGAACTTTTCACGCAATAGAATTGTTGTGCAATATTATGCATGACAGTATTTCACTAATTCAGTCCTGGGAGATATCTTTGCAAATGTAACGCAAATTATTTAGCTCCCATTAACTTAAAGTTAGTGGAAGTAACTGGGAGTAGTTTCTATTAACTGGAAATTCAACAGCCCTGAAAACCTTGAGGAGATTTTTTTTTTAATGTAAATATGAAAACCTGCAATACAACAAATCCTTCATGAATTCAGACTGTCCAAAGGTAAGATGAAATCATATGTGATGTGAATCCTTTGCTGTTAATCTATCTGTATGTGGGGAAATTCCTGGTAAATTCTTTATCTGTAGCTATGTCTACACTTTTTCCTCACTAAGTTCAGAGTAAACTAAACACTGTCCTTAACTTAAGACATTTTGAAATTTTTTTACCATTTACAGGAAACTAAATTCAATGATTTACAGTAGCTAAGTAAAGCACCCAAAACATATACAGGGGTTACAAATACTGTATAATGTAACTAGGATTAATTTTGATTATATTTTTACTTTGAAGTTAGTTGGCCAATTAGTGGAAAAAATAGAGCTAGAGACCAGCTTTAGTAACAGACTAGTTAATTTTCTGTCATTTAGATTAGTTTTCCATTTCTTCAAAGCATGGTTTTCAAAAGTTTATTTTCTTCCTTTCAAACCAGCGAGCATTATTATTACACAAGATACTTCACCTCTGACAGTGTGATCCCACTACTTAATGCTTGATAACAAGATCTCTTTCAATTGCCAATTTAAAAAAAACCACAGTAAACCATAAAAAATTCGACAAACTATAAATAAGTCAAAGGCTATTGTAAACAAACTTATTCTACAGATTCTGACTGAGATGGATACCTGATTATCCACACTACTACTTCTTTAAACTGGTAGGAGAAATCTACAGAATGTCCTATACGCATTTCTAAGAAAATAAATCACTGTCATGCACATTTTCAAGCATGCAGATATATGATATTTTATTCTTTGTTTAGGATACAATTTTTTTAAAAAAATGTTTTAATTTAAAAAAAATTACGAGCATGTCATCGTATCTGTATTAGACCTGTAGCAAACCCAAAAAAGAGCATCTCAGCCTACTTGTGACACAATAGTTTATCAGTGTTAATGACTCTGCACATTCTACTTAGTACCACTTTACACAGCATATTCTTGCACTTAACATTGCAAACTTATAATTATCAGGTATGTAACATGGCAGGGAATAGCCTTTTTTGTTCTCAGGTACCAAAACCAGAAACTAAATACCCCAATGGAAGCCTAAATTCCCAGTGTGCACATGTAGCTAAAGAATTTTACAACAGCAGGCACGCCACTCAAAGAAAAGCAAGAAATATCTAATTCTTTCATCATACTGTATAACATTTATGTAATAGGACCTATATAAAGAACAACTCAGCTTTTCTATCCCTCCTATGATTACTATGCAGAAGCTAGTCAACAAAACCTCACATAAACACATGCAGGTACCATCACAAAAACATAAATACACTGAGTTATTACTAAAAATGGTTGAGATTCTTTTTTGATTTTCTGTGTATTATATGTTCCTTGAAACAAAACCATTTCCTAGGTTTGCAGAAAATTTCATTTGGAAAGGACTCCCACTCACCTAACAAGAGAGGTTAGTTGGTGGAATCAGTTTATCCAACTGTGAGACTCCCTCTTTTGTCTGATTCAAACCACAAAACTAGTAGCTCTCCTGGGATAATACCACTCTGTTGCTGGGGAAGAAAGAAATAAAGGAGGACGAAGTGGAGAAGAATCCTAGTTTCATCCTATTCTGAACAGATTTATTTTTGTTGTTGTTGGAGGTGAGCAAGGTTTATTCACGATAGCATGCTTTGAAAAACTTTACTGAACACTCCAATATAGTTCTGAACTAACCTGAATTTAGATATCATTTCTGCATGAGATAAAGGAGAATCATCATCAGAAACTATATCCACTTAATAAGTTCCTTGCTAATGGGCAGGATAATTAAGAATAGTAGTTCTCTTTCTCTTCCTAATTTACAGGTCATAGAGAAAACTAGTGTATAGCATACTAACAACTCCTTCCTTTCTTAATGTCCTTAACTCATCTAACAAAAGTTTCAGAAAGTTTACTTAAATGCTTCAACTTTTTTTCTAAAAAGACCTTTGAACCAGTGAACTTAGTAAAGAAAAGATTTCCAGATACATTTTGATAACTGAAACCAGATGCTAAACAGTGATGTGGGAATATAATTTTTATGATGCCAGCAAAGAGGGATGGAGGGGAGGGGGAAAAGAGTTATGCCATGCATGCTTCATGTTGTGACTCCCAAGAATAATTATTCTGAAAACCCTGATGAATAGATTAGTGCTATAAAATTTCATTAGACACTACACTGAGTATTGTACAGAAAACTTGAAGGAACTGAATGAACAAGCAAGAAATAAGAACAAGATAAAATACAAATAAAAGAAAAAGCTGATCTTTATTAGTCCTGAAGACCTCTGTTGGTCCTGGAGACTTAATTCATAGCCCCACAAGCCCCTAGGATGAAAAGAGACTTCAGAGAAAACATTTAAGGAAGGATATACAATCTCAGGGGCTTTGGGAGAAGAAAGGGAACTACCAACAATATGGACAAATATTAATTGTCTTTTCAGCCTCTTGGCCCCAAGTTTGACTTTGTTTGTGGGAAAGAAAGAAAATATTAACTCTACATAAAGCAAGGAAAGGCCTTCACATTTTGGTACTGACAAAATGTAATTCAGCCCAACCATGAAATTAAATCATGCACTCCATACAGCACCTCTCAACTCGTTCTTCTGAATTATAGCTCATTAGTCAACTTGCATTTTCTAGAGCTCTGTTTTTCCATCCTTACCCAAGCTGAGTAGCATCTTGACATTGTTAATCAGATCATAACAAAAAACCCTGCATTATGAGAAACTTACAATACTCCTACACCAGTTTGCTATGACATCCAGTATGTGCATGGTCTTCCCTTTCTGCTGAAGTAATCTATCCTTATCTTTCCTTGAGCTGAACTTCTATTTCCAATTTTGCTACTATTTTTTTTTTCTTTTTTTCCCCCCAGGCCTTGAGGATTAGGCTTGAGCCTCAAGATTAAATCTAAATCTTTTTGAGTTGGAATTTCTGAAATGTGAAAAAAATGTATAAAGTTTTCTAGAATTTTTGTCTAGGCCTTAATACTGATTTACATGGTCTCATTCCTGTGATTTACTCTGTCATATTTATCAGTTCTCATACTTACAGTTTCAAAGACTATAGATTTTAATCATGACAAAGATTCTCCTGAGGAATTCAGAACAGCATACTGACCATTTTTCTGAAAGTGTTAATTTCAGATGCTAGAAAACCTATTTTAAATCGTCATATCTAACTTTCAGTATTTGCAGTGGTAAAACAAAACAAAGAAAGACACAGAAACCTAACTAGTCTTGTCCTAGTTGTTTTTACTTTTTGTATCATGTAAAGCTTTTCATATCATGTAAAGCTCATGGAAGCTCCTTCCTGAACTTTCAGCTTCAGGATCTTCAAAAGCAATGAATTTCTGGCTGAAAACTTTACTTCTTTTCTTGCCTGAACAATTCCTTCTTTTCAAGATTAAAATGGTAATTGCTATTCTTATTACATGACACATTTGGTTTAGCACAATATTTCGTATATAACAACTTTTAATCCAAATTCTTCAATAACAGGTTTCTTTATAATCCTTTTATTAACTGACGCTAAAAGAAATATGCATCCTTTCTGAAAATTATCCGGGAAATGTTATCATTGTTCAAGGCACTGATGAGATCACGTCTATAATAGCACATGCAAGGACAGAAACACAAAAAGGATTAATTGAAACTGAACTGGGGGCAGAAAGGCAGTAGAATCACTAGAGAAAGCCACACTCCTAGAAAGGCTTAGGAGTTTGACTGGTTTAGATTACCAAAATTATGGCCAAAATGGGATAGCTGATATGTATAAAGGTATGGCTGCAATAGGTAACTAGGGGTGGAAAAATTTAAGACAAGCCACAGTTTGCACAAAATAAATGGTTTTAAAATATCCACAGAGTAAATTCAGGCAGGACACAGAATATTCTTAATTGCTAGGAGAACAATTTCCCAGTAGAAGGAGAAAAAAATGTGACTGTTGACAATAAATCAAAAAATAACATGAAAATTGTAACAGCACACTATTGGACTCCATGATGAAGTCAGCCACATCTAAACATATATTTTATTTTGGAAAGAATGTTTTGTAGCTTTTGTTAGAGAGGGTGATTCACTTTCACCAAAATTGCTGCTTAGCAGGAAATTTTTTTCCTTCAAACAGTCTACCTTCCACTGGATATACAATTTTTTTAAAGCTTCAAATGATTGATGCCAACAAAACGAAAACTTTTGTTTCAAACTTGGGTAATACCTAGAATAATGAATGGCCTGAGCAATGCTTCCAATGCAAAAGGTACCCAAGTTTTGGGTTTGAAATTTCTATGAAGCCCAAAATGGCACAAGCGCTTTATTGCCTTCTGCTCTCATGCAAGTATGTAAGTCCGACCTCTCAGACCTCAGACTACATGTATCAAGACAGCCTATTAAAGATTTTGTTGATGTAATATGCAAAATACAGTATAAGTAAGGCAGTTGTGGCAACTGACTTGAATATCAAAAACCTGGCTCCATGCTCCCATATTTCAAACACAGAAGCTCAATTTTCAGCTGAAAGCTTAGATACACTTTTTTGTTAAACTGGGCAGAAGAGCTCCGCTTTCAGCAAGAAACCCACATTTTTTAACACTACGTATTATGCTAAGAGCATTCTTCAGGAACATGATGCAAAATTACATACTGTATCCAAGATGGAAATCTAGTACCAAATCAAACCTGAGATTAATAGTTCATTCTTTTATAATTTATTATTTCCTGTACACTGAATAATCCTTTAGTATCAACAGAACTTATCCCTTTTTTTAGTTAGCCAGCTTCAAAATAATTAACAAATACATAATCCTTGACTCTGTATCTCCTCAGTGTTTCAGAACTGCTCAAGGACCTTATTAGTCACAGAAAGGATTTGGGCTTCTCTAATCTGTCATTTCTCTTTGTTCATCCAAAGGCTATTTCCATTCATTGTTACCTTTTCTTTCTCAAACACATTTATGACTTCTCACTCTGCCTTTCACACACTAAGCACTCCAACAAAACTGAGCTTTGAAACTGTGTTTGTGAATATTCACTCAAATGAACATTGAGACTTTAGCTACTTCAGCTAGCTAAATATTTATTGCCTTGTACAACAATTTACTGTTAAATTTTAAAACTAATTACTGGTGTTTTTAACAAATATGCATTTTTTCAAGTTTTCCTTAGAATAGTTGTCCATAAAACTATTCTTCTACAGATAAACATTTTTATTCAAAATATTCCCGATACCAAAATTATCCCCAGCTATGAAACAACACTTGCACCTTGCAAGATGTTTCCATTAAAATTTTATAACTCTATGAATCCTTGATTCCCTCTTCTTTTGAAAGTGACAGCTAATTCCATTATTTAAATCTTACTATAAGAAGCTATTATTAAAAAGTAAAAAAATAAACTAAATTCTGTCCTGCTCTTTTTTAAATACCACCATTTGGGTAAATATGACCAACTGGACTGACTCCCAATTTTTTGTAGTGAATTTTACTTCAAAACTTTGAAGGAGCACAATTTTCAATTCAACCTGTAGGAGAAACTAAGCAGCAAAAACCCTGTAAAGGAAACTTCACTAGAGCACATTCATTCATTAATAAAAAATATGTATTTTATTTATGGGGAAAAGTTTCTTCTTCCCCTGCAGCATTTCTATACTTCACAGATGATTTCACAACTGTCAGTTCAGTTGACATGAAATTATAAACACAGACTGTTACAAAACCTGGACCACTTTATAATCAAATTTCATAAATGATGCAAACACCAAAATACATCTGCTTTGACTTTGTAACACCATGCATTTCACTAGCATATTGATACAAAACATACTAAGTTGCAAGCTAAACCATAAACCCTATACCTTAGGATACTGGTGAATATCTAAACTCTAATCTCTGTTTATTCTATTCAGCTTTGGTAATAGGATATAACATTGGATTTTCTCATTTGATTTGGGTGCAATGATGAGCACTCAATTAAAAAAATTGAAATCTGCCATGCTGTTAGAACTCTGATTGCCCCCAACCTAACCCAGAAATGAAATGAGAAACACGCTTAACTTGTGACACCAGAGCAATGTTATAAGCAGCAAAGTTAATTTCACCTTCCAAATCAAACCATGTCCAATGGCCAATGCATCACAGCACTACTTTAACCTAGCAGAATTCCAAAATTACAGTCTCTGACAAATAAACAAGTTCAGCTGATGTTGTGTTTGAATACCCACAGCTGATGTGAGATTGCAATGACTCTGCAGCATATGATGGAGTAAGAAATTGACAAAAAAACCCATTTTATTCTTCTCTAAATGAAGGAGATCCAGCAAGGCTGACTTTTTTCTTTTCTAGGAGAATCTTGGTTACACATCTGCAGCACTGGAACTGGCTCTGCTGATACATACTGCCTTGTTGTGGTGCAGATTGCAATGCAGGACACGTGAAGATTTGTCCAGTAGTGCATTATCTCCTCTCTATGCTCAGCATTCTGCTTATCTTATCAACCAAATGCAACGGTGATTCATTCAGGCTTGATTTACAATAGAGAAAATAACATCTAAAATTCCCATTCAATTTGGTAACGACATCAAAAGCTTTAATGCAAATCTACCAATTCAGTGTAAAGCCTCAGCTTGAATGATGTGAATTGCTTATCGTCGGTTTCTTTTATTTCACTAGTAAGCTGAACCCTGCTATGTGGGCATGGCTAGACAGCCACGAAATTGTAATGAAGTCATTGGAATATTGGAAGTACATGAAATAATAGAAAGTGCCTGACGATACACTCGTGCTCCTGGTGAATGCTGCTACCAGTGTTCATAGGGAGCTCTGTGCCAGCCCACTGTCAGAAGGCTGGAACACGACCTGAAAACTCTGAGATGTATTTTTAAGTCAATTTCTGTTTAAGAAAAAAAAACCAAATTAATGACCCTGAACATACCCTAACCCCTACTCTGACAGACTAAGCATGCTTAGAGCTACTAAAGTAAGAATATTGACTTTAAAAGTTAGTTTTTATTTCCCTAGTAAACTGAATCTTTATCTTTTGCTGCCTTTTATATTTGTAAAAGATTTTATCTTCATGCAAAACCATAATTTTGCTTCTTCAAAAATGCCTTTTTTCCAAAAACGTACTTAAATCACTCTGCAAATTCCTGTGATGACTGAGCTTTAAAAAGTAGGATATAATATGGCAAAATTCTTTCTTATTTTCATGAATAAATTCGGGAATTTGGGACAGATGATCTTGCTGGTGCCATGGGAGAATTGCAAATTTCCCACCAGATGTAAGCAATGTAAAATTTGTATCTTAGCTTACTTTCAACTACTTGAGTAGTTGAAAAGAGAAGTCATAAAGAGAAGCAATGTATACCCAAATAACTTATTTATGGTGTTACTTTTAAATCACTAAAGTATTACATGACTTAAAGTAGTTGATCATATGCTGGATGTAGTATTACTTATAAATCAGTGTTGACATTTTAACATACACAAGCAATACAGCATATGTTCATATTTAGCAATCTATCAGGAACTTAATGTCTTTTTTTTTAGCTCACTAAATTAGTGGAATTAATAGGTTTTTATAATCCAATATCTTACTGCATACCTGAAAGAACTAGCATTATGGTTAACAGGAACCTTGACAACTTAACTTGGAAGTTATGAAACCCAGCACACTTCAGCATAATAAGCATGCATCAGAACACGAAATTATTACAAGTATAAAATTATTTAAAAAATCTAGTTTTTTTTTAATTAAGTACTTGCATTTATACATCCTAATGTCTGTGTGACAGAGAACAACAAAAAGCAAATTTAACATTTCTCCTAATCTGCCAAGTCCCAAGCTATTTTTAAAACAGGTTGAATGTTTCAAAAGTGCTTGAACACCCAGTGACAAAACCTAAGCATCTCATTACTATTATCCAACTTAAAACCTTTAGTTTTAAAATATTCTCAGGCTGCTGTTAAAAGATACAAAAATAATATTCACACAACTAATGGAAGGTGTAAATAAAAAATATGCTTTTAGGTCCAAGGATACTAACTAAAGGACTCCTCAAGTAAGAAGAGGCAAAAAAAAACCAACATAAGATATGGAATCATAGAAAAACTCTTAGCTGTGATATTATATTAATTGCCTATGCAAGTTTATCAAACAAGAAAAAAAATCACGCCTCTAAGTAAGGCATAATTAAGTTAAAAAGTGTGTAAACTAAACTGGTCACCTGCAGTCCTGGATTCAGAAGTGGTCTGACAATACTCTGCTGCTTTCATATACACCCGGCATTCAGTCCTTTCTCCTTGCACAGCTGCACATCTTGATCTCCACCCTTTTAGCTTTTCATCACATCAAAATCACATAAAAAATGTTAATTATGGTTTTCCAGGGAGAGAGCTTTCAATGACAGCACGTGACTCCAGTAAAGCCTTTGAATATAAAGTCTTTTCCATGTTCGCACGGTAAATCACCTGTTTGACTAAATCATGAAGACAAATAAAGGACTACTTCCCATATGTAAGGTATAAAAATAACTACTTTGAAATGAAACTAAGATTTAGATCACGCTTTGAGAGGGTAAATTCACAGCAAGTGTTAAAGTGTATAGGTATTGCAGAGGGTCTGCATAAATTATTCTGTCCCACACCAAAATAAAAATTTTACTTTCAGCTAGGCGTACTGTGCAATGCCAAAGAATGTAGTACTCTGCAAGCAACATACAATGCTAAGGCATCTCAAAATCAGGTTATGTGAGGCACAACAATTACTTCTGAAACACATACGACTATTGTGCCCTGCTGAATTTACAGATAGAAGACAGGATCATTCTTTTAGTGATGCTTTTTGTACAAACAAATCATAGAAGATCTGTCTTCAAAGGGAGTCATGAACCTTTGTGTTTCACCTTTGATTATGTCTGATGTGAGAAACTCTACTGCTAACTACCTAAAGAACTAACCTGGGAACAAAATCATTAATTTTAACTTCTTCCTGGATGCATTCAGAGAAAGGTTTACAAGAAGTGATAATCAAGGACAAACTACTCCTCCAGAGATTCTGCCCTGATTCCAAGAACCTTTCTGCCTAAAATTTTTCAAAAAGCAAAAAGTCTTGGTTAAATTTTAATCCAAAATCATCCCCCAAACACATTCAGTACTTTCATACTAAAAAAAAAATATTTAAAAAACAGTCAGTAGTTTTTATTTACACTGAACTTCCACCTCCTCATGGCAATATAAAAGGTTCATTTCCTTTGTTAATGTGCTCATTGCTACTGCAATGAGTGAGAGAAATGGAATAGGGGAAAGGAATTAAAAAAAAAAAAATAAAAGTACTTCTCGTAAGTCCAAGTATATTCAGCTTTCTCATCCCTCAGGTCACATGTGCATACAATTTTAGAGACACACTTTCAACAAAACATGGCTAAGGAATATGGTTATGAACATGTTTACTTACCTGATCCATTGAAAAAAATGCCCCCCTACAGCACTAAAATGAACATTTAGTTAGATTTCTCATTTAGCTCACCAAGTATTAGTATGATTACCATCTTGCAACCAAGAGGACTACTCAGGTAAGAAAGAGTTGGGTGCTCCATCAAAATCAGCCACGTATTTTTAATTACTGAACCTTCTACAGTGGATTTTCATGCATACTGATTTTGCCCAAATCTATTCTAATCTGAACATCAGACAAGATTTTTCAAATGAGAGCAAAAACATTTCTAGTGTTTAGTATTTAAGCTTTGATTAAAAGTGAGGCTCATTTAAAAACGCATTCATCTTGAAAACATCATATCTGGGACTTGAAGTATATTGAAAAATACACGCAGTTGATAAGATGAAAGGTAGAATAGTAGAAAATTGTGTTCAAAATCTTTCCCTCCTCCCTCTCTCCCCAAAGACATCTGTGCTGTCCATTACTGAGGCTTTGAAATTTGAAAGACCCAATCCTACAATAATTCACTCCTAACTGAAAAGACCTTTAGATCTGGGGAAGACAGATGTGCACACCTGAGACTGGGATGGGGAATGATGGGAAATCAGGAAGGGCAATGTAGCATATACATATTCTGAATGTGATTTTCAAGTTCAAAATATTGGAAAGGTTTTAGTTTTTGCTATTTAAAATAAGAACTTAGAACAATTCTGAGAACTTAAAATAAACCTGGATTTCGATTATTTTTTTTAAAAAACTTTTTAAAGCAAAGGAACGCAACAATTACTTGACTACTATTAAAAATAAATTTACTTCTTACAAGACAAAGCAAAATTCATGGTTTTGTTCAGAAGGTGAGCTTTACAGAACAAAATACAAAAATACATGTTTCCAAGAAAAAACAGTTGCATGAATGTCAAAAACAGCTTCATGACTGTGGAAAGTTTCATCACAGATATCTCTTGACAGCATAGGTTTTACTGAAGATTACAAAGCAGTTTCAACTATACTGTTTCCATTAATATAACAATCTCAGGACATCCAAATCCAGAGGCAGTGACTGGAAGGCTATTAGAGAAAACTAATAAGCTTTCTTGAGCAGACATGTTATTCACAGACATCCTGCTGAATCTAATTTATTTTTATATTGTTTTAAAGATAACCTACAGGTCAAATGCATTGAAATACATTAAATTTTCAGTCTTAGCTTTCTAAATAATGTATTTAAAAAGCTGTCCTTTCTTAGTCTTGGGTCTTGGGCTTCATTTAGTATTGGGGCTGAAGTGGAAAGGAGTGAACATGTAAACCCCCTGGTTTTCAGTATCACACATCTAATTCTCCTCACACACCCCATTTAGAAAAAAAAATAGTAAAATATATTTTCTCTCCTCATTCTTTCTCATGGTACAGAAAACTTAGCAGTAATTTAATTCTCATGTCTGATATGGAAATATTTGTCCTTTCCCAACGTATTTATAAATTTAACATTATTGAAAAAATAATGCAAATGTTCTGATTTCTTGTTTTACATAAATAATTATAATAATAATAGCAACAGTAATATTAGCAGTAGTAATGTCCTTGAAGAAGCTTGAGATGGTTAATGGAATAATGTAAACATTCAGCCAATAAATCCTGAAGCAGTTACATTTCTTGGTGGCTGCAATCAGTCCAAGGCAAATGAAAGGTTTATGAAACAACTAAAACAAAAACTGCAAAACTTTACATCATTCCTATGTGCCACAAGTTACTGAGTCTTGGTTTTCTTACATCATGTTTTTGTTTTTATCATTTTTTAGGTTTTTAAAGGGGTTTAAGCACTAAACCTGAGGCTGTGGTAGTGTGCAGAAAGCCCTAAAAGAAGTGCTCAGCTTGTTGGAACAGCAATGTCTACGCCACCACTGACAATTTCGTGGTAACACAGATGTTAATTGGTAGGTAAGCTGCTCAAGTTATTTGGAAAAAAATAAAATCCAAGTAGACACTCTACTACCTGCAGGGAAAACCAGAAGCTACTAAGCTGCATTGGAGAACTGTCTTGCTATGTTTTTAGCAATACTTAATTAAAAGAAATACATTCTGCTTATTATTTTACATGAAGCCACAATAAGAGCTTATTCCACAGACTCCATTTATCTTTGCTTTTAAACAGTATCTAATAAAATAATGCAGAAAAATACTCAAAGGTACATTACTATATTTAATTCAAGTGAATACATTAACTTTTTAAGAGAAGTTCTAACAGATTAAGTTAAAAATTGTATTTACTTTACCAGAGAGCTATGCTGCAAGGCTGCAAGCTTGCCAGAATGCTTTTTAGCTTATTTCTCTGCAGGAGACAATCTGTATTAAAGCAAAATAAAAACCTGTACTCAAATAAATCCATATACTGGGTTAGGGACCTCTCAATTTAGAACAAAAAAAATCCAGGTAAGGTCCCATCCATCCCACTACATTGTTTCAAATGTGAAAAAATCAATAGTGAACTTGGTCTGATCCCCTATGAGCTAACAGAAAACAAAATTCTCAGATATTCTTCCACCTTTATACATATTTTGGTAGAGAAAGAGTTTACCTGTGCCAGGCAATTAAAAAATGAAAAGTAGAACACAAAACCTCCAGACAACAGCCCCTAGAAATAAAATTCCTAATAATATGATCTCTAGATGACAAAAAATAAAAGATTTGAAAAACAGAAGAGGCTCTTTGCTTGTAGTGACTTTTTTTTTTTTTTTTAATTAAAGTACATTCTGGACTCCAAACCACATTTTCAACGCAGACAATTTGCTAATCATTCCAGAATGCATGAATACGTAAGCATGCACAGATCCCATTCTGATTGGCCTTTATGTGGTTAATTGCATCCCAAAAATAAACACATAGATAGCCAAACCATATTGAATTTTCTCATGTACAAAACTAAATTGCTTTCAATTATTTTTTTTTACCTGCAAGAAACCAATTGCTTTAGTAACCACTTTGAATTGAGAATAAATACACAAAATTGCTACAGTAATTGCACATCTTATGCATCTGAGAAGCATTTTCCACGGCAGGCACTGACTGACCAAAGCATTAATTCATGTTACTGTAATCTACATTGTTAAAACCTATCTCTTTGCAAATGGTTCTTCAAATTTTAAACACTGAGTTGAAAAATCTTTCATATCTGAGCTCATTAAGAAAAAGATTTTTTTTTTCTTTTAAAGAAGAAGATATCATACTTTCAAGATGGTACTGTAGTTAGCATTTCTTGTTTCAACCCTATAAATGGAGTTGTATTACACAAAAACTTTTTGTGCATGCTAAACAAAAAGCTTTTAGGTCACTTAGAGCATTAAAGCAAAGTTTTAATGTTGCACTTTGCAGAATTCTTCATATTTTAATCACTTTTTGGATCCATGAGAAAAAGGTTTCCAAAAAACACATTTATATTAATTATGTCATGCTGTATGCTCTCTATATCTATTTTGAGAAAGAAGCATGATCAACATTCAAGATCAAGCAGGAAAAATGAATTATCCAATGACTAAAGTACAGCAAAATGACTACTAGTGATTCCTGTCAATGATGGTGCACACAAAAACTCACTTTCCTTAGAACACATCTTCAGAAACAACAGATTAGTGATAGATACCTCAAAAAAAATTTTTACACTGCATTTTAAATATACTTGCATGCCAAAAGGGTAGGCACCCACAGAACATTAAAACTGTGCTTAGCTGGAAGTGTCAACACAGTGAATATTCAGCTAATTGATACTGCTTAATACAGAAGCCAAGGTGAACTGTGAATATGGTGTGATAAAGAATGTGGAAGAAAAAAAACTTTCTTTTGAGAACAAGTGAAGTCAGAGTTGTACAAGATACTTATCAAAGTGGAGTTGACATCTGTATTTGTACAGTATTCACTTTTTTCCCTTTTTTTCCTCCATTATCTTCCTCATTCCATTTATCTCTCCTTCACATATTATTAATACTAATAATAATAATAAATTCCTGTCTGAATCACCCTCTCATAATTTCAAAATGTTCCTAGTGTAGGACCTTGATATCAGTAGCATCAACTCTGAGATGCAACACTTCAGATATTCTAAACATATAACTTCTATTAGTTCCCTGAAAATCAGCCCATTTTTATTGAAATCCCAAAACAGTGACTTAAAAGTCACTATTAAAAAATTTATCTTCACACTTTTGAAAACACTTTTTTTGATTACAGACCAGGATTTTCAGTTAGGGAGCACCATGAGACATTTAAAGTCCTGGGACATTAGCACTTCTTTAAAAATGACATGATTGTCTTGAGTTGGCTATTCACAAGATGAGACCTGCAGCATTTTATAATCTCTGTTCTAAATAAAATGTCCTCAACCCACAACAGCAACGAAACTGAAGGTAAATCCTACTTAGTTGGCATAAAATACCCAACCTACACTACTGTAGTTCAATGCACATCATTATTGATGTTTTGACAATTTAGTAATTATTCAAGCAATTATAAATTGATTAATTGAGAAGCTAATTTTTCTGCATTTTGTTTTTATCAGCTGTTATTAACATTTCATAAGCATTAATATTTATAGATTAAAAAGATTACACGAAGCAATTAACACATTCTGAAATATTATTACCCAGAGAAAACAAACATCAAACATGACTAAATAAACACGTTTCCATAATACAAAAATTAATTCAATTATTTTAGCATCAAATAGGCAAAATATTTCCTCACTGAACATGAAATCTGAGTACACAGTTTTGATGCACCACACTACCAAGAGAGCACCTTGGGAGCCCCCAGAAGCACCTGCACTGCTGCTGCTGTCTTCACCTACCGAGAGTTTGTCATTAGATGGAGCAGCATCAACGCACTTCTGCTCAATGATCTCATCGCCATAAATTTCACTACACATAACTTTGCCTGCCTTCAAACTTACACGAGTCAAAGCCTGTACTCTATGAAACACAAGGAATAACAAGTCTGCAGATATTTCAGGTTTGGGGATTTTTCTTTTGTTTGCTTGTTTGGGAGGTTCCCTGTCTAGCAAGAACACAAGTTCAAATTAATGACCTACACAGCAAATGAGCTTTACCTACAATCACTTTTTGTTCCACAATTCACCTTTTCCCTTTATTTACATATTTCCTTCACATATTTCTTCCAATGATTACACCGAAAATGCCAATTATGGACTGATTGATAGTAAAGATAGCCCAGAAGAGATCCTTCTCTGGGACTCAAGATAATGCAAGGAGCCAAATCATACCCAAGAAGAGTAAAATGGCATTACATGGAATTCATACAGTCTTCTATGTCCTTCAGTTTTACTCTTTTTCCCCCAATATTTGTTCCTTCACATTTTTGACCTTTTTTTTTCCCCTTTCTTTAACACAGGAAACAAAGGGAGGCAAAATTTCTATAAGCTACCAAATTGATTTCTGTGGAAGGAATACAAATTTATAGAAAAATGACAAAATCTGTCATTCCCAATTAAAATATTTTAAAGCCAACTACATTTTCAAAAAAGAAATTTTAATGTGGTTTTCCCATACGTATTTTAGAATCCTAATCTTAAAACTAACAAACCTAAGTCTTTTCAGGACAACTGTTTAGTATCCCAGCAAATATCAAAGAAGAATAGCTCAAACTGACAGGAAAGTTTGTTGTTTTGGGAAACTTTCCATTTTGGCAGTGTTAGGTTTACGGTTGGATTTGATGACCTTATAGGTCTTTTCCAACCCAAATGATTCTATAGTTCTGAATGAAAAAAATCCAACATATGTATAGGAAGAAAATCTTTCTTCTCTCTCACAGCAGAGAAAAAAGGTACAGTATTCCAATTTAGTAATAAAACTCAAAATACATTCATTATTATTTACATGTACATACTGCTAGAATGAGGCACTTACAGCCTGAATAATAAAGATGCAGAATACACATGTGAGCATATCCCACTGCAATTTGAAACATGATTCTTTTACATGAAATAAATACCACATTAAAGCTAAGAATAACAAACACTTCTTAAAATTTAACTGTCATTTATTCATAAGTAGAAAATAAACGGAAAAGAAGACCTCCTCTTTGTAATATCAATATATCTACAAAATCAATTTTTGTCATGCTTTTCATCTTTTTCTGTCAGATCATGGTTATGCTGTACGTCACAAAATTCTGTTTCTCCAAAACAACAGAAAAGATAAAACTGTCACAAGAAAAAAAAAATCACTTTTTTTCCTCCCTATCCATCATGAAAGAGAACTAGTGTTTAACATTTAGGTATAAAAATGCTGAAAGCATAGCTACAGTTGGTGCCTCTCTTCTTACTTTAATGTGGGCTATTTAAAATATCTTATAAAAGCCAATACCTCAGTTACACAAATTGCAACCTACAGGGTTAAGAAGTAAATACTGTCAGCGGCAATGCAGATTGAAAAAGAGAAAAAAAATCGAAATATCGGCCACAGAAATAGAAAACAGACAGTCAGAAAAAAACAGATCTTTGCAAAGGATGAAATTCAAACACTTCTATTTAAACAATACTTAGTTATTAGACAAATCATAGTCAAATGACCTAGTACAGAAGTTGTACCTTTCATACCATCAATTTTTTCTAAAGAATTAGTAGGGCAAAAAAAGCTAGGGTGTACTTCCTTCAGAAAGAGGAAAAAAACCTACATGCACAGAAATCAGAGACACAAAAAAAGCTAACAAAAATACCATAGCAAATATTTCCATTTCCATTCCAAATTCAAGGATCACAGACATGGAATTCCTGTAACCCCCAACACTAAATCACACAGCAGCCTGAGACATGTTATTGGCAAGATTATGCTCTTCACATGCAATTTAAATTTCCCCTTCTTAACCTTATCCTATTACTCCCATCTCATACTCTATGAAAGGGCAAGGGGGAGGGAATAACAGATTAACCCCAGATGAAATTAGCCTAACAAGGTCACAAGCAGTTTTCTTTCTCAGTCAGCAGAGTCAACACAAGTGATATGGTCAGCATCCACATACAACCATCTTTGACCACGTGCCCATCGTTATGAATTTGATAGGACTGGCATTTCCAAGACAAAGATTTGAACTAACACCTCTGATATTGCAGCAGAGTGGCTGGTTCAGGCTGTTATCTCCATCTCCTATGGAACAAACACTAAACTGCAGCCTGTCTGTTGATTCATCTTGAGAAAAAAACTAAGTCTTCAGCTATATTTTCTCCTCCCTCCTTGTATGAATTATCAAAAGTTATTAAATCCTTCCACTATCAACTAGGTTAACACCTTTTTCTATAGAGGATTTAAGCACCTCACAATTTTAAGTGAAATTTCATCCTGAATGTTGATTAGCTCACATTAAGGAGGCTGAAATAATAGTAGAAATTACTTTCACAAAGCTGCATGGAAGTTACATACAACATAAGTTAGTGCTTTAACCTACACAACAATTATGATTCCTTTTTTGCTCCAGCACTTTCTGTTGCCGTTTTTTGTTTAAAGGGGACACCAAAATTCCAGCTGAAATTGCAAGTATTCAGCGACACTGACAACTACAAAACAGAGACATTAGATTTCAGAGACTTCCCAGAGCATATTTTTGGAAGAATCAGCTTATAAAGGTTATCTTTTATCTGAAGGTCGGATATCTCCCCAGACCCCATTCCACCTCCGTTCTCCATCAAAATCATATAAAACGGGAAATCATACATGCTGAAGATTTCAAGAGGCCCTACTTAATCTTCTATGCTACAGATGCCTCTGTTAGATAAAAGGAAGAATGACAGAGAGAGCTGCAATGAGGACTCAAGCTGTCTCTACCCAGGCTAGGCACTCACATGACAGCCCTGACATGTGCAGGCTCATTATCTGCAGGAAAACCAGCCCACAGCCTGGGTGGAACACGGTGCTGAATGTGTGCTGAAATGGCTCCACGACACTTTGGCACAGCATTGCAGTGGAAGAACAGCTGCAGAGATGTGCTGCACTGCTTAGCCTCCGAGGACACAAAACCAACACCCAATCATTTGTAGTGTTGGGAAGACCTTCACTGAGGACAGCAAAGCAGAAGAATACATTACGGATGCATCTAGGGAGGCATACAGATCCCTGTAGCTTTACTACTTTCTTCTTCTTCCACCTCTGCCCGCAACAAAACTTATTTACTAATACGAATGCATGAAATGGCTTCCAGGTGTGCACGTACAACCCTATTTTCCTCTTAAGAATATATTTTGGAATATATTTTGCAGTAATCATTACTTTGCAAACCACTTAGGAGCGAGAATGAATCCTGTTGCAGAAACTGCACAAACTTATGTGATTAGGTACAATACAAACTAGCAGGGTTGAAATATATATATATACACACACACTACACAAACTTACTTGCACATATTCACATATTTGCAAGCACTCAAATAGTATAAGTACAGAATATTTAAACAAATTATGCATACATATTTCTGTTTACAGGACTGAGTTACACAAACTGCAGTAGTCAGCACAGTAGAGGGTTTATCCTTTAACTGTTTCTGGATCTTGTAATTCAAGTAATATTGGACATCAAAATACCACATAAAAATTAAGGAGCCTCAGGAATGGGAATATAAGTAAACTTGCAATTTAACTTAAACATTTAGTATTACCTTAAAATTTTTAACAAGACAAAGTTGCGTTACCATCTTTTACCACTACTTTTTTTCCTCTTTTTTTTTTTTTTTTTAACAAAANATCTAAGCATGGTCACCATGTTCCCCCAAATCGTTCCCCTCTCTTTTTTTTCTTTTTTTTTTTTTTTTTTTAACAAAACACGCTTTCATGGCTTTCCTTGCTGCTATTACTCTGGCAATAACTGAATGAGCAGAGACATTTCTTTGATGCTTCCTATCATCCTGACTTCCCCATTACGGCGTACGTGTTCAGTTAATGATGGAACTGAAGGCTTCACTGAGCTAGAATGAGAATAACCCATTTCACCTTATAAAAAACTTAGGTTAATTACTTGGCCCTGTCTGATTTTCTCATTTTCAAGAACTCATTTGCCAGATAGAAACTAATTAGTGATCTGGCAGTTCCCTCTTTGTTTCAGTATCTGTAACCCTACATCACATAACCTGGAGTTTTACATACTTTAACTAAATACAAGATTTTTACAAACGTATCAAAAACTGCTAGAAAAATAAATTCTTGACCTTTCAGTCAAAAGTTATGTGAACATGTCTAATGTAGTCAGACTCTCTCTCCTCTTCAAAACTAAAAAAAATTAATAGGTGTTAAATTCTACATCGAAATGATGCTCCTTTTCCCTAAGTGAAAGATTAATGAGATCTTCAATTATACGAAAAAGAAACAAATTATGAATAATTTATATGAAATAGATTTGAACCAATCTCCTGAGCACATGTTGCTGTGAGACACAAGATGCATGAAATATTCTGGGTAAAATAAAAGGTTAAATACAACCTATTCAACCTATTCCTGTTACACAGACATTTAACACATATTTTATTTCAATGTCTTCTTGTAGTAATTTTATCTAGAGAAAAATGGTTTTTAGCAAATTTCACTGATAATAAATGCAGAAGCATAACAGTTAAAAAACTTAAATATAATTTGAGTTATAAAGCTAAATAAAACATGACTGTAAAATAATAACAATATTAATATTAATAATAATAATGACAACAACAAAACCTTATTCCCTTATTGAATCCAGCATTCAGATAAGCTGTTTTTTCCTCCTCTATTTAAGTTATTTTTGTGTACACAAATCTAAAGTAATATTAATTTTCTGTGTAGCCCCCATTTTCGGTCAGAAAAAGCAAAATGAAAATTCTTTTAGTGAGGACTGTCATTTTAAGCCTGCCACAGGGGGAGTCTAACTGAAATCACTGGTCAAACAAATAAAAACTTCACCATATCTGCCTCACTCTTAAATAATTTAATGACACTGGGGGAGACTTACCCAAAAGCTTTGTCCTACATCTACCCTGCTCTAATTGTTTATGTATGCATAGAACGGGAACACAAATGAGCTCTTAACAACTTTACATCCTTATTGACACATTCATGTTGAGAAGGTAGAAGGTGATGGTAACCAAGGTTACAACTGCTAATTGGCTTTAAATATAAGGAAAATCAACAAGATTGGCCTGGGGTGGCATGGCTCCTGAGGCCACTGACAGCTTAGGCTGATCCCATAAACTGGAAAGCAATATGTAGTTAAAACAATTGCCCTGCTGGGCAGCATGCTGCATTGTGCAGAAGGATGTAGAACACCTACAGTACAAGGAACAGTTTCCAGAACTTTAACATGAAGAGATAGTCTGGGAAATAATATAATTTATTATACTGGGGAATAATTCTGCGTCTTTTAGAATTACATTTCTCTGTATAATCTCTCTCTTTCACATTTTCACTCACAGCTACACATTGTTTGACTACTATATTTTTAAAACCAGTGTCTATAGAGAATTTTGTAGGTAAGGTATTGTGGATTTACAAGCTGGCTCTGCAGCCTCATTCATAAAATCTACTTAATAGTTATACAAATGAGGAGATGATTCAGAAGAAACCAACTATTTGCTTGTTTAGTCAAAAATCAGATGTGGCAACCTGGGATCTACCTATGTCCAACAGATCATTCACAATCATATTTTACTTTCTCTTGGGGAAGCAGATGGTATCATTTGCTTGCAATAAAAAAAAAAATAAATCCTTCCTTAGAGTGAAATTAGATGCTTGATCACTTGCCATGACTTCTACATTGCATTTGCATGTAGAAACACAAATTATCTAGTTACTCACCCGACTATACTTTCACATATATTCACCTGTATTTCTGGTTGGGAATACAACAGGGAAAAGTGGTTTATACTAATGACTACAGCTCAGCACTAAGTACTTGTGCCATTAGCTTCATGTGTTTAACATGTTGTTCTGAGTAAAGGACCAGTCCATGCCCTGTGCAGAAGAGGCTGCACTTAACAAGTGGGAACATAGATAATAATAATGCTCAAGTTTTGAATTAGGACCCAGAGAAACACTAGACACTGTGCAGTGATAGTCAGACACAGAACTGCTTCTAGGCAAATTGCTTAATCAATGTTAATACATATTTATGTTTTCCCACCAAAATCATTTGAACTCACCACATATACATATGCTTATAGAATCACAGTATAAATAGATACTGTCAGCATACAGTGATTAATGAAGAAATAATTTTAAATTTCTTATTTTCACTTATATCCATTATCTTTTCAGAAGATAAAAAACCTGCAAATACTACTGCATAAAATTATGAGCTTTCAAGATCTAGATTCTTTTCAAGGAAAGAAAAAAAACTATTCCTTACTCAACTCTAGAAAATGACAGAGAAAGGGAAAAATCAAAAAGATATGAATTTGCATATTGCCTGGTGAATGGAAAAGGATAGACGGGCATTAGTAATTTGAATTGTTACAGTCTTCATGTGTCAAAAACCAACACAGTCTAGAGGTTTGGTCTCAAAACTAAAACAGCAGCTTCAAAAAGGGATCAATAAAGTGATTCTAAATCTATGCAGCATGATAAATGTGCTACTGGACAGGCAATAGTGTTATAATAGTTAGGAAGAGAAAGCTCGATCTGGAATACTGTGCACAACTGGTCACTCCTGTTCAAACTGGAGCAGGAATAGACAAGACCTTTTAAGATACTCATGGGAACATGGAAACTATGACACAAAGGGAAAGTTATATTACAGGTCTCTCAAAATATGATGAACATTAGAAAGGATGGACCTTCAAAGTTTAGAAACCATGTATACAGAAACAAATTGATAATAAATTTGGCTTGAAAAAGAGATGATTTTTACCTATCAGAGATGCAAAGTCAATTCCAGCTTTTTGTTCCACTTACACCAAGTTAATTGACTATATGAAATTGTTTTGAGTATAAAAAAAAAGGTTTACTCCCTATGAATCTAAAACTAGCAATAAAAACCCCCAAATCCAAAAAACTGCAACATTAAACAATATTTTTTGAGAACTTATGCCTACTTTGATGATAGAATGATTCAAAATTTTAGGGTATGCTCAGAAGCAAGAAGCTAGAGTCTCACCTAAAGCTGAATACAAAGGTTTTAATCTTCAAATAAAGTAGACTAAGGTGATAAAGCTTGGGGATATTATTATAATTAAGTTGACAACAATAACAGAAAAATGTTTCCGAGAATCCTTAGTAGAGTTTTGCTAAAATATTTCAGAATTTATTTGATTTCGATGAAGCTAGAACATCTTAACATTAAATAAAATGAAATGGTGCAACTGATTTTATTAAACTCTTTAAATACGTTCCAATGTTTTCATGAGCTTACTTCTTTTGTAATTTTTCCTCCACTGCTGTTCTGTATTCCATTTACTTGCTTAATGAAAAAAGCAATTTCTTAATGATCATAACCTGCTTCCTGCTCCATAAGCTTCCTTCTTTTTATCACAAAGAGAGAAAAGTTCTTCTTTCCATAAAAACGGACTGGGAAGCCTGCCACATGAGGAAAGGCTGAGAGAACTGGGTTTGTTCAGCCTTGAGGAAGGAAAGCTTAGGGGAGACCTTATCATCATGTTCCAGTATTTCAAGGGTGGCTACAAAGAAGATGAAGATTCCCTTTTTACAAGGAGTTACAAGGAAAAGACAAGAAGTAATGGGTACAAGTTGAGCACACTCTGGGCACACTCTGATTAGACACAAGAGGAAAATGTTTTGCAATGAGAACAATGAGCCATTGAAACAATCTCTGAAGGAAAGGTGCTGGATTCCTCAACACTGGATATTTCTAAGATTGAGCAGGACAGGACACCGTGCCATCTTGTCTATATGGTGCTTATGCCAGGAATTGTTGGACCAGATGATCCCTGAGATTCCTTCCATCCTGGTATTCTACGATTCTGTGAAAAATTAATGAGACTTGCTGGCAATTTTCAGATCATTTTCCTTTGGAAAAGTGGCATTGTGAAATGCCCACTTTGGGGTTTAGTTTTAAATGTAAAGTACTTTTTAATGCCTCAGCTGAAGTTCTGAAATAAAGAAGACATCCTGCTAAATCGGAAGTGTACACAAAAGGCATATGACAGAGGTCAAAAAAAGATGCAGTCTACATTCCACTTTGCTTCCTTCCAAACCCAGATTTGTCACCTACAGTATAAGGAAGCAAAGAGCTGTGTCTTCATACCATAACCGTGGAAACAAGACTGACCAAATAAACTCATACTAAGGGAATCAGGTCCACAGAGGAGCTGCAATGCACTGAAAAATTAAGTGTAGTTCGGAAAGAAGGGTCTTGAATAGCTCATTGGAAGAGGCTTTGTACACTTTGAACAAATAATTTGCCATATTCTTTACTTTCTACTGTTTCACTGTTTTTCACTTTCCAGTGCTAAAGTCTGTGTCTTCACTCAAGACCAGCCAGAATTTTTTTCACTATTGAAAGGCAGAGACTACTAAGCAAAATCAAATTGATTTGAAACAAAATTTCAGATTTAAAATGTTCACAAGTGAAATAAGGATTTTCAGTCAACAGCCTGCAAGTTGGAAACACATCGTCAACAAAAGCTTATACCGAATACCATTTTCTTCAGAAGCAAGGGATAGAAAAAGTCATGGTTGAGAGAGCAGGAAGCAAAGAAAATGAAAAGAAAAGCTTGGCAGGCCTCAAGAGACATTATTGCTTTATTTCCTGTTGTGAAGATTATTGTTCTACAGCCAGTCATGATATTAAATGACACACAGTATCTTCCCCAGTAGTTTATTTCTCTGGCTTTGTCACACACTTCATCAACTAAACAGCAGTCTACACGCAAACTTATTTTTGAACAAGTTTTAATATTAATAAGGTTAAAAGATGCTAGTCTATGGATTCACCAGTTCTGAACTGTATTTCCAGTTCATTTCTAAAATCCATCTGGTAGATTGGAATGCTTATCTCATAAATATCAAACCAAATTATATGTTGACTAGCAGTACAGCAGAAATAAAAATATACAAATTTCCACTTATCTCAATTCCTTAATAGCTACCACTTATTACTATTAATACCTAAACAGTAAAATCAATTAAATACAACTCAAAAATAAAATAGCAATAGTAATTAAATGTGGGGATAATATACTTGATGTCTTTTTTTCGTAGACTCATTGATTTTTAATTTTCTTTTATTTCTCTGAAAGTAAAGTATTCTGGATGAAAGTGAGCTACAACAATAATCTAAGATATATAATAAACTATAAATTTGCAGCTTTTAATGCTGTCTTTTTGTGTTCTGTTCCGTAGCAGAAACTTACATTCTATATAACTTACCACTGAACACGATAATTTTGCCACATTAAGTAGGGACTTCATTTCACCAAAACTTCAACAGCTTTCAAGCAGACCACTGTCTCTTCATTCGGACTACCACATTTCCTCAGTGGTTAGGAACAAATATTCACGTTTTAGCTTAGATGTCATCCTGTCCATGTTTCAACAACTGCAGTGCAGTATTTCCTGATCGTTCATGTTTCTTAGGATAGGGAAATATAGTGTCTATTTAATGCTCATTAATGAAATTGGAGCAGGCATACTGAACTCAATATGTTTCAAATATTCAGTCTTGCTGTAGTCTGAAAATGTCAGTTGAATTAAAACAAGCAGACAAGGAGGCAATTTTTGCTCTTAGAGATGGGGCAGTTGCAAGCCTTTACGTACAAGTACCAGTTCTTACTCACCTGGCCAGGATTATTGACGTAAATGGCTTTATTCCAATGAACAAAAACTGAAGGATTAAAATTCTTATCAATGAGTAACTTAATTCAATCCCATATGATACATTTTAATTCTACTATGTAAACTGTGGACTTCATAATGCCTGAACATTTACTATCAATAGCTTTGCATGCAGAAACTCAACCATCTCTTGCAATAGCATGTTTAATATATGAAGATAATTTTAAAATCCAGCTGTCCAATACAAGTTTAGACATGATACTTTGTTCCTGTTACTGGCAGGAACAAAGAGCAAATGAGGTGCCTTTAGATAATGTCCAGATGTATTCATCAGGGACCAAATGCCATTGCACTGATTAAGATCACAAAGAATGTAAGTGATCCATATTCGGTCACCTCCTGCTCAAAGACTTTACCGTTCACAAAACATCAATACTGATTTATAGACACAGCATGCAAGTCAGAATGAACCATGCATAACATAAAAGACAACAAAAAGCAAACGGAAAGAGTAAACAGCTGCAATATCAAAGGGTTTCACACAGAAGAAATGCAAGCAATGGCAAACAGCACAACTTTAAAAATAAATTTAACACCTCTCAAGTTCATCTGAGCATGCCACCGTCACGAAATGAAACTTTTCACTCACCAAAGTAGAGTTATGTGAAGCATCACCTGAGACCTCGGGTGTTCTTGTGCTGTTTGGAAGTCTGTGAGGATTACGAGCTATCGCTTGGCACCAGCCCAACATTTTCTCCTTCCACTTATCCCTTCTCAATTTCTGAAATTCTGAAAATAATTTAGATTCCCTGAAACATTGACACTTTGAATTCATTGTGTATGTCTCTGGATGCATGCCTTTAAAAACAGCTTTTTAAGTTATATCTGAACAAGCTAATAAACATAAACATCTTTAAAGTATCCCAAAGTGTTAAACCGTAAAGGTTAGGAAAGATCCATGCACTTTCAGCACACCTTACATGCATTAGTACTATTTCAGTGTCAGCAAATACAGTGCCTTCTCTCCACGGTAAATCTCCCTCAAGTTGTAACTCTAATTTAGAAAGAATTATTTTAGGGGATTTTATTACAGAATACCTCTGAGACTAGCACCATCCCAAAAACCATATAACAGCTGGATACAAACCCCCACACTGACTGAAACAAGTAGAAATAGCCCTAAAGCAGTAGCAGATACTAGATACAAATAAACAGTGTGAAAACACACAAACCTGTATGTACCCATGCCCAGACACTCCAGAATACCTGGCTCATCTTGAAGTGCTACACTAGGATGTGTTATAAATAGCAAAAGGTAATGCACACACAACAGCAATAAATGCTATGTGCCAACTGCAAATTGCCTCTGCATTTTCTTCTAGTTTGTAACAGTAACAAAATACCTTTTAAGTAACACTACCACAGTCTGGAAATGCAGCACTAGTAAAGTGCATTATGAAATGTAAGAAACCTTCATAAATATGTTTAAAATTTCACAATCTGTTTTTTCCCAACTGAAATTGTTAAAAAAAAATTACAGTGCAAAACTTTGTTAGTTAATTACGAAAACAACTTCGAGCAATTTTATTCTTCTCAACATCTGAAGCAATTTCTAATCTTGTTGTTTATAACATATTGTAATTTAACATGTGTTATTCTGTAGCATCATGAAACATAATAAACAGAGAGACTAACCTACCAGATTGAGCGCCTAGTGCTCCAAACAAGGGTAGCACTAGACTGAATAAAACTGGAACATAAATACAATAAAGCCAAAGACCTTCCATGGCACCATGTAGCATCATTGAATATTATGCACTTGTAACATAGGTTTATTTTTTCTGCAATACACCACCATGCAGGACACAAAATATGCATATTTTTACAGGAGATTTCATCTTCCCAGATTTTGAGTCTGAAAAACTACAAGCCCTTCCTGAATAACTACAACTCTACCACTTCCACACTTAACCATTAATAGATAGTTTTCAAATTATGAAATGCACAAAGTTCTATTCCCCACAGAGCCTCATGGAACTGATAGGAATAAGTGGAAATTAGCCTGAGCTTTATTGCACTGGAGATGATAAGGTGAGTGAGACTACAGATTAACCAATTCTTGCAATTTTTCGGTTTCTTGAAATCTAACATGAGATACAAAAATATGTTGAGTAAGTTATCAACCAATCTTTTCTATACTGCCTGTACCTGTGAAGACAAGGAATCATCTGAATATACTTTCAGTCCTATTCTGGTCTTCTTGGTGTGCAGAACCCTTTGGAACTTTTCTAATTCTTCTTTTTTTGCCCTGAGCAATCAAAATGACTACCACTGTCCAGGTCATAACTGAAAGAAGAACTTTGCTCTTGCTCATACACCTGAAGAACCACCACCACAAATAAATTTCCGGAAAACAATCCTAATTCATCCTCTATAGATTTGTTAAAAAAATAGAAGAATTACTTTATTCATATTTTTTCAGGGGAGAAAATTTTTACTTATAATTTAGCCAAGAAAAGGGACACAAAATTATTGTTCATCTTGCACAATATCAATGCTAAAGATAAAGGGGTTTAGTTAAGAATGATGTGTTAAAAACTAGCCAGTTGTACGAAATAAAAGCATCATATCTCTAAAAAAAGTTCATTAATCTAGAGATGAAAAGAAAAGAATCTATAAGCTTAATTCAGGATCATAATCAGATTCAGGTAACAAAGGCCTCAACAAAGGTTGCATTAAGATGAAGTACATGAGAAGGTTATCCTTTTTCAGTCCTTGCCAGAATCTAACTGCTATCACAGAACAGCAGGAAATTGAACAAAAAACCACACTGCTCTTTATGTAACCTAAGTTTTGTTCTCCATGTTCAAAGATTCCCAACAGCAATCAAAGTGATGGTATTTGTCCAGCCAACTAAATACACTGCAGGATTTGGCAGACCATCAAAATATTCCAGGAGTAGAGCTACAGGAGTACTGAAATACAAATAGCCTTCAATGCTCAGCTCTGTTAAGAGAAATACTGTTATTCATTGAGTATCTCTTGTCTGAGCCTTATCAAGCTGTGACTTCTAATCAATTATTCTAATTTGAATAAAACCACAACTTGATGGGCTGGATGCAGTAGAAATCTCTGATAGCTTCTGCTGTTTCTGTGTCACAAGTGAGCCATTGGCTTTTCTTAACCAGCCAGTCATTATCCTGTGGCTGCTGTGTTTCACAAGGACAATTCAGTGTAGCCATAGCATAACAACATAATGACGCTAAAGCTTTCTACAAATAAGAAGCTCAACCTCAGGTTTTAAAATTACTTCTATATTAAAAAAATTAATTAATTAATTAATATTAAAATATATGTGATTGTGTCAACAGCTGTAAAAGTCCAGTAACATCTCAGTGCTGTGGTTCTTTCAAGTCAGGGAAAAAAATTACTTTCCACATACAAATGTGATAACTACCTGTAAAATTTTTTATCATCAGAAGTGCTGAGTACCTTCTGCCCCTCCAAACAGAGGAATAATTTTGTATTTCAGCATGGAATTAAAATAGCATGAAAGGCCATCAAGCTAGAGAAGTCTTATCTTCCTGACTGATACCTTCAGCAATCAACTAAAATACCTGTAAAATACCTAATAAAATACCTAATGTTCTAGCCTTATTAAAAACAATGCAGAGACCAACAGAAAACAAGCACACATGCCCAAAAATCATTAAGTTGACACCTAGAATGATGGTACCAATCAAGACTATAATGGTACCAGCTTTCTTGTATAGCTACTGGACATACACAATCAAACACCTCCACCTCAAGTGTATGTCAGATTCTGAATTCAAACATGTCATGTTTATTAATGACTGTTTTCAGAAGTGCTTCTAGGGTACTACTGGAAGAGTAAACCCAATTATGCACATCTAAATGCCTTTCCCTACCTGTAAAGACAAAACAGAGTTGTCATTTAACTTAGCTATGCAGCCCTTTCAAAACATCATCGCAGAATCTGTGCCCCTCTCTAAAGTAGTAGACATTATATTATAACCAAGTTTTCTAGAACTTATAGTTTACTTAAGTTTGCAAACTGTCAACTATGACATATTCCTAGATCAATACCTATATTATCTAATCAATTTTCAGGAATTACTTTGGTGGTCCTGTACCATAATCAATTATATAATTATTTCCAAGTAAATCCAGCCTTTGTTGATTTGCTCTTTTCTCTTATACGGCTAATATGTATTTTAAGTTGTCCTTAGTCCTTTAAGACTTTGATTCTTTTTTGTCGCAACTAAGGACACAAATTTCACTTACCACTTCAAACAATTCAATCACTGGAAATAAACAAATTTCAGATGACTGGTGCAAAAATTATTGCACCTAATATTGCTTTGTTTAACCACTCCTTAACTACTATGCCCAAAGCATGACAAGAAATCTCTAAAAGTTTTCAAAATTAGTCTTTAGGGCTACTAAAGATTTAAAATTTGTGCATATGTTTGCCTTCATAGTCACACTTGGTTTTTCCCCCACAAGGAAGAATATCTCTTTTGTAAAGCAGAAAGCAATTTTAAATCACTCAAGGCTCTTCAGAAAAACCCCAAAAGGGTTTTTTCCCCATGGTAAATTTTTAGCATTGTAATTATGCCATTTTGCATTTGTGAAGACTTCGAGAAGAAAATGTTGAGAAATGTATATTTATGGCAACTGATCTCATGTTTAAACACCCCCAACTTTTATACATGTAGATACCGTATAATAATCTGTATTTACTGATGCACATTTTTTGAACTATTTTCATAAGCAACCTCTATTCCATCCTCAAATATGACCTTTCTTTGTAAAAGGTTCTTGCTGTTAATATCACAGCTACTCTTCTTGGGAGTGCTTTGCTCATCAAAGGTTAGACATCTCCATTGAATTTTCCTCAGACCTTCAAAAAGCAATGCAACTGTATGTGCTCCAGGTGAGCAATGAAAGGGTGCCTAACCCCTCCCTCAGGACCTCTCCATGTAAATTCCAGATGCATCAGACTCCCAAGTAGAAAGGAGAGCAGCCTTGACACGAACACGGAGTTGAGAAAAAGAACAAAGTACATCTTTTTGCTTTGTGAGTTTGCATTTATTTAGCCATACATGATTGCCAAGCAGCTTAAATCAAAGCTTCAATCAACAATAAAGGCATGACTGGTAAATGCACCTGATAAACCATACCCAGCACTTGGCAGATGAAAACTCTTCAGGGAAGCTATAGAAACAGCAGAAAATGTTAACATGCAAAAAATTCACGTGAAGCTAAAGCATTAACTACCTCATGAAATTATGCATGCAATTATCCAAATGAACAGGGCATAAGTAGTTACAGTAACTCTTTAATGGACTTTGTTCTGCTTATGTAAAATTAAAAGTTATTTCCTAATGTTTCTTCCCATTCTTATGTGGTTTACTAACAGAAGAAGAAGAAGGGTATATTTATGTTGTAAAATCAAATCCACTTTGAATTAGGCAGAGCTCACTATTGAAAAAAAACAAGAAGACAAAGACAGAAGTAACTTTTTAAAAAGCCCAACAAAGGTTAAATACCTGAAAGACAGAATTTAACCATTATACACCGCTGTATCAAAGGATAGATAATTAATACTGAATTTAAATTAGCTTTTAAGAACAAAGAGAAAATCAGATTTCATTGAAATACCAGAAATACATGCCAAAATATGCTTAAGACCATGCTTGGTCCATCAGAAGAAATATCTCCCCTTTGTCAGAGAAGCATTTTTAACAGAAGGTGTGTCAAATACGAAGTTCTAGGCAGTCATAAACCATCTTCCACTGACAACCCTAAACAAAGAAAGCTCTTGCTTGTGAGCAGTTCAGACACTGCTCCTGTGATAGGTCAGTCATGCAGAACCCACACTAGACGGTGGTAATCACTGCTGGAAAGAAGGGCTTATCTTTTTGCTTGGATATCATCGCTCTTTGTAACACAATCTGTAACAACTCCAGGGCAGGACATGCGACTGCTACTTTATCTTTGCTGGTCTCTTAAATTTTTCTTACCTCATTTCAGATAGCATTCAGAACCTCTTCTAGGGTCAGTAGCATCAGCCACCATTACCATCATTAGCATTAGTCATTTGCCCGCATATTCCAGTTTATAATTTTATAAAACATAACTGTTGAACTGGTTTTTGGCTGCAAGTAGCTAATGCTTATTTTTAATAATCAGTGTTTGCAAGAGATTTACTCCTGGTTAGGGTTACCTAATCGCAGCCTTACAGTATCTGAAGGGAGCCTACAAGAAAAACAGAGAGGGTTTTTTTGCAAGTACATGTAGTTACAGGACAAGGCGGAATAGCTTCAAACTGAATGAGAGTAGGTTTAAATTAGATATTAGGAGGATGTCCTTACTATGAGGGTGGTGAGGCACGGGAACAGGTTGCCCAGATAAGCTGCAGATGCCCCATACCTGGAAGTTTTCAAGACCAAGTTGGATGGGGCTCTGAGCAATCTGGTCTAGTGGAAAGTATCCCTGCCCATGGCAGTTGGGTTGGATCTAGATGATATTTAAGGTCCCTTCCAACCCAAACCATTCTGTGATTAGTGAAAATTACAGCCGTATCCATCAATATGAATCTGTAGATAATCTGAGATTGATCAATACCATGGAATAGTTAATTTGAATGCTAGTTGGTAGAAAATTCAGGGCCACCTCTGGAAACTGAGGTGCAACTATTTTCTTATAAAAACTACAGACCTGAATTCTAATTAGTTAGAAGGTAAAATCTGATATTCTGTTGGAAGATATTTAGAACCCTTACTGCAATTAAGTTGTATGCATTATAATAAAGAAAATTCTGCTAAATATTTTGAAGAAGACTTTTGTTGTCGCCAAGGGTATACCACTTAATAAGTTGACAGCAGAGTCAAATGTGTAACAAAAACTTGTGACAGATTTACCAATGGAGAAAATTTGTAATCCTTTTAAATAAAGATTAAATAAGCCCATTAAATATCTGTTCAACACTAAACTAACTGAAATATACTATTGCAAGTACCTCTTTTTCATACCGCCCCCTTCTAGTAGAAATTGTGAAGATCATGACTTATGATCTGACCTGTGCTAGTAGAAAACCATGACAGATGGCCTATTCAGGGTTTTTCAGGATAAACGGATTTAAGTTAAAAATAATTACTGGCCTACTGGCCTAATGCTGCAGCTACTGGTAACAGCTTAAATAACTAGTCCCTTACATAAGTAAAGATTATGTTAACCTAAAAGCTAATAATTATATGAATAAGCATTTGAATAATGTTACTTCGATAATTTTCGACCAAAATTTCCAGAAAACAAATACAAAAGTAGGCCTTAGAAGTGAATGCCTGGAAACAAAATATGACTCAAATAGCTGAAATAATGCTTTTTTAAAACGGGGTTCTCCTTAGACAATAATAATGGTGGCATAATTATTGTAAGCAACTATTCTTTTTGCTCTGGTTGCTGTCAGAAAATAACTTGGAGAAATTGAGTAGGGAAAAAAAGTTGAAGGATTTTGTAGTCCTTCTAGTTTTTATGTTCATAGTTGGGAAACAAACAGAAAAGTTTTGCTGAATAACTAATAAATCTAGAGAGGTACAAGAAGATTGGGTGAATATCAGCATGGCACTCTAAACTAAAATTACTGGGATTCTTAAGAGTGTCTTCCAATAGTTTTAAATTAAGCCTGTACCTAATTTATTATAATGCCAGACCATAATAGTTAACTATTTATTTTCCATAGAGAAAACTGGGGTTTGCTTCTTTGTGAGATGAAAGCAATGCAGTACATGCAGTTAAAACCACAACTCACACAGCTGTCAGGGAGCTAAGATTCACAGAGACCATATGCGCATCACAGTTATAATATGCCATTCCTCACAAACCATTTTTTAAAAATTAAAGATATAGTATTTGTTGTGTTTGCTAATTAAAGGGTAAAACTAGACACAGCATCAGTTCCTCTCTTCTATTTAAATATAACACTAAGCACAATATAAGTATCTATCCTCTCGCAAGTCTTTCCAAAGAACCTCGAAGGAAGATGACATTGGCAAGGATACTGACAAAACATGAAGTTATAAAACTGAAATCTTGAGTGTACAGCAGAAAACAAACACAATGCTTAATGGCACAGCATTGCTCCCTGGCTCCCTTTAGTGACTGGGTGAACACAAAGATTTGTAATTCTGCAGTGGCTGTGGTGCAGCAGCTCAGGCAGCTGAGTCTGATCCTGTGCCATCCAGAAGGTTTGATCTCTACCTCTGACAACCCTCCCCTGACTTTGCCACCACTCATACTGCTTTCTACTAGGCTATGCTGAACCGTGGTGCTGAAACTGAGACAAGAGAATGCAGCACAGCATGGCACAGAGATGCCCGTGCAGCTGTGCAATGTGGCCTAGCACAGCTGTGCAACGCCCGCTCATGCAGCCCCCTACAAAGGCCCTGTTCCAAAACCTGTTTAGCTGCTGTACTGAAGAGCAGCTCCATGGCTAAACCATAAGCCTTGCCCTCATGAAAACTTTCAATTATTTGTCCCTTCCACAGCTGGGGCATAACAGAGACAAGCCTTAGCTTATCTCACACCACTGATGACAATGCAATTGCAACACATAGTCCAGACATGGACACTGGGATTGAGGCAACCTCAGCAAGTTTGCCAACATCACCAAGGTGTGTAGTCCTGTCAAGACAGTGGAGGGAAGGGATGCCATCCAGAGGGACCTTGTCAGGCTTGAGGTAGGTCTGTGTAAACCTCATATTCAACAAAGCCAGGTACAAGGTCCAGCACCTGTGTTGGGACAACCGCAAGGGAAAACACAGGCTGAGCAGAGAATGGATTGAGAGAAGCCCTAGGGAAAAGGACTTGGGGATGCTGGTGGACCAAGAGCTCAACATGACCTCTAAGATGTGTTGGCAGTCCAGAAAGCAACCACATCCTGGGCTGCATCCAAATCACCATGGGCAGCAGGCCGAGGGAGGGGATTCTGCCCCTCTGCTCTGCCCTTGTGAGACCCACCTGGAGGGTTGCATCCATCTCTGGGGCCTCCAACACAAGAGAGATGTCAGCCTGCTAGAGCAGGCTAAGTTGATCACAGAGCTGGAGCACCTCTCCTATGAAGACAGGCTCAGAGAGCTGGAGCTGTTCAGCCTGGAGAAGCCTCAAAGGAGATCTTGGAGCAACCTTTCAGTACCTAATGGGAGCCTACAAGAGAGCTGGAGAGGGACTTTTTAAAAGGCCATGCACTGATATGACAAAGGGTAATGGCCTTAAGCTGAAGAGGGTAGGTTTAGATTAGACATTAGAAAAAACTTCTCTGCCGTGGGGATGGTGAGGCACTGGAACCAGATGCCCAGAGAAGTTGTGATGTCCTATCCCTGGGAGTGTTGAAGGCCAGCTTGGATGAGGCTCTGAGTAATGTGGTCTAGAGGAAGATTCCCTGCCTNAGTCCTGTCAAGACAGTGGAGGGAAGGGATGCCATCCAGAGGGACCTTGTCAGGCTTGAGGTAGGTCTGTGTAAACCTCATATTCAACAAAGCCAGGTACAAGGTCCAGCACCTGTGTTGGGACAACCGCAAGGGAAAACACAGGCTAAGCAGAGAATGGATTGAGAGAAGCCCTAGGGAAAAGGACTTGGGGATGCTGGTGGACAAAGAGCTCAACATGACCTCATAAGATGTGTTGGCAGTCCAGAAAGCAACCACATCCTGGGCTGCATCCAAATCACCATGGGCAGCAGGCCGAGGGAGGGGATTCTGCCCCTCTGCTCTGCCCTTGTGAGACCCACCTGGAGGGTTGCATCCATCTCTGGGGCCTCCAACACAAGAGAGATGTCAGCCTGCTAGAGCAGGCTAAGTTGATCACAGAGCTGGAGCACCTCTCCTATGAAGACAGGCTCAGAGAGCTGGAGCTGTTCAGCCTGGAGAAGCCTCAAAGGAGATCTTGGAGCAACCTTTCAGTACCTAATGGGAGCCTACAAGAGAGCTGGAGAGGGACTTTTTAAAAGGCCATGCACTGATATGACAAAGGGTAATGGCCTTAAGCTGAAGAGGGTAGGTTTAGATTAGACATTAGAAAAAACTTCTCTGCCGTGGGGATGGTGAGGCACTGGAACCAGATGCCCAGAGAAGTTGTGATGTCCTATCCCTGGGAGTGTTGAAGGCCAGCTTGGATGAGGCTCTGAGTAATGTGGTCTAGAGGAAGATTCCCTGCCTGTGGCGGGGAGGTTGGAACTAGGTGATCTTTAAGGTCCCTTCCAACCCAAAGCATTCTGGGATTCTGTGATTCTATGACCTGTACTAAATGCCTCCTCAAGGGTTACCATGTTTTTGAATCTACAAGATCTGGAATCAAAGCCTTCCATGGCCCTGATGTAATTCACTAACACGGAATCTGTCTTGTGCATAAGTACTTGCCCAGCTGGCTGTTTTTTCAGCTTTTTTTTCCCAACACACTATTATTCTTCCTGTTTTCTAAGAATTTCTCCCTTTTCATTTACCAACTCTGACTTTTTCTGCATTCAGCACTAATCAATGTATACTTTTTGTTTAAATCACTAAAATACTCATTAAAACCTAAACACTTCTCCAATATAAAATAGTTTCTTGAGCTGGTACATAGGCTATACCTTCTTTCTTTAGCTTCCTTGAAGCTCAAATTTTATTCATTTAGACATTTAGATGTTTTACACTGAATTCAGACATTTTTGCTTCTTTAAGGTTCTCTTAAGGCTTGTCATTTTTTGACACTTAGCTCTCTGTTATACCATTTATTTTTATATATATGCATGTCTCTAATCACAGCGTTTTCACATGAAGTTTTCTCATTTGAAGTAAACTAGCAAGCAACCTTCCATTCTAGTGTTACATTTTTCATTATCTTCAGAAAAATAAATTAAACTAGAAATATTTGTTGAAAGAGTTAATAAATAAAAATTTCACCAATAAAATTTTGGCAAGATGGTAGAACCAATACACTTATAAAAGTAAGTAAGCATTTAGAAAAGCACATCCACAAAATCATACAACTTGAACAAATGTTTTTCACTACATTATCACAGGGCTTGTTTACAATTTTGAAACAGATGCCATGCTACAAGGCTCAACAAGCTAGTTGGACTAACCAAAGCCATTCCATTCTCTTCCTCAAATGCATGAGTGGATCGAGAGCACACACGAACACACACTTAGCAAGCACTAGCTCAACAGATGAAGATTTTATTAAGGACTCTTTCTCCATATATAGCTCCACAGAAAATAAGCATGCTCCAGGAAACACAAAATAATGGAAAACACAGATGAATGCAAAAGCACATGTAGGTAGTTGGCCTATATTCAACTTTAACACTTAATTAGAAAGCTAAGCAGAGAAAAACTAACTTTGAAAGTAAAACCTGTATTTAACAGCAGGCCAGCCACCCACAAAACTAGGGAGCATTTCAAGAAGTTCTTGAGGGGAAAAGAAATGTACTGGTGAAAATTATTACATACAGGCTGTTGTTGCTACTGAAGTACTCATTTTAAGAGACTCCAAGCACAAAATGAAGAGCCCAACCTCCCTCTCAGCTTAGGCAATATCTGGGATATAGCAAATCCAGGTCAGGCCCCTGATAATCGGGTGGAAGTCGGTAGGAATAAGCAAAAGATAAATAGCAAAGTACAAACAAGATACCCGAACAGTGAGGTCAGACACACTCATCTGTGACGTGAAAACTGGAAAAATGAAACATGCACAGAGCATGCAATAAAGCAAAGCACCTTAGCAGCCTTATAGACCAACATGCAACTGGTGAAGGACAGTCTTGTTAATCTCATGTCCATGCTGAAGCTATGTCACATTTTGAAGCACCAAGATGTCCCCAGACCATCAGAGGAGATGCACTGGCATGTTTACAATGACGATCCATTTACCTCTGCCAACACAAAGCACTACAATATGGTGTGGTCAGGATGGGGCAGACTATTCTCAGACACAAAATATATTGATTCCCCGCACAAGTATTTACTTAAGTCTTTACTGACAACCCATGGGACTCAAGTTTGCATAGAGACTTACCAGTTGTTGTTAATACAAACATTATGCATTTTTTTAATGTCTTATGTTTCCTGCACTGTAATAAAAAATATATTTTCATTAAGAATATATTTTAGATCATAACATCAAGTAAAACATATAGTTTCAATTTCTGTTTCTCTTTAAAAATGACATTTAAATGTAAGTTCCATCATAAGACAGAAAAAAATACATCCTTCTGTTATCATCTATGCAAAATTTCATCCCAAAAAGTTTTTTTTCCCAGCAAGTAAAAGCCCACAACTGCAATGTAGAATAAAGATGCCAGCTCAAAATTGCTTTTCAGCAGAGCAGAAGCTTTACTATGGAAAGATTTCCATAGCGTTTTACAGAAAGAACCATACAGTCCTTGAATTTACAAGAGTATCAAAGAAGTCCTGGAACAGAAACAATACTGGGAATTAAAATGTTTTGCTTCATGTCAGCTCAGTGCAACTATGAAGAGGCTTGGTATCAAAAGTGTGAAAATTACACATTCTTTTTTTGTTTGTCACTGAAGTGCTCCCAAGCTGGAGTAGTAGAATGTACAATTTTCATATTCAGAGACTGGTAAAACCAGACTGCTTGGTAAGTGACAAGCAAGATAGTAGATCCTTATTCCCAGCAACTGTGCCCCACTGACGTTTTTTGCTGTTTCTCTATTCTTCTAGTTTGTGACTGTTTAGCTAAAAAAACAACACTTCTTGGAGAGAAGTCTATTAGGATCTTTTAAACACTTCTGAGCTACTTACAGCAGTCATACATTGTTATCACTAAAAACCTTTCCAGTAGATATCGCACTAATCATATCACAGAATCACAGAATATGCTGAGTTGGAAGTGACCCACAAGGATCATCGAGTCCAACTCCCAGCCCTGCACAGGAACATCCCCAAGTCATACCATGTGCCTGAGAGTATTGTCTGAACCCTTCTTGAACTCTGTACCCAGAATTGCTGAACTACATAATGCTAACAAAGTAATTAAGATAAAAACATGGCATAATGAGTCATCACAGAGCTATTGTTGTCACTGATCTAAATTTCAGACATACACCTAACCTAAATCTGAAGATACAGTATACCTAAATATTTATATTGCAAAATCTAGTTTTCCACAAGTAAATGCTTAGCATTTGTTTTATAATGGGCAATCTCAGGTTAACAGAAGATTGGTTTCACTTTGAACATTTACAATAGCTTTGCTTAACAGTACTGCTTGCTAATAGTGAGGCATAACTGAATTTACAACGAACAAAAGCTGCAAGTAAATTTTAAGTTATTCTGGCCTATTGCATCATAGGGTTTTGATCAATTATTACTCACACACAGATGAAACCTGGCCTCAACTCTTTGGCTTCACACAAGAAGTGAAGGTTGCCTAAGCAACTCGTGCTGTGACTACCTTTAAAAAAAACAGCCTTAACGGTCTTCAGAAAAATTAAGCCAGGCACCTTCAGAATGAGCTAAATATAAAATGAAACAGATAACCATGAGGTAATAGGAAACTATGGGCAGAATACTAATAAGGCAAATCCTGCTTATTTGACCCCTTACAGTTCTTGGCGGAAAGTCAGCAGTATAATCAACAAAGAATAGAAATTGCTATCTACCTGGACTCTCAAAGAACTTTAGATCATACCTTCCTGAAAAAGATATTTAAGTCAGTAATCACAGGCATTATGCAAAGTTCTGTGTCAGACAAAAATGTGTCTCAGCTGAGCAACAGTAGGTCGAAACAGGAATTTATGAGCTATTTCTGTTGTGAAGAGAAGATGTGTTCAAGGTTTTACACTACAGTTTTCCAGTTTTGAACACTAGGAATTCTTGCTTGAGGAAAGTCGCTGAAGCTGACAAAGCAAATAATAAGTAGAGAAAAACACCAAAATTATAATAGACTATTTTACACACACTATAACTTCATTGATAGAGTCACATGCTGCTTTTCCTTGCATTACATCATACTCAAAGTGGAAAATAATCACTTAAGAGAGAGCAGAAAAAAAACCCATAACATGAAACCACGTTTACTATACTGTCCAGCTCCTTCTTCAAAAGATGAATTTTGATTTCCTCATAGGTTTTAGTACAGCATCAATTAATACTCAGAAAACTCTCCATTACCCACATGTCCCTCACCATACAGGTTACAAATTACTTGTGCCTCTGACACACTCCCAGAGCTGGTGACAGAGACAGCCTGGCTCCGAACACTTACTTGCTGACGTATGATATGACTGCAGATATGTGGATTCAAGGCCTGGAAGCAGTTTAGTTGTGAAATGGTTATTAACTAAAACCACATAAAAGCTGACTTCTGAAAAGCCACACTCTGAAAAGCCACAGGAGTGACCACAGCCTGCAAAGGCTTGTTAGCAAAGTCACAGCAAGAACATGTGAGCTGGGGCCACACTGCACCTGAGAAAAACACATCTGAAACTTGAGGCACCAGAAGATTTTGTGAAAGGATGCCCAAGCATTCCTGTATCTGTGTTTTTATTTCAATGAAGAACTGATTGCTTCCTAAGTTAATAGACATCAGTTTTAGAACTTCACAGACATCATTTAGTTGACAGCTCAGAATTAAGCTTCTCTTATTGTTCTGATTCTTGTGAAATACAGGTGCCTACCTGTCTCAATTCCTGTACAACTTCCAAGGGAAAATGCTCCTAATAATCACTTCTTCAGGATTTATGCAATGAGCAACCTTTACTGGGACTGGATGGAATGAGAATTAGGAAGGAAAATTTCCTCCATGAAGTATTCTCCCTCTTCGGCTCTTTTATTGGAAAAAAATATATTGACATTTATTCTTTTACGACTTTTTCATTAATGTTAAGCACTCATTTTAAACTTGTGACATCCATAAACTTAATTTGTGAGGTCTTTCATAGATATGTGGCTTTGTTTTTCACCTCTGCAACACATGGTATTTTATACTATAAGGAAGGAGAATAAAACCTGCCTCACAATAACATTCATGTCTTTTCAATCCTACCATAACCAGAGGCTAAAGCAGTGCTATACATAATTTACAGATCTTAAGGGGGCTGATAGACCTGGAGTATAGAACATGTCATTAAAAGATCTGACCCAAGCTGTCAAGAACCCTCCATTCAGCAGTAAAAATTTAAAGTTTTGTGGCTTTCAAATCCTGTTAATCCCTAATTCTAGGTGGAGAACTTGGTGACACCCCTTAACATTATGTATCTTCCTTAGCTATCTAGTTGCACTAGATCCTTGAATTTTTAACTGGCTTTGTTCCCTCTGAACAGTTTTGCACAGTGTTAAGGAACATATGGACTTAATTATTTAAGGATTTCTAAGAATTTGAAAAAAACAGAAATCTCGTATTTCAAGATTATATTTCACCTAATTAAGCAAAATTATATTATTTGTTTCAAGAACTGACTCAGTGAAATCTGTCATTTCCTGAATTTCAAGGATCTCATGAGTAGGGCATTTGACTGATAAACCCATGGGAACACAGCTGGTGATTTTACAGCAACTTTTGAAGGCAATGAAAAGTGTAAACTTCATCACCTCTACCACATCCTACAATTTATGTCTCACAGAGAAGATAAAAATCTGCTTCATAAATCAAATAAAAGAAAGGAAGAAAAATTCCCACAGTAAAGTTCATCAAGTTATTTCTCAGTTTAACCAGGAGAAATGAAGCCAGTAACAAATCTGAATAGACTCTAGCATCAATAACTTTTAAAGACATCCAATACCAAAGAATTTTTAAGAAAGTTTAGTGTTCTGTAAAAAAACCACAAAATACTCAAAGAAGCACTAGTTTCCAAGACAATACATCCATGGTTTAAATTTCCTTGGTAGTGATCAAATAATACTATATATTGTAATCTGAGAGCACCATTTTACCACAGGCAGACTAATATGCCCATATAAATGTACCTTCTCCTGTCGTTACACTCAATTTCAGCTTGTTTTAAGAAAAAACTATTTTCAATCACTAAATTTTTCCAGGGTGAAACAATTACATTTATAATTTTGTGTAAATTGGCACTTCTATTAGTGTTTCAGACACGAATAGGTCAACTTGATAGCCTCACATTTGATGCACCTATTTTATTTCAAGTATCAAAAGTAGATAATGATGATTTTTAAAAGTTACTTGGCCACTCTACCATAACAGCAATTGAGAGCTCATTGCCTCATTTCAATGACATTTGAAGAATCAAGTATTTTAACAAAATAGTTAATTGCATTGATGTAATGCATATTAAAGAATTTGAAGGAACTTGTACCACAAGGGGACACTAAACTTCCTGCCTGATCACACTTTAGAGCAAAGAATTTGATATTCTATCTGCTATAACCACAAGACTCAGCAAGTCCAGTTTGCTTGATGCATGGAAAACCTCTCTTTATGAAAGGACTGGAAGCAAATACAGAGTAGAAGGCATAGCACTGGCACAGCATTCTAAATAATAGAAGCATCAGTCTTATGTGTTGTGATGTTGCTTGACAGCCACAGAATCATAGGGTCATTTAGGCTGGAAAAACCCCTGAGACCATAAAGTCCAACCCAGCACTGTCAAGTCCACCACTAAAGCACATCCCCAAGCACTACATCTACACGTCTGTCATTTAAATACCTCCAGGGATGGTGACTCAACCACTTTGTTGGGCAGCCTGTTTCAGTGTTTGACTAGCCTTCCAGTGAAAAAAATTTTCCTAATATCCAACCTAAATCTCCCCTGGAGCAGCTTGAGGCCACTTCCTCTGGTCCTGTCACGCATTACTTGGGAGAAGAGACTGACCTTCACCTCATTACAACTTCTTTCCAGGCTCCCCCAGGAGCCTCCTTTTCTCTAGACTGAACAACCTCAACTCCCTCTTAAGATCTGTGCTCCAGACCTTTCACTAGCTCTGTTGTCCTTCTCTGGATATGCTCCAGCATCTCAATGTCTTTCCTATAGTGAAGGGCCAAAACTGAACACAGGACTTGAGGTGTGGCCTCACCAGTGCCGAGTACAGGGGGACAATCACTGACCTGGTCCTGCTGGCAGCACTATTGCTGATACAAAGTCTCTGAATCATGAAAGATCAGAAACAAACAACCTAAAATATAATACCTCTTGTGTGATAATTCAGACAGTAGCACAACAAAATTATTAGCTAAAGCTGCGATTCAGAAAACTTTTAATTATAAATGTCTCTCTTTTTTTAAGGTAGTGTTGTTTTTTTTTGAAACGTAGCTTTTCAGCTGATACTCAATATCTACCCATCATTCTCTTGAAATCCTTTAAGTCAAGTTTTAAACCCCTAAAGTAATGAAATACAATTTCTTGACATATATTTTTTAACAAATTCAAAGCCAATGGAGGGAGGGTGAGATTCTGCAGGAAAGCACATCTTTGGTAAGGACAAACTTAGATTAGAAATGAAGAACAAGTTGAAATCTGACCCGGAAAATAAATACTTTGCCAACAGGCCCAGCTGTAAAAGAATGGTCAGGAATACTATATATGATCAGACCTATTTCTCCCTTTTGCATAAGCTGTCTGTGTTCTTCCTTACAGCCATGACTGTGTCCACATATATGTTAGGAAGGAAGAAACCTAGACTGCTGGGTGGGAGCAGCACAATGACAAAGGGAAAAAAGATTTAATGCTTCTGTTGGTGCACAGGGACAGACAACAGTTTGAAGAAAAAAAATAACCAGGGCTTATGAGAAACCTGTTTCCCAGGCACATTTAGCAGTAGTATACTCACTTCTGTAAAGCAAATTTTTATAAATACTAGAATTTTAAATGCACTTTAGTAATTCAGAGATTTACAGATGGATAAAATGTTACCAAACATTTTGTAAGGAATGGAGAAATGTTAAACTGAGGAAGGAAGCCACAAAACTTGTTCAAAAGTGTAGATGTGTGTGCTTTTTCACTTAGTGTTCAATTTAGTGGATGCCTTCCAAGGTGTTCCTCTATCGCTCTCCATACAGGATTTATTACATATTTTCTCAGCAGTAGATGAAGATTGCTGAAAATAGGATCTGTAATGCACTCACAACTTTCAATCTGGTTTCAAATTTGGCATGCTGACAGCAGCAAGCCAATCCCATAGTGAAAGTGACTTTTTAAAAATTGCATACTTCCTCCCCTTGAGATAGTTCATTACTGAAAGCATTCAGATGGCAAGTTGCTAGTTACGTATCCCAGAGTAAACACAGTACAAAGTTTAGTTATACTGCAATTTGTTTCTGATTAGAGGCAATAAAAATGGTGCTGCAGGTTCAGCACTTCTTTTTCAGTGTTTGCTATGAAATGTTGAATACTGCATAAATTTTCCAAATGCAGATGTTGACAAATCAGTCTAGGCTTTGAAAAGAAACTCCTGTCTTTTAATGTATTATCCAAAAATACCTAGCACATTACAGAATGCTCTCTCTTCATACCTTTGGAATTCCACTCTTTTTCGCACAGATAAAAGTGTGTGGAATTTAAGAAAGAAATATTAATTGCAAACTAAAACCAGAATCCAGTCTTGTTTCTTTGCATCATCTCCTGTTTTTACTGTGCAATAGAAAGTAATTAGACATGAATAAAAATCAAGTAGCTTGGGTTTAAGTGCAAAACTCGGTCCCATTAAACAACACTTCGGGCAGAAACGAGAGATTTGTGAAATAACAATTAAATTACTGTGTGATAGATGATTTCATCATAGGTAATAGGTAAGGTCAAAGTCAAGTACAGACTGGAAAACATATCAATGCAGTCATCCCTATACACATAGGAACAATTGTAGGTGAGCTCTGCAGTCGACTTGTGCACCTGTAAAGTTGTTCCTATCCATACTGGCCTCATAGGAAAAGCTGAGCAATTGGCTGAGAGGCACAGCAAGTACTTTAAACTGTTTTAACTATTTAGAGTAACATTTTCACATATTTCTGTAGGTTGTTTTGTATGTTCTCTATTTAAGACAGGATAATTCTATGTTGCTTTCACACAGTGATGAATGTCAATGGCAGGGAATTAAAGATGACAAAAAATATAGATAAAATTATCACCATCGTGACTGCTATATAGCCTATTCATCCAAACAAAAAGCAAAACCTATAGCTGCAAATAAATTCTTCAAAAAGTTATTCCAAAATTCTTTGGATCATGTTAGCCTTTCAGATAGTATCTTCCTCCTCTCCTAAAAATCTAGTCCACCAGAAATTGTATTAGGAAAGTCTAAGAGAATTGGGATTGTTAAGCCTGGAAAAGAGAAGGCTTCAGGGTGACCTAATTGCAGCCTTCCAGTACCTGAAGGGGGTCTACAAGAGAGATGGAGAGAGACTATTTACAGTGACAGAACAAGGGGGAATGAAAGAGAGTGGGTTTAGACTAGGTAATAGAAAGAAATTCTTTCTTGTGAGAGTGGTGAGGCACTGGAATTCATTGCCCAGAGAAGTTGTGGAGTCCCTATCTCTGGAGGTGTTTAAGCCAAGGTTGGATGGGGCTCTGAGCAACCTGGTCTAGTGGAAGCTGTCCCTGCCCATGGCAGGGGGGTTGAAACAAGATGATCTTTAAGGTCCCTTCCAACCCAGGCCATTCTGTGATTCTATGCTTATTCTTATTATCTTACCATTATTGAAAACTACTTAAATTGTTTAACATGTTTGACAAGTCCATCCTGCCCTTTAAAAAACTCCAAACCCTCAAGAAACAGATGCACTGGTGAATGGTTTATTTCCTTAAGATCACATCCTATACTGTTTCTGATTTTTTTAAAAAATATGTTTTAAAAGCAAAGCAAATACTGAAACCAAGGGAAGCAATGTTCACATAGCATCTTCGCAGCAGTGTCCCAAATGTTTTACTTGGAATGCCTTCTGAGACCAACTACATACACATGAACACAGAGTATTGTATTCTAAACCATTAAATGCAGTAGTCCCAAATACAGAAAACTTGATCCACTAATATCTGGATATCTGTTTTGAAAAAAAGAAGTGTTTTTCTATAAATCCACAATTTGGAATTCAATGCAAAATCCAGGGGTTTGCCAAACCAAAGGTCCTGCAGGCCTTAGACTGAAATGACACAAACTGAAAAAATACGCAATCCCATTTGAAAATTATTTTTGTTGACTCGCGTAATCTTAGGTTAACTCTTGTACAGTTCCGAGTATTGTATTCTAAAGCATTAAATGCAGTAGTCCCAAATACAGAAAACTTGATCCACTAATATCTGGATATCTGTTTTGAAAAAAAGAAGTGTTTTTCTATAAATCCACAATTTGGAATTCAATGCAAAATCCAGGGGTTTGCCAAACCAAAGGTCCTGCAGGCCTTAGACTGAAATGACACAAACTGAAAAAATACGCAATCCCATTTGAAAATTATTTTTGTTGACTCGCGTAATCTTAGGTTAACTCTTGTACAGTTCCGTGTATATAAGAGGACAGCCCTTCTCAGCAAAGTTTGTGGCATGAAACAATTCTCCTGTAATTTCTAGTACCACCTACAGCTATTGCTATCACTAGGATATGTCTGTACTATGACCTATCAGAGAAGTTCAGAAAGCAAGATGGTTTTAAAAGTTCAGTCCAACTCTGCAAGAATTTGCCTGACAAATGCAAAACTCAGGATTACCACAGTAAAATCAAGATCTTGGATTTCAGTACTTCTCCCCAGAAGGATCCATGAAGCTGTAAACGCAAAAGTTGTAAAGGCATTAATATTAATGATTTACCTTGTGCCAATCCAGACTGCTCGAAATAACTTCAGCTCACACAGAGCTCAGTGGGGGAGAAAACCTTCTCTAAGCTGAGTAAGTACCTACTGGAAGTACCCATCATAGAAGGCTGCATGTCCAAGAATTGCTTTTCAAATAGATATCCAAAGGTGGAGTGGAATTAGCAAAATGTGCCAACAAAAAAAAGTAGGGTTTTTTGTTAATGCTTGTTTGTTTTTGTTAGTGTTGTTGCTGTTTCTTAAAACAAAACAGATTTTATTAGTTATCCCTCATCAGGTCAATGTGATTCATCCTAATAGCCTCTTTATCACTATTTTGGCCATTGGTCAGATCAGTAAGTGTATACCTTACAGGAAAATATTCAAACTAAAATGCATATAAGAAACAAAGAATTTCTAAACCTGAATGCCATTTTTTTTATTTCAGTGTTGGGTAGTGGTTCTTATACTTTAATTTTATACAAGAAATATTTTTCACGATTCAAACATGAAAAAAAAACCAAAACCCAAGACAAAAAAAGCAAAAAAAAAAAATTTTTTTTCAAAATTCAAAAAAAAAAAAAAAAACAAAACCCAAAAAAAAAAAAAAAAAAAAAAAAAAAAAAAAAAGAAAGAAACAGAAGCAGAAGCTTCTAAATAGGTTATATCCCAGCAAAAAAGCTGAAACAAAAGGAGACAACACTTGCGAAGTCCTCAAGTTTGTCAGATCACTAAAACTGACAGTGTTCAACCATAGAGAAATAAAAATAGAAGAAAAATCTTCCACTGAGCCACTGAAAGACATTTCAAGAAGTTCACACATTTCTGACAGTGTTGCACTCATGGGGGCATGGAGAAAATGTTTTCCTTCTCAAAACAACTAGTAAGAGCTGTGCTCATAGGATTTAATGAGGGGTTGCTTGTATCCGAAAACCTAATGGGCTCTTCTACTAATATGTTTACATCAATAACAATGTTTATACCATTACAACGGTAACATCATACAGAAATTTCCAATTAGCATGGAACTTTACACATTCAATACCACTCCCACGCATTTCAGGTTTTGCACAGAAGCTCACCTTCCTTCACTAGTGAAAAAAACACATGTAAAATCAGGAATCTTCTCTTCCTACTGCTGATTCCTACCATCAAATCAACCAGATATCATCAGCTGCACACCCTCTTCCAAGGAATGGAAAAACACTCAACGGCTCATAATCACTTTTTTCTTTCCTTTAGAACAACTCAACACCCAAGGCCAAGCAGGCTGGAAAATTACAAATGCCCATAATAAGCTATATCAAAAAGAGGACAAGAAAGAAAACCGTATCTCCAGGAATAGTGATATTTCTTCTGTGCCTTTGAGAAAGAAAAGGCAACACTGGCAATCTGCATATCTCCTATGGTTTACCAGTAGCCTTACTGTGAGATGGTATTAAAACATACATTATGTAAGTACACTAATGGGGATAAGAGGGCTGCCTAACCTCCCAAGATAATTATATCTAATCTAGTTTCTTGGAAATATACTACCACAGACCAATTAGAGCAGATTCTCACTGGTTTTCCTGCTTATAAAAGAATCCCTTCAATATACAATCCACATTCATAACTACTTCTTCAACAAAGAAGCAAATGTATTTCAGAGTAACCTAGAAATGGAGAACTTAATATCCTTTTAAGCATTACTCTTTCCCTAATTATTCACTCTGTTCACACTTTCTGGTTGTTAAATTCTAGCAAACCTGAACAGAGGTATATATTGAGCACTGCTAGGCTTGGAGAACACATCTGCGGAATTCAGTTCATTACTTTCTAAACAGGGAAAGAAAACACAACTGTAAGTCACACCTTTACATAATAGAAGCATCTCCAAACAACTATCACTATGCCAAAACCTCAGATTTTGAAAGGAATTTAGTACCTAAATGCCTGTCACAGAACTTAAAGGTGTTCTGGCATCAAAATATTTGGCTCATTTGAGCTTAACCCTCATCAGTTCCTGAAAATTAGGTGCAGTGACTTAACTTAGCAATGCACATCCAAATTACGCTCTTTCATCTTCATTATTGCAAGTCTTATTTACTCCTCTTATTTTTGTATTATTATATTACCTTAACTTGGATCTAGGTTTTGGGACCACATCACATCCTGGATACAAGATGGCAAAATAACTGTCACAGCCCTGGCCCAAACTTCAGATTTTCCAAGTCTGGAATTTGGTGATCCTGGTGAGGCTGCAGAAGCTGCATTCTGTATGGGTTGGGCAAGCATTTTTCTGCTCTGTTACTTCATTCCGTGTTGACTCCATGTTCACACCATCATAAGCAGCCAGGGACCCATACCCTTCATTTTGAGCAGAAAAAATGAGCTGCTTTCACGGGTACATTAGAAGCAACAATGAATAATGAGTACAGTCCCATGAAGGATGGAACACGGGTAAAAGTGCACTTTACAAGCAGAAACGCTCAAGGCACAATAACAAAGCTGTTAACAAAAAATCTGTCATATTTGCTATATTTAATGTAACAGTAACATAGCAATTGCTATGTTTTAATTAGTATTTACTGAAGATGGGGTATTAATTAGAAAAGAAATTACTGTGTATTAAAACTACCAACCCAAATGAAACACTAAACCCAAACAGCAGCAACAACAAAAATTAAGATTTTTTTTTCCTGATTTCTACTTATTGCTTACACTGATACTTCAGGAATTACTGAAGACTCCCTTCATCTGCTTCACTAAAATCATGCTGTTAACCAACAGGGGAATGAAGGCGTTTGTGCTGCTATTGATTCCCAAAGATGCTGATCAATAAACTTACTCCTTTATGTGTAGGAGAAAAGTAAGGAATCTTGTAAATTTTTTAAAGATTCACCACTTTTCAAAAGAGCTAATTATGATACACCTTTTTTAACAATTATTTCGTAACAGGACTTCAACCTTTTCTGAAGAAACATAGCATTCTTGAACTTGAAACCATTACTTTTCTCAGCTGAAACACATTCTTTTAACAGTGAACTTGTATGGTTTTAATACTTTTAATTAGGACAGTAATTAACTAACAATGTTTTAGTAGTAACGTGGCATGACTTACACCTTGATGCATAAGAGCATTTGAATTTTTAACAGAAAATAAAAATCCTTATAAAGAACTGGTACAAGCAACAAATTCACTAAGCCTCTGCTTAGTATAAAGGCTTTGGATTGTCTTCATATAAATACCCATTCACATGTAAGGAGAAATAGCAGATCTTACTAAAATGAAGATATATAAAATTGTAAAATTGGCCAGCAGCAGTGGATCCACTTTCCCTAAATTATTTTTTTATTGTTGCACTGCTTTTTTCCTCATTCTTCATTAATTTCCTCTATGTTTCTGAGCAAGACCTGTTTATATTTATCTTTGTGTCATTGTAATTATGTACAGTGATGATGAAAAAAGGAATACAGTGAAAATGTTTGTAGGACCAACATTATCATATTTGTCACTGGATATATGGAAAAAGGACTCAAGGAATCTCAGAAACTATACTCTTTGTGCACAGACCTAGGATGAACAGAAGGTTTATTACTGTCTAGTTTAAAGATTTAAAGTTCTTTCTAGAGAACTATCAGTTTCGTATTTAGCAAATAATATTAAAGCCACTAAAAACTACCAAAACTGTATTTTGTCTTCATTTATAGCAATTCTGATTCACAGTAAGGAACTGCTGTAAGGATTACAGTATTACATTCCTAGTGCAAGACAATAAAAATCTGCATCAGCCTCTCAGATACATTGCACTTTATTAGGGCTGTAAATTTTGCTGGTTTACCTGTCCATCTATGTTTTTATTGTTCGCTCTTAAATGGCATCATGGTCTTCTGCATTTTGGAAGCAGATGATGTTTAAAGTCTTTGAATAACAAACTGGGGAGAGCAAGACAGGAGTTTTACAACTAGTGATACTGAAACAAATTTAAAACTCATACAGTATTTCCAAATGACTTCCCAAGAATATAAAATACTGTACACTTCTGCGTAAAATAACAGGGTGTCTGTTGAAGCAAAAACAAAACCTGCACTCCCTGCAATGATCTGCACACTTGGAATTTTAATTGGCTTGATTTACTACATCTTCATCTGATTTAGCTAAGGAAAAAAAAAACGAAATAAAATGTGTATAACACCAAATGTTAGCTGGCTTTTAGCCTTCTGCTACAGCCGTTTCTAACAGGCAAAAAGAGAGAAAGGATAGGGAAATCAGATAGAAACCAATTACAGGTAGATGGGTGTCACTTTATTAACCAGTAATATATACTCCACACAGTAAAAATCACCATTTTGACCTAACAGCATTATCTGCACTGCCAGAACAGCCAATACACTGAAATTAAGCCAGGAACTGAAGAGACGAACTTTTAAATAAAGACTAAATTTTGGTATGTGACTTACTACAACTAAACGAAGGAACTTAAAGGGATAGCACATAAATTACTCAACGGCTTATGCAACAATTTAAACAGTATTATCTTAACAGCTGTCAGTCACTACATGTCACACACAACTTATTTCAGTGTTAAATTATGGCAAAAAGGCAACTACCAAATTTTAATGTTTGACAAAATAATCAAAAAGACAGATAATGTCAGAAGTTGAAGGAATCATACTGGGAAAAAAAAATAAAGAAAATACACCTTGAGCTGTTTATTATGTAAATTTGTCTTGCCTATTTCTGATTTAGGAAACTTCAAACCACAAGAAAAATCATGTTATATTTCATTTCAGAATTAAATATTTTGCCACTGTATGATGAAACCAAAAAAAAATTAAAAATTAAGTCATACTTAGAGTGTATTCTCAAGGTATTTTGAAAGGATTTTTTTAATAAATGCTTTCAGAGGGAAACGAGTAACTTCTTTTTTTCATTGCAGCAATTTTTCATTGTTGTTTTAGCAGATTTACTTAGCAAATACTATCAACAAAAGGTAAGCAAAGACTAGGAACCTCAATTATAATTTTATTCTAAATCTTTAACATGATCAAATCAAGTAATTTTCCTAGTTTTATTCAGGGACATACCTGTTTCATCTCTTCTGAATCTTTTCAACTGAGACACAACATAGAGCATTTGGGCCAAAGAGTTAAAGTTCAGCAAGACTGTTAGCAACAAAAACTACCTTCATAATGAAAAGTGTTGAACAACATTAACTATGAATACTGCCAATTTGTTACTTTTAGCAAGCTTCCTGAAAAAAGACATGCACATGCACACATATATGAGTGTGTCATGGGGTGAAGCTTACTTGAAGGCATCACTCAGATAAAACAAAGTCTGAACCATAGGTATGAACCAATAAGATGGCAATTTGAAAAACAAATACAATTGTCACTGGTAACACGTGTAAACGGCATGGGGAAGGCTGACCCAAATCTCTGCCAAATGAGAGGGTCTATCTTGTTTCACGGGGTAGCTATGCAAGGAAAAGAAAATAAAGCAGTCCTACAACTTTATGTTGTTTTAACATCTTCATGGTGAGAGACCAGAGAGTCACAGTAACCCAGGAAACAACCGCTAATTGCCTTCAGATCCACGGGAAAAAAAACAGATTAGTTGGGGGCCATACAACAATGAAGCAATCGGCATTTTAATCTGACCACTCAAGTCAGGAACCAATAAAAAGTGGAGAAAGGTGCCTGACAGTGAGAAGCCCTCAGTGGGCGCCAAAAACCACGCAGACGGCTGAGTCTGATGTGGAACAGCTGGCTACTCAAAAAAGCCAGCTGCAAGCTAGGACTGAGCGCATGGATCCTTTGGAGCAGCTGCCCTCTGCCTGCAGCCTGTGGTGCCACTCAGCTGGGGCTGAGGGGCAGGAGCCTTGATCAGTGTGTGTGTTCTTACAGTACCTGCCAATTTCATAGAAAAGAACTCTTACAGAAGAAATTGCTGTCAACCCACTCTAACATTTTGTTTTGTGATGTAGTTTATATTTTTTTACCAAATACTTTTATGCCATGGTGCGCCCCTGTTCTTGCATTCCCTATATTCCCCTGGGAAAAGACATGGTTTTTTCTCTCTAGAAGGTTCTATTTTATGCGCAGAACTTTCCCACATTAAATCCACATTAATATCTCTAAGAAATAACATTTAAAATTTGCACTCTGGAGGACCTCAAAATGCAATAATACATACTTCAAAAATCACTCAGGTTAAATACATTTTGCCATCACCATATTTAACTATATTACTGAGAGGTGGGAACTACTGGACCATCAAATATTACAATCAAGAATCCCTAGCATCCTCTCCCTGTTTCAAGTCTGTATGTTTCTTATTTAAGGTTATGCAAATTAAAACATATCTGACACTGATCAAGTGGTATTTAGTATTGACTGAAAATTCTGCCAACACCTGATGCTGTAATACAACTCAGCATTTAACAACTACTCCAAATCTGAAAGCTAAGAACATAATAGGTATCATTAAGCTTCATTTCTAAATGTCATATAGGAAGAGAGGTATTGACTTTATGCTGTCATGGACAATACATAAAGAGAGTGAACAAAGATTATTGATGTTTAGAAATATTTGAAAACAATTTCCCACTCATCAATTCCACATATGCTACATAAAAATAATACAGATATTCTAAATGCTTGATCACGAGCTTCAATACTCTTTTCTGTTTGAAATGGACGTTTTCAATCTATCTTTAATTATTTAATGAGTTATTGCTTCATTTTTATGCATAATCTCAGTCTTTCTTCAAGAAAGTTCTCTATTAAAACAAACAAAACCCAAAGGAAGTTTAAATGTAATTGCAGAAATAGCTTCAGATGCCCTTTACACTGGGAAAAAGTAATTATGTCAGGGAACTACTATATTCTCTGACGCTTACCAGAGACTTCTGCTCACAGAAGTCAGGCTCTGGAGACTTGCACACACACACCTGGCATCTTCTAGCTGCAGAGTGTTGCTCTCCAACAGTCATGAAAGTTGTACAAATTCATAGTAATAGCAGGATCAGTGTGGCCAGCTTTGTCAAGAGGCACTTTCTGCCAGCTGCTCAGCTCTGCAATGTGGGGATTTTTTGATAACTTTTTTCCTTTGAATCTTTTGTTCTTACACAGAAAAAAAAATCCACAAAACTACAGTTGGCATTTCTGCTGCACACTTCTTTACAGCCCATGCATTTATTTCCTTTCGTGTAAGACAAATTTTATGGAGCATCTACTCAGCGCACAAAGTGTTTAGAATTGATTTTCCTAGTGACACGCTCTGCTGTTTTTATATCCACAATTTTACATGCATGACAAATAATTGCTATTCAGACACGTATTTTCAGGTGCAGGAGTGAAGGCCTATCTTTTATAATGTGGTTTCTGGTGGCCCTAACATCATACCAAATGTAGCTGACTTTATGAGAACACCTGGTAAAGGTTCCCTGTTGCTTTGTGCATAAAATAGATGTGTTCTTTACCCTGAAACTGCCAGCCTTCCTCCACATTTTCCAAAAACAGCCTTTTCATCAAAAAATGAGTAAATTTGGGCAAGTCTCTGTCTGAGGTTCAAATTTTGCAAAACTTGATTCTCCGTCACTCAAAAGTAAATACTTTTCATATAGACCAATAATTATCTTGGAGGTGCTTTTAGCCCATATCTGATGGCCCCAATTTTTTACAATTTTAGAGAAATTTTATTACAGGTAGCTGCACAAAGCATAAAAAAGCCCCTTTGGGAATACCATGAAAAACAAGACCCTACAAATTGCTGGAAGAGACAGAAAAACAATCCATACACCATATAAAAATACCCCTGGCACAGAACAGATTTAACATTCCTTATAGAAGTAATTTTTTAACCAAAAAGACTCCTACATACAGTACTCAATAAACAGAAATAATCAAGCCCATTAGGTACAGCAAAGGTACCAATGACGTAAAACAGCCATGTGAAAAAAAAATGAAAACCAAACCACACCAACCAAAACAAACAAACAAACAAACAAAAAACCCAAACACCACAGCCCCTCAAAAAATCTTTGCTTAAAAAGGGGCTAATTAATGAGATAACATATTGAACATAGCTCCAGCAGTCAATCTAGACCATAAAAGAAAGCACCATTAACAACTGAAAAGCCCCCAGCACACAGACCCACATGCAAAGCAAATGATGTAAGAAAACATACAGACAAATAGTGATAAAAGTGGGTTTTTTTCTCCTTCATCATGGGAAGGACAGTAAGTGAATCTGTTTCTACAAATTACACCTGAAATGGTAGTTCACCATTAAATATTTTAGCAGCAATTCAGGCAGAGTAAAGACCAAAGAAATACCATTTAGTTGTTCTCTCATTAAACTGAAGTAGCATAAAATTGGGAATAGGTATTTGCACTACAGGCGTGAGAACTCAGACATGCTATAATGTCATATAATGCCACTTAAACTTACGTGACACATAATATTACATAATTATTTTCAGTGTCACCAAAACGTTCATTATCAGTAATGTAAGGAGATATAAAACCTATTTAGCAGTCAAAATGTTTTATTTCAAGGCTAGGTCTACTTTGACTAATTACTTCATAGAAGAGCTAGAACATCAGCAGGGTTTGGTTGGTTTTATTTTGAACACAGGAATACTTCAGTAGTAGTAGAAGTACAGCATTTGCATCTTAAATGTTCCACCCCTCTGATTCTGCTCAGTGCCAAATACTATTCTGCCAGAAAGCGAATGGCAAACAGAATATGCTTGTGCACACCAGGAAGCATCAAGTCCTAATGCAGGGCTTCCAAAGGAAAAAACAAACAAGAAAAAAACAGATGTCACATTGAAGAGCTTAGTTTAACTTCAGTCAGACACACTTTACCTGCACTTATCTGTACATTGTTACCATACAGAGACATCTGTATTAATTGGAGTAATCATTTTAGCAAAAAAACCATTATAGGAATCAACAACACAGTCATTGGATGTTTAAATTTTCCCCTAATTCAGGAAAAGTTGAGTTTAGCAAAATGCTGGAGGTTAACCATTTTTTTCAGAACAGACACAAAAGCGATACCTCAAAGTTTTATAGAACAGGTCGGTCACTTGTGTGTGGCAGCACTGTGAAGCGTGGCAGCAGAGTAGCTATTCCCAGCCATGCCATAATCTATCTGGTTCAAGCTTAGCTGTTTGACAATAAAGGTTAGATTAGCTTCAGAGAGAAAAGTGATTCTGTCATATTTCTCCTATAACACCTGGACAGCAGCAATTCAGAAGTGGAGAGCTCTATATTAAGATCTTAAATGAACTCAGAATCTTCTGTCCAGGTTGGCTGGTGGCAGATGCTGAAACCATGAAACCTCTGGAAGCAAAAAAAAAAGCAATGGACATTCTTAAAGTTGTATTATTAAGCAAGAATGTCCAATTTCTCTTACAAGCCATTGCCTTGCAATTAAGATTGCAGAGAAAAAACTTGGTAACACAATCTATGAAAATATGCAAAACACATTCTGAATGGTTTGACTTTTCCTTTAGTTTGAAATGTTTTGAAGCAGGCAACCCTGAATGACAATCTTTCAGCCCATCACACTTTTAAACGGTGATTCTTTTTAACTCCTTGCACATTTGGCTTGATAGCATTATCATGACCAGTCTACTGAGTGTTTTATTGTATCAGAAATGTAGACTGTGAGCCTGATTGGAATACCTTGAACCTTGAAAAAATTTATGAAAATGTTCAACTGCCCTTCTACTGATCTGCTAAAGACACAGAAGAGCAGTAACATGATTTATGGCCATATAAACCACACAAAATAAAGACTGCATTACCGAATAAAAACAATCCCCAAACACTCACACAATCAAAAGACATCAAATTCTACTATTATTCTTCCAATTTTTTATAACTTATGATTTTAGTTCTCATGTGTTAATATTCAGAAATTTTAAAGGGACAGTGAAACAAGTAGTCCAAATGCTCAACCACACTCAACGTTTGCACAAGAGGTAAGTGACTAACATTTGTATTTAAACAAAGCTTAAAATGGCAAAAAAACATGGAGCCTCCACATGAAAAATAGGTTGATCCAAACTGTACCGTATGCACAGAACTTTCATGATTATAAGGGAACAATAAAAGCATAAGGGCTTATTGTTTCCATGGAAACTTTTTACCTACAGGATCCACCCACAGGAAACAACACAACACATCCACATCCCTTAGAAAATGGACTTCACTGGGGGATTTCATAATGTTCTGTGAAAGCAGAAGGAGCAGTGCCACACGTAGTTCAGAGAAGAAAAATGAAAGCACAGAAAATTGCATCTGGAATTAGAACCAAAATCAGAGCACTGCAAGGCGTCCATCAAATTTAGTCCATCAAATTGTCAAAGAACAGCATTCACAGATGATGGAGGGAGTGTGAAGAAATACAGCAGAAAAACTGCCATCAAAAATAACACTATTTTCATGCATTAAACAGTTGGCCACGGATCCTGTGAAGAGGACCATCAGCGAACCAGCATTCAGTACTTTCACTGTGGCTCAGGAGGGCCAAGCCACACTACCTGCAGACACTGACTACAGTGGGCATTCCTCACTAATGAGACTTGAAACAGATTTCAGGCACAGCATGTGGATAGGTTGAGCTCACAGCAGCATTGCCCTGTGCATGCTGTGACCTCCTTTCCTCACTGGAGGAGACTGCAGCAGCATTAGAGGTTCTTAACAGGCATTCCTGTCACTGTTCATCTGTAACAGTGAGATGGCACTGTCACATGGTTCAAGAAAGCCAATTCAGATTCCCACCTGTGTCTGAGCTCTTGTACTCAGAGTAAAAGTCTGGAAGTGGTTACAAAACTGCAGATACAGTGTCCTTCCAGGCACACAGTTTTCACAGCTACCAAACTGACCCCTCTTTGGGCCATGTACATTGCCTAATCACCGTAGTCTCTAGCTGCATCCAGTATGTGATACAGCATGCTCAGACATCCTGGTGCCTACTCACCAGCACTGCAGGGTTCACTGCCATAAAGGCAAACCGGCATTTCACCAACACAGTGCACTGTTTTCACAAGGTTTGATCAGTTAACCATTTGCCCTGTGGTAATGTCTCGCCTGCCACTGGAGAAGTCAAGTGATCAGAAGCATTTTGTTTTCCTCTCAAAGAAAGAGAGTGTCTGAAGTAAGTGGAAGGAATAGGCAAACATAGCTAAAACTTAGAAATACTAACATGGCATTGCTGTCTGACCCTTACCCCCCGCTTCGTTTTGTTCTTGCACCAAGTATTTGACATTTATATCCCATACTGAAATGAAGGTTTCTCATTTCTTGCCCAGAAGCATAGAGAGTACCATGAGGGCAAAGGGTTTGTTGCACCTTTATCCCCTCAAAGCACCACCAAAGCCAGTGCAACAGGCTACTGCAGTAATGGTAGAATACAGGATGGAAAAGTCTCCGCTTACGCATCTGCAAACATGGTGTTTTAAGAGAAATGACAGTGTGGGGGCTTTCTGTTTGGGCTGCCACTAGACAACAAATCCCTCTAATAAGACAAGCATTTCTTTAAAATCAATAAGACATCACTGTAACTACTTTAAACTGTTTCAGCATGATGGTACTGCAAAATACAGCTGTAATCCCAAATATATCTAGTGAGTAAACTGAAAGCATTTCCTCAGGATCACATGTCAGTGGGTTCAGACATACACCTAATTGTTCCACGAGACAGTTTTCTTATCATTGACACTAAAATAATTCCAACCTTTTGTATTCACGTAATCCTATGACTACATAGGTGGACGCACCTGGCTAATAACTGAGATAAATGAAGGTATAGACACCATGCTAATGACTGAAAAGTTTCATTCCACAACATGGATAGTCTTAAGAAATGTATTCTGAACAAGGAAATGCTTCCACTGTCTACACATACTGTTCCTGCTGCCACAATTTTAAAAGGCAGCACTGACAGGGAAATGAAGTAATGAATCTCATGTATTCAAAGTCTAGGAGAAGAGTTGAAAGATCTACTAATACTTCAAAGTAGGCTGAGAGCCATCCTCCATCTCCTTATTAAAGTTAAATCATCCCACCCTAGAATGTCAAACAGTTCATGTTTGTATTCCCATTAAAAGTCAAGTTACACTCTCCAATACAAAATCTTGCCTTTTTATTGAAAATAAAAAAAAAACAACAAAGAAGAAAACCTCAAAATAATAAAGTTACAAATGCACATCTAAATAGGAGCTAAGAAATGTGTGTATTTTATGAAAATTGTTTCTAGAGACAAGCAAAGCCTCTGCAGCAGAGGGAAGGCCACAGGCTGTGAGAGACCCTGAGTGATCTCTGTTGTGGTGGAACAATGCCTTCATCTGTAAGTACAGAATTCAGCAGATGTGCAATAACCACGTCATTTTAAAAGAGAAGAATCAACAAGCTGCATGCAATTTGAGTAGTTTACACATGTGCACACTGCAGAAACTAGAATTGTATTTCTAATATGCTTGTAACAATTATCTGAAGCCAGGCATAATGAAAACCCTTCCCCTTCCATAGCTGGGGATATGAGCTGAAAGTGTTGTCTCCACTATACAGAAAATAATCTTTCCCTTTCATAGTAAGATTGAGGAACATTCACAGTGTCTTTGAGAAAGACCCTCAGGTTGGGCAAGTCTTCTCCACCTTAGAAAAATAATATCATACCAAACTCAGCATTATTTTGTTCATGGTTATGAAGAAGAATTAAATATTACTGTAAATAATAAACTTATAGAATTCTATATGCCTGAATACACAGGATTTTAAAATTTCTGGTTCAGATAGCTAGATTCAGACAAAACTGGAGAAACCTATCAGGCTACCATCAGTTTTGCAAAGCTGGCAGTATATTCAAGCAATTTGAGCCTCTATTATATTGTTTCTTAACTAATTGAATAGTTGCCAACAACACAATTTCAGTGCCAGAGAGTTGTCTTCAAACAGGACAAGATATGGTGGGGTATATGTGACTATGGAAGGTATTTTTTTAAATGCTGACTAGATTCAAGAATACTTCTTTAAAATGAGTCTTGGGAAACAGGCTTTGCTGTTGACAAAGTTCTGCCTTCGATAACTTTTATTTGAACTTTATTTGTAGCACGCCAACCCCCCAGAAGAAAAGCATCTGCACCAGGGCGAACAGCTCACAGAACACTCTTCATAATGGAAATCAGTGTGAAAGGTACCTCGAGAAAATCATCTGTTTTCCAGCCTCCTGAACTGTGTCCAGTTCCTGGTACCCTGTTCAGCTACCAGGTTTAGGCACTACGACGCATTCTGCAAACTGTCTCAATTACAGCCACTGCTTCAATATATTTCAGGACCCAAGTAAGTCCTGAAACTAAAGCATGGAAGCTTATAGCTGAAGACAAGACAAACAACCATTAATCAAAGATGGAAAATTTTTGTGTTCGTGGTTTTCGTTTTTTGGGGTTTTGCATTTATTTTTAAAAAACACCATTTAGCAGGAAAATTCTACAATTAATTTTAGTATGGAAATTCTTCCTCTGTAAAACCTCAGGTTACCTTTAGAGAGAAATCCAAATTAAATGAAATCTGAAGCCTAATATTTTAAACTCAGAGGCATTTTAGAGTAGGAGAGGAAAAATACACACACAAGCCCAATTCAATTTATTGGAACTGGGAATTCCAGAGATAAAAGGAATTATAAAAGATTTCTTCACGAGACTTGTAGTCAAACTTCAGCAGCAACAAAAGACATGCACCAGCAGATTGTAAGCACCAGCTACAAACATAAAGAGGCAGAAGGCTACTGAGATACAGAATCTTAAGCTTCAAATCCTTTATCAGCGAAAAGATCAACTTTAAAATCAATACTGGTATTGGACGCATAGTCAATACATAGCAACCCAAAATGGAGAAATATGCTTTTATGGGCTTTTCATTAAAAGCTTGACCAAAAACAAATACTATGCAGCCAGTAGCCTTTGCATAATCTTATCAGTAAAAGCAGCCTATAAAGAATTGCATTATCCCAATGCATGCTAAAAAATGCATAGCAAGAAATCTCTTCTTTTCTTACTGGTAGCGCAGTAATGTTTTTTATTTACAGAAATATAAAAAAGGAACAATGTTTCAAAATTATTATAACACACCTAGCATGTATTGGGTAACATTTCCCCTTTCTCTCACTGTCATAAAATTGCTTGTCATAAGAACTACATGGCATACCAAAATAATGACACTTCCCAAACAGGGACCAGAAGACTTACTGATAAAGAACTTAATTTTCTAAAGCATCTCAAAGATAACTAAGCATGCCCCAGCCTGATTTATGTGTGTACTTTGGGAGCACTTCAACCATTGATCACAGGAGCACTCTATCACCACAAAAATACAGAAAAACTTCACTAGGAAGTGTCTTACAACTGTAGATGCAGTTGGATTTCCATGCAAATATAGCCCAGAAGCCCAAACAATGGTCATGTAAAGAAAAGAATAACTTCCCTTTTGAGAAATACCATATAATATTGACAATAAACAGGATTAGAGATTTTGTCATAAATTGTATGTGACATCATGCTTAACAAGAGCTTTACATTAAGAAAAACTATGAAGGGAAAGCAATACATGTCATAGTACATCAGTAACCAGATTCATACGCTAGAGCTTTCCCTTCCCATTCTCCCACCCCCACATCTCTTGCTGAATAAAAAATTATGCCTCCTAAAAAGACTGTAATTACATGACTCTTTTCAGGCAGCTGTCACTGAAAACAAACATCCTTGCCCTTCCTGCAGAAAAAAATCCCAGTGTATTTTAGGTAATAAATGACTATATCTATTTATCTGTTAAGTTATACCTAAGAAATTTTTAGAATGTGAGATAATCAGCCACAAAACCAAAATCACCTATCTGGTTTATGAATTATTTCATCAATATCCTGCAATTCTAAGATTTTTATTCCTTGCATTACATGCCTTAAGCCATTTTATTAGCACTGGTATAAGTGAAATTGTCACATATTAGGAGTTACACTATTGATACCTTTGATAAAGTGATCAAAGCCACTAACAAATTTAACTATACTAAATATTATGCCTCCCTATGTAAAAGGAAAAACCAAACCAAACTAAAACCAAACACACACACACAAAACCCCAAAAACAAAACAACCAGACAAGAAAAAACCACAACAAAACCCCATATATTGCTTGACTTAAAGGTTGTAAGGCAATAAAACAACAACATGTGAAGCCTTTACCTTATTGCCTTAATTACAGACATGTTTCAAGTATCAAATATCTCTGTATGTAGTTCACAACTGCCATGAAAATCATTTAATAGAAATGTATAAAGACTTTCTTTGCAGCACATAAGGAAGTGTATGCCTTTAAAAATATTTCATCTATCATTACATCTATTTAAAATGAAGTAAGTAACAAGTGAGATAACGTAGATAAAGGTAAAACAATTCATTCCCATCAATAACATTGAGCTACTGCTTCCTCCTTTAAAAAACACGTCAATACTTCCTAAACTACATACACGCTTTAAGGTAAACATTAGCAGTTACTCTAGCCTGGTGCTTAAAATAAATGTTAGAAGCTGCTTAAAAGTGGCATTCAGAAGACCCCTTAGGTTTCAGTCTCAATTCTGACTCAAAGATCTCCTTACAAAAAAAAATGCATGCTCTACACAGTAAATGAGCATACATAATTTTGAGCAACACATTCTTTTTTTTTTTTTTTTTCTCTCTTTAAGGTACAAACTGTACAGAAAAACTATCAAGTTCAAATTCGATTTACTATACTCCTTCATAAATGCCAAGTACTTCCCAGGTAACATTTAAAGCTTCCAAAGCAAGACAGGTCTCATTCTGTCTTACTACTTTTACAAGGCAGAATATGAAAACACTGCTGAAGAACAGAGAGGTCCAAAGTTTCCTTCACAGCACAGAACTGTGCGGGGTGCAGAACAAAATTTCATGCCAAAGTACAATACATAGTGGAGTGAGGATTCCTCCTCGCATCTTATTACATTCTGTGAAGTTCTGTGAAGGAAACTAACAGTCATCATCACCTCTGCCAGAACAATAAAATACATTAAGATCAGAGAAACACAGTAGGCATAAGAAGAAAACCATTTACCAGTTATAAGCAAAGAATCAAAACTAAAAATAAAGCAACAATAACATGGCTAATTTGTTACTTGTTAACTATAGAACATCAAATTTTGCACCATCTTTAGGATATTGGGTTTGGTTTTGGGTGGGACAAGAGAGTAAGACTCATCACTGTAACAAGTAAGTTATAGTCGCATATGAATGTGTCCAAAAACCATATTACAAAGACTATTTTGTTGGATTTTTTTTCTTTTAATCAAAGTCTTGCAAGGTAACCAAGTCAAGATTGACTGATATCTGCCACTGTGTTCTTTACTAAGGTGTCTGCTACTCTGAAATTTTACACTCAGATAACACGTAAATTTTCCAGTACCATGTATTGAAAACTGCTTAAGCTGAAGAGGTGTAGTATCTACACGTTTAGTTTGGCATCAAGGAGTATCTTCTCTGCCATATCATGACAATTTTTGGCTTTTACAAACTTACTCCTATCACTCTAAATATACAACATTCAAGTCTGGCTTTCCACGGGAGTCATGGCAGTTTATTCAATGACCCTTGGTTAGTGTTAGATAGTATTTTTGCTGACCTTCACTCACTTGCCCTGTCCAATTTTCTCACTGTATGAAACTTTCTCTCTGTACTTAACTCCCTTTAGAGTAACAATTCATGCCCACACAGACACAAGACAATGTAAACTGAGCCTACTTCATGAACCTCACAGTGCATGTTCACAACTAAATAATAAAATTATGAGCCAGAGCAGGCAGTTCATCAACCATGTTCTTCAGGAATCTTACACATTTCTTGCACCTTTTTTATTAGAGTAGAGAAAATCAACCAGAAGTTCAAGGCAGCTGTTGAAATATTTTGCATATATAAAATGGGAGTCATATATTAACATGACACTGTTCTCAAGGCACTGAAGCCTATATATTCAGAAAACGTAATAAATTTGGAGTCCTGATGACATAATTTGATCTTTAGCTTACTGACTTAATTCACTTTGAACAACAGTTCTATTAGTAAACTCTTCAGAAAACAGATACCCAAGGGTTTTTCTCTGTCACAGAAACCCAGTTCCACACTTCACTATAAATTTGTGATATTCCTCAAATATTGAAGAAAGCAGAATTAACTACTTAATAGTTTAAAAAAAAAGCCCACATCAGGTAGTGATTGCACTTTACACTTTGGTCTTCTGCAACAAACTTTTCCAACCACATTACTAAAAGAGTAAGAAATACAGCTTGTACACTTAAATGTTTGGGGCAAAATTAGTAGCATTAATTACTGTTAAGCCAAAATCAGTGAAACAAACTAGCAGAAGATTATACCTGTGTATCAAAAAGTAGTGTACAGCTGCTGCAACAGGTTATTCAACACCTAAGCATCTTCATTGCTTCATTATGGAAAAAATCTACCTCATCTTTAGGCTATATTCAAAGAGGCTCTACAGCTAAATTTGATGTAAATTCCATTGTTAGCTACAACTTCTGCTAATTATTGAGGCAAATCACTGAAAATTCTCAGGAATACACTTGCACTAAAGTTTTTACTCCCACACAGGACACCCCATAGAAAGATTGCCTGTAAACACTCTCTGCAGCCATTGTTACTACAACTCTACTCCTAATATTGGCCAGAGGTCCACTATGGGACTTGTGGCTCCTAAGTGCTACTGCACTTAATATTCTTAATGATAGATCAGTATTTGGCAATCATCTATAAGTGTGCACAGACACATATTAAAACCTTCAGCAAAGCATGTGTACAAGCATCTAAAAATCACAGAAAAGCATTATAGAATGAGTTGCATCATTGAGAACCTCAGTTGTATGTGACTAAGCCAGGCAGATTTATGAATTTGGAAACAGTTCACTGCGTCAAGCTCTGCAATTAGACAGAAGACGAACTCTTCTTCATAAATTTTAATGCTGTTGTATGGACATTGCATAAAATTCTTTAGCAATAACAGGATTTGGCATACAATCCTAACAATTGTTATCCTAGCAACTGGAAGACCTTTCAGACATTTCCTTTTTTCATGTGCTCCTGAACCTGAACGAGCTTGATGTTCTCAGCTAGAAGCCCATTTAACTACTTTATTTAGCTTTCACCTCAAAAAGCCTGCCAATGGAAAGGCAGAGGAAGCAGGTACTTGCAGAAATAGTATCAGAATACCATGAACCCAGAAGACCCTCACCAACACAGATGTAAACACTGAGTACCAGCTAGGAAGTTTCCCTTTGTGAGAACCAAACTGCAGGATTTGCAGGGGTAGACCACCATCTACATAAGCCTGAGCAACCTCTGTCTAGACAATAAAAAGGCTGGTTCACTACTCCCAAATTACTTCCACAAAACAAACCTGAACATCACCATAATTTACATAAGTAGATATTAAGGGAAAAACAGTCTTTACTGCTGGGGCTTCTATCTCCATCAGTAGCAATAGGGATTTTTTACACTATAAACTCCAGCCATAAGCCTTATAGGATGAGCAGAAATTTGAGCAGAATGATTAGGCTCTGACCAGCAGAGAGCAGTTTGGCAAATACATTTCAATGAGTACCATGTACTTTTAGTTTGGTTGGGAGTTTCATAGGGTTGGTGTTTGGTACTTTTTATATGAAGTTTAGAAGAGAACTTTAATGAACTTAGTTATCCGTGTCATTTTGTTCTTTTCTGATATTTAACTTCCACAACATTCAAGAAGAAACTGTTTTCTGAGACACTGAAGGCTTGCTGAAATGACACAACCCAGCCCTCACAGGAAAAAAAGAAACAAACAGAAAAGTACATGAGATGATTCTCACAAATCAGAATCTCCACACTTCCTCCACCCCTCTAAACTAACTCTCACATTTATCTGACTCCTGTGTGAATATTACATGTATTCTTCAGTTAACTCTAATGATCAAGTTAAAAAAGAATGCCAGAGAACAATTTAAGCCAGGTAACACAATATATTTCTGCTTTTCACACCTTGAGCCCTAATACAAAGAACAGTTTTCACATGAACCTTCATCTTTAACCAATTAATGGAAGAATAAAACCAAACCAAAATTTTTCATTTCAGGACACAAATCCCAAAATATTATGAACTCTTATAACTTGCAACCAGTTAACAACTGGAGACTACTTGCAAGGAAGGATGCTACTTATACCAAAGTGCTCAAACAAAAACCAGAATAATCAAATAATAATCATAGTGAAATATTGAGAAAAAATATTATCTTAAATTTAAAAATAAAAAAAAACCCCAAACGATACTTTTTCACAGTCACACAGACCTGTTACAAATATCAACCATCTGTTGAACTTAACAATTTCCTGAAAACTATGTCACACAATCCACAAGAAGAAAGACTTCTTTCAGGGATGCAGTTTGCCACAGTCTCTCAGACAATACTTAAAAGACATCAAGTTTGTTTTCCCAATAGTTCCTTGGTTTCCATACAGCAAGAGGAAAAGAAAAGCACAGAGACAAGAAACTTGTCTGAAAAAAGCAGATGTCTGTGTTACATACATTTACTGCTACATCCATCAACACACTACTTATGTTTTGGGTTTGGAAGGGATGCCTTTTTTTTTTGGTCTTGCACAATCCATGTTTAATCTGTTCATACCAAAAGAGATTCCTACAGGTAAAAATACCATTAAAATTGCACAGATTTTTTTTTTTTTTTTTAAGTAACCATTAATGTAATCTGAACCTACAGGTTCTTCTTAACTGGGAGACAACAGGATAGAGTACTTACTGATGAAACAACACTTTCATATGTTTATTAATCAAAGAAAGTCAGTCAAGAGATAAAAAACGAAACACTGATGCCTTTTGAATAGTAAAAAGACTACAGTATAGAGCTTATGCCTATAGCACATGCACATTAGAAAGACAGGCTTTAGTACATTACTTTTGTTGGTTTTAAACAAAGGCAGGGATTTTACTCCAACTACTTTTTCATCCAATCTATTATAAAGAAACTGCTACTTGACAGCTTACAAGGAACAATGACTGCCAGTACTTGCAGGGTGCACTCATTTAAATGAAAATGTTAAAACCCCCTAATGCAGTTTGTACCTTCCCTCATTTATTTATTTTACTTTTGAAGCAGGCTCCTTGTCTCTGTAAAGCTGAGGTGCTGCTGTCACAGCATCGCCTGCAGTGTGCTACAGCTGCACCCCTGAGCCCTCTGCAACGCTCCAGCAATGCCGCATCCTGCTCCGCAGCCAGACCCACTGCCTACCAAAGGCACCCTCACCCTGTCGTAGCAAATTGAAACCTTCCTCTTACCTCGACTTCCTTGCTCTTCTCTTTGTTTGTGCCCACTGAACTTCTCCCATTGCTGGCAGTCTCCCGCGCTGGAACTACAGAAATCTGCTGGAGTGGCATTTTTACAGAGCTGCAGGTTGCCAGTACCTGTTTGGATGCCTTATATCTTCACTCCCCCCGAGTAGCCCACCTGTATAATTGTTCATATCCTCTCTTTGCCAAGCTCAGCTCTAAATAAAAAGGGGAGAATATTACTTGAGAAACGGTGTAGCCAGGGTCTTCCATCAAAAGAAAAAAAAAATCAACAAAGCAGAGCAAATTGCAAACACAAGCGAGACACAGCAAACAAAGAAGTAAGGCACAACAATCCAGGGAGTTTCACATGCTTAGAGTGATGAGTTGCTGCAAGTCTGTGTCCCTGGAGCACCCCGTCATACCACTATCCCCCAAGAGCACCGTGGGAGACAATTCAATTTCTGTGTTACCTAATAACTGTCATGGAAACCAAGGAAACCCAGGTCTCACAGGCCCTTATTAGCAATCGCTTCCCGCGAACGGCACAGGCTCCCACATTTGCAGCAGCTGCCACTTCTGCTTTTGTTTCCCATCCGATTCCACAGAAGTCCACTAAGCACCCCCAGACACTGCCTCGTGCCCGCTAGGTACAGCAGCAGAAGGCTGAAAAGCTTAGTGTCCTATTTTGGAGCCAAAATCTCCTCCTTTAAAAGCACAGGATAGCTTGCTGTGTCCTTCATGCGTCTACAATAATCTGCTTAGGTCAAAGGATCTGCCTTGAAGTGAGGAGTATCGCTGAGCAAATGAGGTGTAAAAAGGAAGACAAGACTGGGAGGAATTGCAAATGTGCCTTTCTGAGGTTGATAGTAAAAAGTTAACCCTTTGCTGCGCTCGTCTTTTCCCGAGACAGAAGCCAGCTCAGCAGGACGAGCCAGAGGCAGACACACACGTGCCTTTATAGTAGTGACACACGCTCTGAGAATGTCACTTATGTGAGCTTCTCCCTTCCAGCAGCTTCAGTGCTCTCAGTTAATGTGAAGCAAAACACTCAGGAAAACTCAGCATTTCCCCTCCCCTTAAAATGCGAAACAATAGAAGAAAGTCCCAGGTGCAGTGTCATAAAAATGAATATGAAGAAAGGAAGCATTCATACTTCTCTAAAAAATTTATTATTCTTGATAAGTATTAGGAATGCCAGCAAAACTGATCTTGATTAAAAATAGTAAAGAAATTATTAGATCAGAGGTCAAATTCTGAGCACTGTATAAATCATACAGGAATGAAAGAAAAAAAAATCCCACACCAAGCACCAACGTTTTAATATGCTGTCAATTAAAGAAAAAAAATATTACCCAAGCCCTGAAATATATCATCTTTATTTCTAGCTGTACAGAGTGGAACTTAGAATTCTGACAAGAAATAATAGCATTATAAACAGCCTGGATTCTCTTACAAAGCCAGTAGGGAGGATTTAAAATACTGTTGATTCACTACTCCACTACTTTAGTTACTATTTCTCAGTCTGAGTTAATAGAGCTTACAAGGGACTAGCCTGAGATAAATTGGGATCTGGTTCAGGTTGCCATCCCGGTTTTACATCACTGATTTAAATTAAGGTATATTGACAGGCTGTAATAGAAGAGTTTATAAATGCATAACAAAGAAATAATCTGTGCTAGGAGTTTAGAGATGCTGCAAAACACACATGTATACGTGCACATTTTTATATTTATATATTTATAACATATTGTATATATACATAGTCATGGAATAGATTTACAAGGAATAAAATTAAGTCTTTTGGCATTTACAATGTTCCTTTTACACATTTTTAGTTATATTTTAAATGCTTATTGCATTTTTAATTTCTAATATTCCAAAATCAGTTTGAATGTAAGTTTAAATAACTTCCAATGTACACAGGGAAATTGTCCTGAATTTTGAATATAAATAAAGAAAAAAAGACAAGTTCCAGCTCTACCAAGACAGTGGTAAATCAAAAAATTATTCCAGAAGTATTCAAAGACAAGAAATGTCATATACCAGGCTGGTAAAGTTTAACTGTTAATCTCAAACTTGACTATAATGTAAAGGAAGTTCCTTCTAAGGAACTAAAGTTTAATAGAACATTTTAAAGCTATAGAAAAGCTCTTTTCCTTCCTCTGAGGCACAACCAGATTAAGAATTCCTAAACCTGACTCTGCTTTGTCATGATAATCACTCACCTCTTTGATAAAAATATTGACAGAAAAGTAGAGGGTTTGTGGTATTAAAATGGAACCTTCCTGTAAATGTGCTTTCACGTCTAGTTAAGCTTAAAAAAGTCAGCCTGCCTTTTGATACTGTGCCAATAATTCTGCATTTGAAATCATATGAATTTAAGATTTAAGTCAGAGATTTCTGGGTTAACCAGTAATCTCTTTAATCCCATCTATGTCTGTTTTAGCCAGAATAAAGACCTTACAGGGTGTGATGTGCTTAGTTCTTTTTAAAATGGCCCCTTTTTACCCCCAAAGTGAACCTAGGATATTAATATGTATATAACAAAAAGCCCTAGTTCCAAACAAGGGCTGTATTTTAACATTAGGTAGGTCCATGCTTGCATTCTGCTTAACTATTTCACTAATTACATTTCTTCACCATGTGGAGACTTCAAATTAACGTGCAATTACCTTCCCTGTACATATGCTGAACATGGCTCTTCTCAGCCTAAGTGCTAAAACAAGTGGCAAAACAATCAAGCCTCATACTGCTATACCTGGAAATATAGAGATCACCACTGCTCCGTGGTAAGGAAGCTGTTAAAAAATACAGGACATATCCAGATGAGCACTAAACAAGTCAGTAGCAGAGGTGTGGCTGGCATCATTTTTCATTAAACTTTAGTTTATATTTCTGTCTTTGCTTTTTCAAGTTTACTATGATAGAATTATAAAACACAAAACTTTTGCATAAGTGTTAGTACACCTGTGATCTCACGCCAGCAGCACAACATCAGAGCACCTTTTAAAGAAACAACAAAATTATTAATCTCAATTTACAATGTATTTTTAGCTCCCAGAGCACCAAAGCTGTAAATAAAGTGATTTTATATACACACACACAACCCTCTTTGTTAGAAAATGTATCTACTTCCACTCATCCTCCACGGTGATCAGGCTGTGGTGTTCTATTCAAAGAACGCTAATTTTGGCAAACGTACCACCCAAAGAGTCGTAATTTCAGGGCCATGCCTCACCTGAAGGACAGTGTGACAGCTGCTCAATGAAGTATGAAGCTGCTGTGCCAAGCAACAAGATACGGTTTCAGTCTTGGGAGAATAACAAAAGAGAACTGGTCACCTGGAGCAGGTGAAAATGACATTGGCAGAGAAGAGAGCTATGTGTTGGGCATGCATCAGTAATTGACTTACATTAATATCATTCACAGTTCTTGAAGCAAGTAACTACAGAAAAGAGAACTACCATCCTTCCCCCCTCTTCTTATTGCTTGAAACCTTACTAATCCCAACTTGGATAAGCCAAGGAACCCAACTTTATTTTCAGTCACCCAACACATTCCCCTCAGTACATACTTCATGAACAGTGCCAGTCAGATCTTGGTGACCATGAAGGAAACTAAGAAAAAAAGAATCATTTCCTGGTGTCTCACAATGTAGGTCTGCTCCTGAGCTGTGGACTACCCTGTGTGTTTCTGCTCTCGCCTGCAACACATGAAATCTTTTTGTCTAGTCCCTTCACACATGGCTCCAAGTGTCCTCTCTCACACTCAGAACACATACATTCCCTGCACAAAATATCCCTGGCAGCACTTCCGTAAGAATCCGACAGCAGAACGGGATCAGAATTATAGCCCTATGTACACGCACTACATTTTTAGTTTAATTTAATAAGGAGCACATTATCTCCTCACCTTTACACGAGACTACTGCTTTGAATAATGAAGAGAATCCGATCAGCTATGGTTAATGGTTCAACCATGGTGATGCAAGTGTCAATGAGAGAATGAAAGACAGCAATACAACTCTTTTGTAACACAATTGCAAGGAAACAATGTACTAGTGTACTGCCAGTTCACTCACAGCTTACATATATAATAGCTTTGCTTATATATAATAGCTCTGCCATCACTTACAGAAAAATTTTTACAAGACTCTTGAATCGAAAAAAACCATAATAATAAGTTTACCTGCATAAATAACACTATCAGAAACAGGTAATACTAGGTCTTTTTTACTTATATAAAATCATCTTTAGATAAGATGTACTCCAGATATTATATGATCTTTCAGCCAAAAGCTATACTGAAATTAAAGAAAAAATCATCGTGGACATAAAATACTTACAAGTTGGTTCTTGGACTCCACATTATTTACCAAAAAAACCATATTTTCTACGAATACACAATATACAAAAAGGTATAGACATATAGCCTATAGTCCTGAGATTTAGGAATGACTTTTACTTTCCTCAAAAACTCAACAGAAGAGTTACAAACACTGTACATGCTACGCTCCCTTTACTATCTAACGGGGATCTTTTCTCTTGTAATCACAACTTAGATACAGAGACAAGAGTCTGAACTCTACAGCAGCTACGAAAGCAGATGGATACTAGTGCTAGATAATGATCAACTGGGATGAGTACAGTCACTTTAGCAGAAGCTTCTAACACCTAAATTAAAAGTGCAACTAGCAGTAGTCTAATGCAGAACAAACAGGACCGTTGTAAACAAATCCCTTGGGCTTCCACAGCATCCTGAAGTTGACACCAGAACCAAATGAAGTTTTCAGATAAATGAAAAAATCCTTTAGATCTTCTCCCAACCTTTAAGCCTACAGAAGCACTTAGTCATGGAATTAGGGCAAATATGAAATACATCTTTAGCCAAACACAAATATTCCAAAGCAGCATATTCCAGGTGGGAATGGGAAAACCTGTTGTTCTCTGCTATCTGAATGAGTATGTCCTAAATACTATTCTGCACTGCGGGCTGGCTTCAAATGGAGGAGCATCAGGAATGCAAGTTTTCAGCAGAACTCATGTTCAAGTAAGTCCTCAGCAGAAGCAAAATTTAAAAGCTATTTTAAAAACTTGAATAGAATTTGCATTCTTCACAAATAAGAATGAATGGCTGTGAGATATCATATTAGAAGTTGCTTTTTAAATGCCACATGGAGTTGTTATAGACTTGAATGCAGCCATCGCATTACTAGATCCTCAGGGAGGAGATTTTGGCAGCTTTTTCCCTTGCCTCCTTCAGCTTTGCAATTGACTGAAGTGCTGAGAAGTATCACGTAATGTAATATGGTACATTAGAGCAATAGAGGTGTATTAAAGGTATTAAGGAAGCAATCAACTCAAAATTTCAAACTAATGTCTTTGGATATTTTTCTATGTTGCCATTCACAGAATATTGTACATTATTACACATCATTTCATCAACAGCACTACTAAGCATGGGTAATCCGTTCTTCCACTGAGAGACTAACAGAAGTGACTGCAAACACAGAGGGATCTATTTGCCACTTGCATATTCTGCACAGATATATTACCTAAGTAGAACATCTTGTACCATTCCATGACCTTGGATTTTCAGATGTTCTAGAAATGTTCTAAGTCAAAAAGCAAGTTAAAAATCAAAATGTAATAGCTGAGCCTGAATTAAAATATGACTGGTGCCTCAAATAAAAGTTTACCTAGCCAAAACTTAGATTGATGAAAGTGAGATATGGAAAGACAGAATGATGATAAATTGGCTAAAATGTTGCCCCTGGCTATTAAAACCAATTATCTTTGTTATCTCCTAGGTAAGAGAATTAAAACCAACTGATTTTCACTGCTGAACACAAAGACTTTCATGGACGCCTCCAGTGTGGTGTTTGCACTAAGTTTACTTTATTTAAATTAAACCAAGCATACTATTCACCCATCACACTACAGCGCCCCATTTGATCTAGGGAACAAGAGAAGACTTGCAAAGTTATACAAACTGCCAGTAACTTGAACAGCTCGTTTAGAATTTAGAATTTTTGTTTAAATGTAACTAAAAGTTATAAAAACCATCAGAAAAAGTAAACTACTACCTTTTAGGTAGAATGGGCAGACTATATATTTAACCAATTTACACTAAAAAAGAACTGAAATTATGCCTTTAAAGTGTTCACTGAAGAAATTATTTATACTACGGTAACACTTGGCTACTCACTACACAGACAGGACTCCTGCTGTGTTTATTCTAATTTGCAGTACCCAACTTGTGTGTATGCCCACAAGTACTAAGAGGTCCTACTACCTCTGTAGTTCAGGTGTGAAGAACATCTGCCTTCATGATGAACACTAACCTCTCAAGCAGCCCTCTGCTCACAAGTGTTGCTGACCTTTGGCAATGTAAAGGCGGTATCATTTCATAACTTTACACTATATAAAATTATGTTCCTGCATTTGTAGTGGATGCCATGCTGTCTAGCTGCTCCTTTCCACCAGCACACAAAATTTAAATGGTGTTGTCCATGTGCCTCTTCAGAGTAAGAGGTAACTAAAGACATTGCCACACAAAGTATTATTTCCCACTTTTAAATGACATACATGAAAAAGGTATTAAAACAGCTCTCTAACAGAAGGTGGTTGACAGTCTTTACGATAGAAGCATCAAAATTTAGCAAGCAGTGGAATCCACCTGCTTAGTTTTGGGTTAAATGCTGCAAACCCAAATCCATTAATCTTGAAGAGTTCCAGCGTTGCTTGGTAAGAAGGGACTCAAGTTCTTGGCCAACTTTCAAAGCTGTCAGTCAACACAAGAGGACCAGGGCACAATGCTGGAAGACTTGGACAATCTTCTAGATGAGAGCATGAGAAACAGAACGAAGTTCAATAGTACAAGCAACCCAGTTATGGCACTGGTAGAACAGGAAAAAGAAATTGGCTAGCAGCCAGGAGTACAGACTGATTTAAGGATCAGTCTGGATCAACATATTCCTTTATGAAAGGATGACTGGAAAATGCTAGTTACCATCAGCTGAAAAAATATAAGCATAGTCCCAGGGTGCACTAAGTAAGTTATTTCCAATTCTTCTTAATCCTGAACAAAGTACACCAGTAATTTCCTCAAATACCAGACTTTTTATTTCTCATAGTCTGATCACCAACATCAAAGAGATTCTGGACCTGAACACAGTAGGAAAATGTTCTGAAAAACCTGCATAAAAGAAAATTACTTGCTAACCTACCTGCTTCTCTTACTACCCATATATAATTATATTGGAAGACCCAGATTGTTTATTTTTAATGCAGATATTCAGGTGCACAGTATTATGCTATGAACTGTGCTTTCAATTGTTATTTGACAAAGAAAACAGACAGATGAACAATTTGTGATCACAAAAATAACAGGTCCATTTGTGTGAACATTCAAAGTCTATAGACTTTCAATTTAGAGGTTTGTCATGTTTGCTAAGCATTATTTGTTTTGTGAATCTCAGCTGCTAGAATGTTTAAGGAACATGAAAAAATGCAAGATATTAAACATGCAAATGAATATTCATTCAAACTACTTTTTAAAAGATATTTCTTCTCAACTTCCTACAGGTGTCTGTTGTTGATTATACTCTATTTTTCCACTTTATTTCACATGGCTATCTGATCATCTCATAAACACTGCTATTTCCCTCCTAATCTCATCTGCTGTGACCCCTTTCTCCTTCTCCAAGCAAAATTTTATCTTTGCCTAAATACTCATATTCCAAAAACTATAATTTCTCTAATTTTTGAATATTTTATTCTGTAACCTGCTTTATTGACAATACCTTAATAAAAAAAATCTTCTATATTGAACAAATTTTTAATCTTCTGTCCAATTTGCACGTTGTTTGGCTTCAAAACTTCCATAGCTTCAGAGAGACGATGGCTCAGTGCCAGTATGATAAGGATGACATTAAATTACTACTGCATGGAATTAGAAAGTATCTGCCAGAATTAACATTACAGAGGTAGAGAATTCATTTTAAATTTGCTGGTGGTTTTGACGCACAAATTCCCCTGGCTTCTTTAATTTTAAGAAGACTATAAAAAGTGTGATTACGCTTCTCTTTAATGCTGTGAAATATTTTAAATGAATTCTGATACCAAGATTTATTTTAACTCATATTGTCGTTCATCTACAGGATTAAACCACTTTAAAAACACAGTTTCACATTCTTGAATCATTTTCTTTACAGAATCACAGAATGGGTCAGGTTGGAAGGGACCACAGTGAGTTGTTTGGTCCAACTTCCCTGCTCAAGCAGGGTCATCACCATGTGTCCAGACAGTCCTTGAGTATTTCCAGTAAGGGAGACTCTACACCTTCGCTGGGCAATCTGTTCCAGTGCCCAGTCACCCACATAGTAAAGAAGTTCTTCCTCATGTTCAGGTGGAACTTCCTGTTGCCTCTTGCCGATTGCTTGGCACCACCAAGCAGAGCCTGGCCCATCCTCTTGGCACCCTCCCTTCAGATACTGATGGACATCGATGAGGTCCCCTCTCAGTTGTCTCCTTTTGAGGCTGAACAGGCCCAGGTCTCTCCGCTTTTTCTCATAAGAGAGATGTGCCAGTCCCTTCCTCATCTTTGTTGATTTACCTCTAGTGAATCCATGCTGACTACTCCTGACCGCCTCCTTGCCCTCCATGTGGGTAGAGACGGACTCCAAAATAAGTCGTTCCATCATAATATCAGAGCCTGAGATGGGGCTGACTGGCCAGTAGTTCCTTGGGGTGATACTTGTTTTCTTCCAGTCCTCAAGCACATCTCATCATCAAGACCTTTCAAAGACAATCAGGAGCAGTCTAGCTATGCTGTCCAGTTCTCTTAGCACTCATGCATGCATACCATCAGGGCCCATGGACTTGTGGATGTCAAGTCTTCACTGGCAGGTGCTCTCTAACTCGATTCTCCTTGACTGAAGGAAAATCTTTCTTACAATATTCCTTTATCCTGGTCACCTGAGTCGACAATTCCTGAGGGCTGGTCTTGCCAGTGAAGACCCATGCAAAGGTGGCATTCAGTAACTCAGCCTTCTCTGTGCCCTTTGTCACCAGGGTTCCCCCTCCATTTAGTAACAGGCCCACATTATTTTTCCTTTTATTACTGATGTATTTGAAGAAGCCCTTTTTGCTTTCCCTGACATCCTTGGCCAGATTTAATTCCAGATAGGCCTTGACCTTCCTTGTCTCATTTCTACTTTGACAACCTCTCTATATGCACTCAAGTGGCCTGACCTTGCTTCCATCACTTGTGTGTTCCCAGCTTCTGTTTGTGTAATGACAGGAGTTATTTATCCACACAGATCTCTTGCCGACTTTGCCTAGTTTCTTGCTCATTGGGATGCATCCTTCTCAAGCCTGGAGGAAGCGATTCTTGAATATCGACCAACTCTGTTGGACCCCTCTTCCCTGCAGGGCTTGTTCCCATGGGGTTCTTCCAAGAATATCCCTTATATTTTCTCTCCTGAAAATTTTCTCTCCTGAAGCCCATGTTTGTAATCTTACTTGCTACCCTACTTCCTCCTTGCTGATACTGAACTCCATTGACAATTTCATAGTCAGTGTCCAAATATTTTGGTTTAATATCCAAATATTTCCTAAGTTTAAGAATAAGCACTTCCGTAAGTGGGTGCCACTGCTAAATTACTGCCATCCACCTATTGTGTGATTTTGACTTAGAAGGAAGTAATTCGGTTTTATTTGCTTACTTTGTTACCCAGTAGCTCTTTATTTATTTTGCTAACAAATTGAACCTCCTGTGAATTTAAATGCTTTTGTTTCATTCTGTAAGGAAATTATTGATGTTTTTCAATTAAAGTGTAAGCCCAGAAGGAACTGATGCCTGACTGATACCTGGGGTCAGCAGCCTTATTTGCATGAGTAAACAGATATGAAGGAAAGACCAGAACCTCAATGTAAATGAGCCACCAGAGGGAGCTCATCCAGCCTGCTGAGTATAATAGAAGTATAGTGACACTGGCAAAAGTTAATTAAACATTTTTACAGGGGTCACTGACTGAGTTCAAAACAAAGCACATTCCCTGGCTGAAACTCTACATGCCTGAGAAGCTAACAAAATCAGAAAAAGTTATTTCTTTAACAAACATGGAATGTATTTCTGATTAAATAAAGATCATTAAGTTTAGAAATGTGTGATACAGCATTCTGCTAAACAAGCAGAAGACTTTTCTTTGTTCCTCTTTATTTTCTCCAGATAACAAGAATTTCAAAATGTTATTAAACTGCAAGACAAAAAAAAAAATGGGATTAACTTTGTAATTTAATCTTAAAATTGTGAAAGTATACCAAAAGCAGTCACGTAACTAGTACAAAGATACTAATTTCTAATCAAATAGAGTTTTGTATTATGAAGCTTACCTAATTCTGTAGTTAGTTATTACACTTAGATGGACATTGCCACACTAACTTTGAGTTTATTATCACAACACAGCTTTCTCATTTTAAATTGTAGCAGACCCAGGTTCAGAAAACAAATCCCTTGAGTTCCTGCTCTGAAGGATCCCATGGTACTTTCAAACCTGTGAAAATTTTTTGAAAAGCAATTCTGAAATAAAAATTATTCAGGTTTTTGCATGTCGCTTATTGATCAGGGAATCAAGAGTCTGGCAGGAGGTTATTTTGTCTGTTGCTTTTCCATGGAGCTTAGCATCTAACAGTGGTAATTCAGCAGGGAGGCATGCAGGAGAAGAAGGACAATAAAATTATTTCCTAAAGGAAAAGCACCTGCCAACATAAACTCACAGGCTTATCATTGCAACTCTCCCTACGTATTTCTGAAGATTATGGGTTTTAAATATTCCTTCCAAATTAACACACCTCTTCCACAGATTTAATTATATATTTCTTTGTGTTACCCCATTACCATCTTTCTAAACATTGCAAGATTAATTTGATCATACTTTTATCTTACCTCTGCCTGCATGCTTTGCTTTGGAAGATAAGATTAAATGTAATGTGCTATTTCATTTATCTCTTCTTTCAGGCTTCAATAAAAAACTGAATTCTCACTAATACCAATACCAGTACTGTTTGGAGTTAACTCCTGTGCAATGTGAGGATACTAAGAAAAGCACTTGTTCTGTAATCACACTCCTACTTAAGCACTGGAAGAAAATCCAACCTAAGAAGATCCCATACTGTTACTAGTATTCTTTTAAGTTCCACTAAGCACTTCAGAGTGCCCACCTCCTCCACACAGCTATTTCACCTTTGGTGAGCGTGATTTTTCATCATTTGCTCATAGCAATCAAAAACAATCAGGAAAAAAGTTACAATCGCTCTCCAGTACACTTTCTGAAGTCATCTTTACCAGGAATATTTTCAGACACAAGTAAGTTTTTTCTTGTTTTTCTCACTGAAAAAAAGGCATTTTTTAAAAGAGTCAGAAGAGGTTATTAAGAGCCCAAATTAACAAAGGGTCAGATTTGTCAATCTCCTTGTTAAAAACAGCTAATAAACTAATCTTTGGGATTGAAATAAGGTTTACTACTCACCCCCCTTGTGCTATAAAGATATCCAGTTTCTTCACATCATATGCTGATTAAAAGTTTATTTTGTACTGTTGAGTATCTTACCGCACTACCAATTACCACACACTTTTTCATAGTGCAACAGTTTAAGATTCACTAGGAGTGACTTCCAAACACCAGCAACAGTTCACACCCCATTTATACTCTGCAAAAGAAAACCCAATTTTATAAAGCGCAGCTTTATGAAAGTAAGAGTCTTCATTTCCCCTTCTCTGAGCAGCAGATACCCCAGCTCTGAAAGTTAGGATCACACTGTAACACCTCCAAGATGTGAAACCACTCCCATCTATCTCCTTCTGGGATTTCAAAGCTACCATTAAAGACATGAGCAAAATCACAGCCTTGACACAAGCATCGCATGTTTCTTACCCAGCAAAGGTCCACCCTTAAAATGATGCTGCCACTGGGCAAATATGCAAACTGTAAATGACAGAACAGGACATCGCTATTTCTATTTGAATTCTAACCAGTTTGGGGGTTTTTTTCCCCCTTGAGAAACTTCTTATCAGTGGGAAACTACAAAAAGCCACACATTTCAAGACCATTTACAGCATAAGCTTACAGACATTTTCTAGTAACTAACACTGCAAGCAGGGAATAAATCTTCATTCTCACTGAGGTACACAGTGTGGCAAAAACACGAGGGTAGCGTCTGTCTCCAAGCAGACACTACATGCAGATAGCAAACCATATACACAAATTTCAGTTAATAGATATGGAAAATCTGTTTCTTCACTGCACAAAATACTGAGTTTAGTAACTAGGCCCATACACTGGCGACATTTTAAAACTGTTGAATATACCTGTGGAAAACTACTTGAAACTGCATAAGGAAATACAACACATACTTTGAAGTAAATACTTCTAAGTAACAAGGAAAAACCCTGTACAAAATGGCTGAAAAAATGGAAAAATGCAAAGTACTGGGGAAAATCAATAAAGGCTTTGGACACTATGACTATTCAACTATATCATGTCAGTTTAATAGGCACATTAGAGAAAATGCTAGCTGAAAAGTTAAAAAAAGAACAAAAATACCTCAAAAACAATAAAATTGGCTATTTCCTAAGAATATTTCTAAATTCTGAACCTAAAGATCCTCTACTCTGGATGCTACTTACTTTGTCACTTAAACTGGGATAAGGTTTTGGATTTTCTGAAGAGTCTAAATAAGTTAAAAGCCTCTTGCTGCTAAATTTCAAACGCGATTTGGCAACAAATTCCTTAGAAAATCCACTACGATCATAATAAAAAACTATCCTTTTCACTCCAGTGATTAATTTATTCTACACTGAATATATTTGAAAAATTTTCTTGATTTGTTCTTTGTTTTCTTCAAAGATAGTTTAGTAAAATTTTATTCTTACCATAAAAAAGACACACTAGATATCAAACATGCTTCATTACAGTAATGAACCGATTCAGGTCAAAATAAGGGAAACCTAGAAAGAGAAAATATTTTTGAAGCAGAAACTGAATATTTTCTGAAGTTAGCAAAATCTTTTTTTCAGGCAAACATTATTTGGGGGAGATCTTTAAAATTCCTTCAGGAAAGTTTGCAAAGATAACATTTCCATGTTTCCCAGAAGGATGAATCTCAAAGCACCTTGAACAAAGTCTGTACCTTCAAATATTCACAAAAACTATTGAGGCACATCTAGTTCTATTATCACTTTTTTATAACATCATCCATTGATAAACACTTTGTAGATCTTAGTATTTTAAGAATCATTTACCTTACAATAATATTTTACCTCATAAACAGATTGTAGAACTTTCTCCTACTTGGCTCTTGCTCCCTCCCTCCAATATTCTTCAGCTGACAAGGTATTTTATCACCTAAATCTCATCCCACTGGACTTTTCTGTCATAATAGTAAACTTAACTGAAAACCTAGAGTTTTCTTATCTCACTGAAATTCTCATTTCAGATAGAAAATACAGTTAAAAAATGACCCCTCGCTAGATGATTTTCCCTCACTGGCAGTAAGGAAAACTGAAGTGACACAAAAAAGAATAAAACCTATAATAACAATGCTGTAACATGCATTTACCAGGAGGAATAAAAAGCTGGAGTCTATAAGACACAAAGCAATGAATGAAGCAGCTTTGTTCTCTCCTATTACTCAGCTAAGGATGAAATACTTATCACAGCCCTGAGCTGTTGCTGTCCTACTAGCTTAAAAAAGCTACAAGATTGTGTCAAGTAAGCCACAGCTATTAGTGGCACTGGGTCAAGAGTTTCATTACATCTGTGACGCAAAGGCAAAATTTTCCCTTACTGCTGCACACTGTGCAGCCCACCCTGGATCCAATTAATAGCAGGTACAAATCTGTTTTTAGATCAAGTGCCCTACAGTTGCAATTTTTGGAACTGTTTGCTTTAGAAAAGCGTTGAAATTTCCCACTGTTGCCTGAGCATGAGTCCCTGGTAGTACATAACAAAAAGCTGAGAGCTGCCCTTCTCTGAATTGCATAGCCCAGTTTACTCAGCGCAGCGGATGACTACGAGCATGACGCACGTACGAGCATCTGCCTTCTATGCTATCTGCTCGGCTATGGGTGCAATTTCTTCATTTAACCAATAATCTTTCTTTTAGCATTATTATTTTTTAAGTGAACAAGCACTTCATTACAACTATCCTTGTAAGCTTCTTGACAAGAAACTTTCTTTCAACCAGAAAGTAGGGGATAAAGGATGGAACGAGTAAGCTATGTTTAAAGAAAAAGCTCCTACTGTAGAACTCCATTTTCAACCCACATGTTCTTTGTATATTTAGATGTTAGGCACTCCTACAGGAAAAAATATTTCTTTATATGTGTGCCATGTTTAGAAAATTAGAAACCCAGTCTTGATAAAATTAGAACATTTAGGCTATATTAATATAAAATGACATTTTTTAGAAACAACAAAAGGATAAAAATTCTCTGATTTCAAAGAGTCATTGTAACCCTTCCCACCTCACACACCTTGCAATAATAACAGTGCTCAACTTATGTCGGTAAGTACCATCTTTTCTTCCATTCAGGGATCATAATTGTGAAAACAACTAAGCATGGGTATTGGGGTACTTTTCTGCAAGAAACAAAGGAAACTATTGCTATTACTTATTCTAACATAACATAAGCACATTATAGGTGCAGCCTAACAGGATCAAATTAAAACTTTGTCTAACCAACATTAAAAAGTAGGAGAAAAAAAAAACCACAAAACAAACCCAAAACTGTTACTGTACTTGCTCTCCATTTGTTTTGCAGAAAGTTTCACCAGTTCCACAGAAACAATTGCTGCAAGGTCATAAACATTCATTGCGACACTCCCACCCCATCAGGTTCACTTAAACAGCATGAAATCTACAAAACTTCCACCTGCAGAAACACTGATGAAAAGGACAGACCATCCAGCTGGAGGAGATGAATGATGAGGAACAAAAGTGAATAAAGTAACAAAATATCTATAGAAAACGTAGATGAAGAGCTTTGTCAGGACAGAAAGCAAGGGCCTATTAAATGAAATTGTACAGAAGAAATTTCATAAATTGCAAAAGGCTGGCATTCTAATAAAGCTTAAAATTAGCCTAAATAATTCAGTTACAGGTTGTAGTTAGTCATAATTACATTAAGACTCAGAATATGTTTAGATGCTTTGTTGATAGAATTGTTTATAGGATACATTAGCAAAATCCAAATTAAGTCTCAGATGAGACTTACAAGAGCTAATAAGATAATTTTTAATTGTTATTGGTTATGAATACATCTCTCCAGATGAGTTCACATCTGCCTGTTTCAAAGTGTTCAACATGCCATCATTCCACCTAAAAATAGTAGCAGTAGTAGCAGCATAGCTGTACTTAAATGCGTATCTCAAATACAACAAAATTCTTATTCATGGTGACATCTTTGAAAATTTATTTATGTGGACTATTAAAAACATTGCAATTCAAAGAATTCTTCCAGGAAAAAAAAACAACTAATAGCTTCCTTTTATATCTTTTTGTCTCATAATTCTGCTTATGCATAGGTTTTCTCTATTTTGTATATTTAGCTCCATCAAAATACAGTGTGATTTACTTAGGGGGAAAAAAAAAGTAATTTAAAATAAAATACACTCAATCTCTTCCAAACCAAAAAAATCTCAGTTAGTCTATGGTCAGAAAAGAATTGCTGTCATTTTGCTTTCTCAAGAACTGAACATCAGCTTTCAATTTCTCTTTGTGGGCAATGCAGCTACATTTTGTCAGCTCTCAGGAAATGTCTTCATTATATCACCTCACACAAAGACAGTTCCAGTCTGACACACAAACGCTGCCACAGCCAAGTCAGTACACGTGAGGGCAGAGGCCCCCCAGAGCACCCCCACAGCTCCAGCCTCCCAGTGCCACAGCCGTGCTCCTTCTCTACTGCAGCAGAAGGCTCAGCCGCTCTCCCCTCTCGGCGCCGTTCATGTTTGAGTAGGTGGAAGCCAGCCTATTACTGTCCTGGTGAAACCATGAGACACTCCTGATGGGAGCACCTATGAAACCGAGGCTGTAAGGGCCATTCCAGGATCCTCCTGCCCACTACTGTCAATTGAGCTAAACTGAGTCATTACAGATAATTAATCTACTTCTTTAACATGCACACCACTCCCACCTCTTCAGCAGATCATTTCAATATGAAAGCCAAGTTTATTTCAAAATGGAAGTTTTTGCAATCCTGTTTCTTTGATGAATAGAGTGTATAGATACCACCTAACCTTAGCCACTTTTAAGTGCGTGCAGTCTACCCTTCAAAGCAACAACTCTCCTCTACTAAGCCAGATGTCTGGACAAATTTCATGCTCTGAAATTAACAGAGCAAATTAGTGCTGTCAGCGCTAACTTAGCCTTCAGGAATTAACTTTCTGGACACTTTACACAAACAAGTTTATCAAAGGAAGTTTCCACTTTAGCAGGAAGTCTTAAATTATTTCTGCAAAACATTCCAGGAAGGGTATCTTCCAAATGAATACAAGTTTAATACCCATCATTCATCTCTGACTTATGCAGGTGCCAGATGCTTCAGCAGGGAACCCTCACGCACAGGAGGAATCCCGCCTAGCTCTAGTCCAGCCATGTCTCCAACCACAGAACAAGATGAACAAGGCATGCTGCAGGGTGTACCTGCTAAGAAATTCTAGCTGTAGCTACAGTTACAACTGTGTATTTTAGCTATTTAAACACACAAAGTATCTCCTATCAGGACTATTTTTCCAATTTTACCACTAATAACAAGACAATTGAACCTGGAAAGGCCAAGGATTGCAGCAACACCGATGCAATGCTAGTAATGGGAGGTGGCAATAGTGCACAAAACCTTGTTTTCTTAAGATCTTCTACCCAGCTTTGTATGATATAGCCTGTGTACACTTCTGGGTTAGTTAACCAAACAAATCCACAAGCTGCTGCTATTTCCCAGCTCCAAGGCAACAGAAAGCTGCAGACAGCAGCAGAGACAAGTCTTGCTTGTCTACCTACCTTTAGAATATAGACTTCTTTCACTGACTAATCACACTAGAAACATGCACAGGAAACACATCAGTATTTCTACTGCCTTCCTGTCTGTTTGACAGTGATTTCTAATGTCACTCTTTAGGTTGTTTTCTGTTAAATACACCTTCTGCTAATCGTCACAGTCACAAACCAAGAGCTGTACAAAGAGGGTATCTTGAAGTCTGAGGAGTACAAAAGTCATACAAAATATAAAAATACAAGCAAACTATCAGAGATTACTGCACTGTTGAAAGGCAATGCTCTCACAAAGCACAGATGACTTAAAAAAAGTAAAGGAAATAAAAACAACCCTAATCTTACAGCTACACAGACCTGACATTAATGCTAAACTAGTTAATTGAGGAGCAAAAGCACCTCTTGACATTCTAACTGTTTTCTAGCTAGCAATTTCTTATGATTCATGCAGTGTAGGTTTACCTGAAATAGACTACAACAAGAAACTGCAATCAAAGTAATTACATAAGTATGAATTTGCTTCTCCCATTCAAGTTCAGAGTCAAGAGCTTACACATTTTTTTCCAGGAAACTATTGAGGTGGCAGTGGAAACGGTGAATCCTTAGACCATTCTCGCATGAATCAGCCCGCAAAAACAGTGCTGTCTTTGGTTCATTACACTAATCAATAATTATCCTCTTTAGCTCTGTGGAAGGCACGAGAAGGCCACAATCATGAGAGTCCTTCAGACGGTATCAGTAGTCTATGGCAAGAGCAATCCTGCAGAATGATGTTTCCTGAGACAATCACTTAAAACCTGCCTTCAGAGGAGGGAGACACAACGCTCAGTGACACATCGACTTCTAGGCAACATGAAGGAAAAAAATGGAAGTTGCTCCTCTACCAATGTGAGGTTTCTCAGGAGTGTTCTGCTTTCAGTGGGTCCAAGGAAGTTCCCCAGAGAGAAGTGTGCTTGTGTGGGCACTCTGGAAGTCCTGATGCCCCCCTTGCACCTCTATGACAACACAATCCTTCCACACTGGAAATTATTGGTACTGGAGTTGAACCTTTTTTCTGCTGGGAAGCTGAAACAAGTTTTCTGCTTGAAGCCAGATAGTATGAGATGTAGACATACAACATAACAATACCATATCTCAATACCAAAATTGCTGTACCTGTTAAATGGTATGAATTAAAAAATAAAAAAATTCTTTGTACTTTTTCTAATATCATTATGACTCTTGCTCTAAAGTGTATTAATCTTATTTGCAGGACAAACAATTACTTGCAAACAGAGTCAGCAAAAAAAATTTTCACTGGCTCTTAATCCCAGGTAACCTTTCCTGTCAATGGACTGACTGTGGAGTAATATCCAACGAGTGTAACAAGCAGGTGAAGTAAAAATGACAGGCTACATAACAATGCTCATTCCTTCCCTCCCAAGCCACTTCTGTAGCATGGTCAAGATAGTCAAGAGGAGCAGATGCAAATTCAGTCTTGAGAGAGGCTGTGAAGCCAAATCTTGTTGCATTATTTGGAAGTACATACTGAAACCACACTGTGCTAAGTGAGGGAATCAAAGCATTTATAACTTTTATGCATACATTCTCTAAACTTACACATAATTAACCGGAGACTTATTAATGATAAAAATATATAGAATCAATGTATATTTTCACAACTAAAATAAACTAAGAGTTGTCTTCTACTGTATTTGAAAAACATTAGATTAATCAAAAATAACTATTGTTCAGAGGTACTCACTGCTTGTATCATTCACTTTCTTCTCTCCCACTGGACCTCAATTTTTTTCACTCATCGAAACAGACTATCTTACCTTCAATTCCTGAGAATTCTTTGCAATATTATTTTTTTTTAATGTGTCTTTTTTTTCCCCATCAGCACTTTTTCAAATTTAGCACTGTTTAGGTCATGAGGAGCTACCAAAGTCTTAATTTTTAAGGCACCTCACAGAATCCTCCTGCTTTCCTTATGTTCAGCAGCTAATGAAGCCATGCCTGGTGGATTAGGAATGCCGTGCACTTGTTGACTAGAACCATTTTGATACCTACACATGCATCGTGACATTACCTGAGATTTAGGAAATTTATGCCTAGAGAAAATATTAACTGCATACTGACTGTAAAGAACAAAATATTTCAGTTTAGTTTCATCGATGCTCTTTACTGTGTCAACATATTTAACTTACAGGACACTTTTCCCTGACCACTACTTTCAGTGAATATTAGGTACCATATATTTTTTAAAACAAAAAAATTTCACGGAGCCTGTCCCCTTGTTTCACCTTCAGCAAACCACAGTTAATATGTCTGATTTTAACAAAGCATGAAATTACACCTCAGCACAGCAAATTAACAAGAACAACAGGGACAGCTGTTGTATTTTTTAGTGTCATCATTTCAGATATATCTATTTATATTCCTCAGTACACCCCCTATTAAAAAAAAGTCTACATAATAAGTAATGAAGCAAAACATGAAAGACCTCTGTAATAATTCTATTCTCCTTACTCTGCAATTTAGGTTTGTACAAACTTATGATCAGGAAGATGCTTACAGTAAGCAGAAATGCAACAATTAAAACTTGTATTCCCCTGAATATATTGACAGAAGCTGACATGAAAACGGGTAACACACAATATTAAAGTTCAAGTCTAAGTTCAGTTCAGAAAAACAAGAGGCAGGCATGGGGAGAGCAGTGTAAGATCCAATTCCCAGTGATCAGTGAAACCTTAATTAGAGCTGTGCATGACACCCTTTGAAAATTAGTGTGCTCTTAGGGTCTTGGAATTTTCTACAACAAAAAAGTCTGCGTTAGTGTTCACCAGTTTCCATAGATATTACTTCAATCCTTACTACTGATTTTGGTAGTGTGTTTCTGGTTTTTAACTCAGTCTTCCCTTTTGCCATACCTGCACAGGACTCTCATCAGGATCGCCAAATAATTGACCCAACCCTGTAGCTGAGAATCAAGAGAAGGTATTTCAAATCTTTTTTTTCAGAGGGCATGAGAAGAATAGGAGAAAAAGCTAAGCTCTCCAAGAGCCAACAAGGGAGTTATTCAAAGAAAATGAGGAGCACTTGTTGCTGTGCATCAGCAAACATGCCTCTCCTAAAGGGGAAGAATTTAATGTGTAAACAGAACATTTCCACTCTTAAGTTTCTGTCAAGATAAATGGCTATTATATTTAGAACTTCTGGTTCATACTTAGAACTTCTGGTTCTTCTATAAACATATAGCAGTAGACTTTGTGCTACTCCTTAATTTACACAGAACATATTATGATGGGTAAAATTTTGATCTTTTATAAGCACAGGACTGAAATGTTATTTTGATGGTGACTAGCTGAACATAGAACAATCCAGTTGTGGGGGAGAAAAGAAAGGTAGAAAAATATTCTTATTTGCTTACTTGTGGCCTTTCAGTACTTAAAGGGAGCTTATAAAAGAGAGGGAGAGTAACTTTTTACACAAGTGGATAATGATAAGAAAAGGGGGAAGAGTTTTAAACTAGAAGAGGGGAGATTTAGATTGGATGTTAGGAAGAAATTCTTTATTCAGAGGGTAAGAAGGCACTGGAACAGGATGCCCAGAGAAGTTGTGGATGCCCCATCTGGAGGTGTTCAAGCCCAGGTTGGATGGGGCTCTGAGCAACCTGGTCCAGTGGAAGGTGTCCCTGTCCATGGCAGGGGAGTTGGAACGAGATGATCTTTAAGGTCCCTTCCAACCCAAACTATTCTATGATGCTATGATTTGTTAACCAGCTAATATTAACAGAAATAATACATGGAAAGTCTTTTGGGAAGAAAAATATAACAATGAAAGAACTGATCATAATTAAATAATTGCCACCACAATCTACAAATCTCAATGAGTTATGTTGTTGCTTGTCTGTGTATCATGACAGCCAGTTTTACAATACTGATTAATTCAGAATACTAGCAGGTACATTAAACGTATAACAGAAATGCTTCTAATCAATATAAAAATTAACAGCATGGAATTATTTCTAGCAAAAAGACAAATAAGTTGGAACTATGTAATGGTTAAAAATGTTAGATTTCTCTGTCTTGTAGCAACTTGTGCTCATGAAATAATAATAACAACAACAACATCCTTTTTCCGCCCTATGTTGTTTTTTCTGTTTATACCAACATAATGGTTGAATATGTGAATTATAAAATCAATTGCAGTCTACAGTAAGAAATGCTATTGGATATTGCCAGCTCTTTAACCAGACTTCAGAGTTGTCTATAACTGTATAGTAATGGGCAATGTTTCAAACAGTTTAGATCAGGAAAAAAAAATATTTTTCTGCTATTTTGTCCTCAAATGCAGTCACAGTATTAAAATCAGCATTTTGCAGGATTCCAAATAATGCATTTGTTGTCTGGGAGGCTGTAAATGTAGTCTAGTGCTCAGCATGCAACACAACACTCAGCGTTTGCATCCTGTCAAGGACTTTTCTCCATGTTCTCACCTATGATTTTTCCAAGCCACTGCTGTACTTTTGTCCCAACTGTTGTCGTATCTTCACTGACTATAAATATCTCTAATGGATACACACCCACCCACATGCATACATATACATGTGCACACAAATCAAATATTAGGATTTCTCAGGGAGACATGAAGAGATGAACAGAGCAATTAATTGAAAGAGAAGACAAAATTGAAATAAATTAGCCAATTCTAACTTAATCTTACCTCTTATCATTTGTGTTCTTTTAAGGCTACTGTTATGATACCAGATATCCACTTGACTAGTGCTAAGCAATTAAACCTATCAAATAATACCAAAAATCTGACTAATTCAGTTATTAAGACAGCATTATCAGAGCAGCACTTTTTCTTCTCTCTTCCTTGACTAATTGTAAGTCCCCTTGAATTATCCTGAAATAGCCCATCCAGATTCTTTGATAAAACCAAAAGAAATGCTCCAATGTTGGAGTAATCTTAAAAGACTTAGGATAACACAGGACAATTGCTGAAGTTGCACCAGTACCGTGTGAAGATTAATATAATAAAGACAGTAACGCTTCTACTTTACAACTCAAAGTGCAGAATTAAGATTCTATTTTCTAACAGATTTGCTTGTATTGGTAGTTACTTTATGTTTGTCTCAAGTTACATCAGAGTAGTAAAGAAATACTGAGACAAAGAAGCACATTTTGAAGAAAATCAACAAAACATCAGGATATTTTCTGAAACTTCATAAGGAGCTTGAATAGTGGAGGACTAGTGTTTGCAAGTTTTTATTTGGCTGAAGATTTTATGTCAAACTAAATTACCTATGCTGCCCACGTAGAGGCGTTGCTGCTACTTCAAAATAGAGTGCTAGATAATGAAAAAATTCTGAAATTATTACTTTTAAAGGATTAAACACCTACTATCAGTTCTGAAACATTTTTCAATAGTGCTTTCCCCCTTATAATTTTCAAGAACTTGCTATCTAGGTGATGCTTAGTTGAACTATGATAATTACGTACAAAAGGGGAATAAATTAACATAATGCTGAAATTGTAGCTTGCAAACTCCCGATCTCCTTCAGGATACACTTTTTTGGCATATTTACATATTTTCAAATTATATCTCTTGACAGGGACTAAGAACTTCTGTACTCTGTTCTAAGCTCTGCCACCACCCACGTGAATCTGCCAAAATCAAGCCTAATGGTTTTGGTTCCTTGTGAAAAATGGATCTTTTAATATTTTTCTTGCAATTTTGCTAGGAGAGCAAGTTCATATCTCCCAATTTAAGTATTTTGAAGTAGACAATTATACGCAAGATGAGAGCAATAGTTTAAATCCCTAAGTGGAGTTTATTGTGAGATAGATACAAAACTAAATGAGTTCACTTTAGCTTGAAGGAAATTCTTTGCCACAAGCGACACAATTGTAAAGGGCACTGTCATATAATTTAATAACTCTGAATCCCAAAGGTGTCTCAGTCACAGCAGGCACCCGCACATGAAATCGTTGCAAAGAGCTTTTAGTGCTAGTTTCACACTCTCAAACAAGTTTAAATAATTTTTACCTTTCACTTTTAAAAGAATTTCTGAAAAATAAGGAATTGCAGTTTAGCATGCATCACAGTGGATGTATAATCTGTAATGAAACAGCATGAAAGTCTTGCTCATTGGATTCAAAACCTTAATAAGTTTTAGGGAAAATGTTAGTTTTAGTCATTTACTTAGAGGAAAAATGTTTGTTTGGGCTTCACTAAAATATGGAAAGTGAATAGTACCATGTCTTACCACACAATGCACTTGGAAAGGTTTTCTTCACAATTAAGCTGCAAGTCAAAATGCCAAAATAAAGTCCTTTTTTTTCCCCCTACAGTACGATATAACTTAATATTTAACAACAGAAAAGAAGAACTTACAGGTAAAGCAATCTTTTAGAAAATTTCTGCTATGACAGAGCTTCATATGACCTTTCACATTACTTCCTGGGTTCATTTCCTAGAACAAATAGAAACAAGACACACGTGAAAACAGTTACAATGTTAAAATAGCATCTATTTCATTGTCTTAAAACAGGTTAGGAAGCAAGGTCAGGGAAAACTTTTTATGCCAGTGTCTTCCAAATGGTGATGCCGTGAAGTGGCTCCCTGAAAACAGAGGCTAGACAAGATTAAGAGAATAAAAGCAGGTATTTATTAGAAGGGCCTTCAAAGGTACACCCTGGGCAGTCAAAATCCTCCGAGGGGCTGCACCCAAGATGGACCCTGGGTCACGGGTTCTTCACACTTTTATGAGTTTGGTCCATTTGCATATCAGGGTTAATTCTCCAACTATAATTTCAGTTAATGATGTAATTACCCGAAGTTTGCTCCCCCTTAGAGGCTTTAGTTTACATATTTTGGGGCCTGGGACAACAAGGTATCCTTGAGTTCAGGCCCAGAGAGGGTTTGTTATGTCTGATCAGCATGACAGGACAGTAGCTAACAGGCTATATGATGTTTCAGAGTCACATACTAAGCAGTACAGGATTTGAAAACTATAAATGTTAAAACCTAAGGCATCATGGAAAGTAAAAATTCCGGACTGAAAGGTAATCTTAAATAATTTTTATTGAATCCTGTACCAGATACTGATACACGTTAATCTTTCTGTACAGACTGATTTGAGATTAGTCCTTGACCTTCCTGAGCACAGGAAAACCACATACGATATTCCCTCTATCAGCCACACTAGCACAAAAAGCCTTTGCGTAGCCAGCTAACCCATATGGCATTGGCAGGATGACATTCAAAAATAAACAAAGCTTGATAAAACAACAAAAAAAAAAGCCAAAACGTGTAATTAGTTCTCCAGCAATGTTTTTACCCATATTTGCTCACAAAACAAAGAGTAAAATACATAAAACACTAAAATAAAATAGTTGTCTTGTAAATATAAGCTCTGTCCTGCAACAGACTAAAGCCAGCAAAAGAACTGAGCTGCACAGGCACCTGTGGTGGGTATTTGCAGCAGAAAGCTCCCTGCTGGGGGGACTGAATCCCACAGCTGCTGCCCAGGGAGGTTTGCTGCCTGCTGGAGACTCAGACTGGGACATTGCAAAAGGCTGCTGCAGACTATGACCCTCTGCTGCTCTCCCATATGAGCATGAAGGTGATGCCGGAGGTAACGAAGAAAGCATTGAGCACTGATTACGCTGCTGTTAGGTTATGTGTGGGGGAGTCAAGTGCATGGAGAGCCCAGACAGCTGTCTCCTCAATCCTCCCAGAAAGGCAGAAGGGTGAAGAAGGAAGTGACAGATCCCACAAGTCAAGAATTTGTTGTGCAGTTGGTGTGGACTACAGGGTTTTAGATTTTAAATGATCATGGGAGGTTCCACAAGGACAGAGGATGGTTTAGCAGAGATGCTGTCCTCGTAAGCGGAGAAAAACATTTTGCCAACAGGCTGGCCAATCCAGTAATGAGAATCCAAACTACAAGAGTAGGAGAGCATGACCAGCAATCAAGAGAGGAAGTAAAGGACCAGGCTGGCAAGCAAAGAGACAGGACAATGTCAACAGGAGGAAATTTGTAAGCAAAAAAACAGGGCTGTAGGGGTCCCACCCGAAATGTGTACATGTACATAGGGAAATGCCTGCCAGGCAGAATTACGGGTAAAGGTATTCTATCTTTTCTGGGAAAACAGCACACTTTTGTACCTCTCCAAAGAGCCTGTTTGCTTATGCACACAGCAGAGCAAACAGGACAAATTAAAAGGTCTGCAGGCAGTTGGAGAATTACAACTTCACCGGGATCACAGACACGGGTAGACAGCCCACACAAACATGAAGGGAAACAGTAAATGTTTCCATTGGTGTTGTGCAGCATAAGGAAAACTATGGAAAATGGTCTCCCTGCTGATGGAGACCTGCCACTAAAGATATGAAGAAGGCCAATACACTGAATGCCCTCTTCATCTCACTCTTTACTGATAAAACCATCCCTCAGCTATCCCAGGTCCCTGAAAACCATGGGAAAGCCTGGAGCAAGATAGATTTCCTCTCAGTGGAGGAGGGTCAGGCTAGGAAGCATTTAAACAAACTGGACACACATAAATGCATGGGCCATAATGAGATGCACCACAGGTACTGAGGGCTGGCTGCTGTCATCATGAGAGCACTCAATCACTGAAAGATTAAAAAGGATCACAGTGATCAAGGTGAGGGGAGGAAACTCTGAGGACTGGAAGAGAATAAATATCACCTCTACTTTCAAGAAATTCAATCCCAGCCTCACCTCCACTCCTAGGCAAGGAATGGAGAAAATGAACCTGAAAACCATTGCCAATGCAGGAGGGAAAAGAATGTGTTTGGACACGGTAAGCAGGAATATGTGGAGGGGAAATTGTGCCTGACCAACCTGATAGCCTTTCACAATGACTAGGCTGACCCAGTGGACAAGGACAGAACACTGAACATTGCTTATCTCGACTTTAATAATGTTTCTGTCACAGCCTCCCATTGTCTTCTCCCTGACAAACTGATGAAACACAAAATAGATGAATGGAGAGTAAGGCAAACAGAAAACTCACTGAACTGCTGGCCAAAAAAGGTTGTGGATCAGCAGCACCAAGTTCACCAGAGGCCAGTCATCAAAGGCACACACCAGGTGTCAATACAAGAGCCAATATTGCTCAGCAACTCATCAATAACTTGCAAGGTGTGACAGAATGCACAGATACTAAGAAACTAAGAGTAGTTGTTACATCAGAGGGTTGTCTGCCATTCAGAAAGACATTGACAGGCTGAGAAACGGGCCAACAGTTACCTCATGAAGTTCAATACAGAGAAAAAGAGAAGTGCTGCACTTGGCAGGAATAATCCCATATATGTTGGCAGAAAAGGACCCAAGGGACAAGCTGGCCATGAGCCAGCAATGAACCCTCACAGCAAAGAAGGCCCACAGCAACCCACTCTGCATGAGGAAGAGCATCACCAGCATACTGAGGAAAGCCATCCTTCCTCTCTGCTCAGCACTGGTGAGCCATTCTCAATGCTGTACTGGGTAGCCCAGAACTGGGCTCAAGAGAGACAAAGAGTTACTGCAGCAAGGCCAGCTGAAGTTTATGGACGTAAGTAAAGGACTGGAGCACTTTTTGTATGAGGAGAAGCTGTGAGAGATGGCGGCCTTGAGAAGACTCAGCAGGATCTGTTCAATGCTTATAAATACCTGGTCCATGGCAGAATAAGGAAGGCAGAACTTTTCTCAGTGGTATCAAGTGAAAGGACAAGAGGCAACAGGCACAAACTAAATAAAAGATATCCCATTTAAACATAATGATTTTTTTTTTCTGTGAGGGTGGTCAACCAACGGCACAGGTTGCCCAAGACATACCTCCATCCTTGCAGATATTCAAAACCCCACTGGGCATAGTCCTGGGCAACATGTGCTAGGTGACCCTGCGACCCTGCTCTGACCAAAGGGCTAGCCAGTCTCCAGAGGTCCCTTTCAACTTCAACAATTCTATGATTCTGGAAAGTGTTTTATTTAACTGGTCTCTGCTTAAAATAAATTGAAAAGAGGTTAAATTAATCACCCATGAAATCTCTTCTCCACAGTGCATGGGAAAAAAATGTACAATCGACTTTACTGTGCTTTAGCTAGATTAAAAGGCATGAAAAGGTTACAGCTGAAAGCTAGAAACATATAGTAACCCTGACCCTAATGAATGCCAACAGGTCTTTTGGACTCCTGGATATTAATGGCAAGATTCTAAAACCACAGATTAAAAGCAGCAGAATAAATTCAGATACTCTGCTCTGATCTAATTAATTGTCTCCCTCTCTGGAGATATTCAAAACCCACCTTGACGTGTTCCTGTGTAACTAGCTGACCCTGCCTTGGCAGGGGGGTTGGACCAGATGACCTCCAGAGGTCGCTTTCAACCCTAACAATTCTGTGATTCTGTCATCGTAAAAGATAAAAATTTTCCCCAATAATTCCTGCTTCTAAAGCTCCTAGTTTCCCATGAGAAAGCAGAACATACATAAACATAGAACTTCAGGCAGATACTCATATCTGATATTTAAAATGGATTCACAACAAATCCACTGAATGTATTTCCTTTCATAATGGAAAGATATACTTAAAAAGCAAACAAACAGTGCTCTGACCACTCAAAAAAAGTTGGATAACATGCACTCTAAAAATGTGAATCACCTGCATGGTGTTCAGTGGAATAGAATTTTGTGGCATTTTACACTAAATGAAAACACCAACACTTATGTGAGCATTCATGGGTTTATGACAGCATCACCCAAAGAATTGTTCCACTCATGTGGAGACATCAACCTGTGGAGTAAGCTTTCTAAGTCATGAAGAACAGAAGCACAATTAGACTGAAGACAATCCAAAGAAATATTTTTTAGTCAACATATTACGTAGAGGAAAAAAGTCCTTTAGCAGTTGAAATCAAGGGAGTAGATTTAAGCTTTTATTTTTCCAGAAGCTTTTTCTTTTTACAAGTTTGAATTTGAGCTGTTGAAAAGATATGACTAAAAATTATATTTTAAATTTTCTAATGACCTATTTCCTTAGAGAAAAAGTAAACAGCACCTGCCTATTTTATTCTTCGCCAGGCAGAGCAAAGAATACATGTTAAACAGAAATACAGTGTATTTCTGTACACAAGTACTCACACAAAGGCATGATGTATGTAGATAGTCACATGTCTATCTTTTGTGTTCATGTTGCTATGGAAACAAACTTCTGTGTAATCAAACGTGATTATGAAGACATTCTAGCTCTTAAACAGGGTATGTGTCTTATCTTTTTTTACTTTTTAAATCAAGGAAAAAAGCTGGTTTATAAGGTTATAGAGGAGCTGCCAGTAGTCAAGAGTATGTGAAGCAAACACAATTATAACATCTGAAATACAAAGATTTTTCATTTCATAGTGTTTGTGTATTTAAATGTAACTTCAGAGACTAGCCCAAAAAGGCAGTGGATTACGGCATAAAGTTAGGACACTACAGGTTTTGCATCATACAGAAGATGAGGCAGATAAACCTGACATTTTCTTTTATTTCTTGGAAATAAAATGTATAGGAAACTTTCACTGTGGAGCTACTCATATCAAACAGCACACCCACTAAAAAAAGGGCAAATCAAAGAACTATGTTATATACATTTAAGTTCCTGTTTTCCTGTTTTTTCACAGGAAATACCTGTATCTGTTTTATTTATCTTGGTCCATCTGCTCTGCAAATGTTCTTGCAAAGCAGTTTCCCATGGCAACATCAAATATCACATAGTCTCAGTCTTCTGTCAAAGCCCTTCTAACTGATACATTCCTGAATTTCAAGCAGCATATTTTTCTGCAGTATTTCAGTAAATAATAAATGGAGTATTTCTTCAAGCAAAAAAAAAAAAAAAAAAGCCACATGAATGAAATAAATACCCATGAGTAAGCCACTATCTTTAGGCATTTATTTTTTATTTAATTGTTTTAATAATTTCATTTTTCAAGAGCATTACATTTAAATCATCTAAGGTGAGGTGGGAGATATACATTATTAAAAAACCGTGTCAATCTGAAGGTAGCTTTTATTTGATTAAAATTTCAAAATCATTATGCTGCATGTAGCAAAACACATTGTGCGTAAGTTTTAAAGAATAAGGAAATAATATGCTGAAAGTAAGTTTTGGAATGAAAAGGCCACAATGGCTGCTTACTATGGGACAACTTCTGATAGATATCATCAACTACAAATTATTACTAGCCCCTCTAATTTTTACATCCTCATGTTTATAATGATCAAAGAAATGTAAATAAGAGGAAAATTTCTCAACACATTTTCATTCAAGATAAACTAATAACACTGATTTCATGAAAGGAACTCCTATTTTACCTGAGGTTCTATCTTGAGAACCTCTTCTCCCTAAATTAAGACACAGGAGAAATACACATTTTTAAGTGAAGTTCCTCTGAAAAACTCTCTAAAAGTAAGCACCCAAAAAATCCCAAACTCTTCAGTAAATATCACCCTAGTCCTGAGCACACTGATTCTGTGTGAAATTGCAACAAGAGCGTTTTTCAAGCTGTACATTAAAGAAATGTTTAAACTTAGGCAAACTAGCCTACTGAATTTCAAAGTCTGATATCTTTTATTTTAGATTTGTCTATCCAAAACCACCAAAATCAACTAGGAACAAGTCCTGTGGAGATCTGAAAGATAATCAGACCTTCTGGGTCACTCCTACACCACTATACTTCAGTTTATAGTCGTTTATAACCTAGAGCTACTGTAAGAACTACTACAATTTAGCAATCTCAGATCCATAATAAACAACAGGATTAAATTCCCACAATAATTTTCTACCAGCATCCCCTCCTGTCCTGGTTATGGCTGGGGATAAAGTTAGTAGTATTCTTAGTAGCTGGCACAGTGCTGTGCTTTGGATTCAATATGAGAACAATGTTTATAATGCCCTCCTGTTGTGGTTGTTGCTCAGAAGTGCTTACCCTAAATCAAGGACTTTTCACTGTCCCGTGCTCTGCCAGTGAGGAGGTGCACATGAAGCTGTCAGGGAGCATAGCTGGGACAGCTGACCCCAACTGGCCAAAGGGATATTCCACACCACAGAATGTCACACCCAGTATATAAACTGGGGGAGGTCGGCTAGAAGGGGCTGGTCACTGCTTTGGTATGGGATGGGCATCGGTGAGCAGGGGGAAAGAAATTGTACCGTGCATTACTTGTTTCTCTTGAGTTTTATTCATAGAATCATAGGATCAGTCCTCTCCCTCTTTTTCATTACTAATAGTATTATTATGATTAGTAATATTATTATATTCTATTTTGTTTCAATTATTAAATCCATAAGCCCTAAACCCATAAGCTTTACTTTTCTTCTGATTCTCCTCCCCACTGGAGGGTAGAGGCAGGGAGTGGGTCAGTGGCTGCCTGCTACTCAATTGCCAGCTGGGGTTAAACAACAAAAACTACTTTTCCCTATAATTTCCTTGGGTAATTCTTGGGTTTTCCCAGGCACTCTCTTCTGCTCACCTTGGAATTTGGCCCATACAGGTTTTACAGATTGGTCTAGATTTCTGGTCTCTGTGGTGAAATTCTGTACAATGATTCTGCTAATTTTAGTTAGAAAGGCTTCTTTACATGTTTTAGACATAAATGACACCATGGACTAATGAAGCAATATGGCATTTCTACAGAGCACAGGGCAGATCTGCAATAGGAGGACAACTCAGGTAGTCTGCTGTGTATGCAGCAAGTCAGTCCACTTTTTGAATACATGCAAATATTGCTGGACAGATAAATCCAAAATACAAACATAAGAGCCCTCTGCCTGCAAGTAAGAGCACATTAAATACCTCTTTACAAAAGCACCTGTAAGCTCACCTGCTACCTTTCTTACGGTTTACTACCCATCAGCCAAAGTACAGAGCCTAGTGTTATCAGTAGACAGAACTTCTAACTATTTGTGATGAAAAATAGATTAATTTTATTATTACACTCTAAAAACCTTTATTCTGCATTTTTAATAGGTCATTAAAATAAGCCTGTGAATTTATGACTGATATGTTTATGATTCTAATGCATTTTACTTTTCAAGCAAAGACAGGTGGTACCACTGATTCCATCAGTCACTACGATCATGCTAAAAAACTGCTAAGTCAATGCTCAATTGTATGAGCCTAACCATGAATGTGTTTTATTATTCTTTACTGTATACAAAGTGTTTCCCTTAAATGTGTAGGTTGGTTTTCTTGGTTTGTAAGAAAATCAAAGTTAAAAACATTTCAGCCAAAATTTATAGTGGAAGCTATAAAAAAGTACATTACTTGAAGTTTTCATCAAACCATACATGCTTTGTGTTTACCTGTCCATAGGAGGATTAGATTCTGACTCGTTTTAAAATACCATAGTAAAAACATCAGTGACGAAATGATCAGTAATACTACATTTCATCACATGCTACCACATGTGATACATATGAAATGAACTGGCTACAAGCAGAGCATGTTTTGAAAAATATTTTTCAAACATGCTACTCCATAAATTATGATTTAATCTCAAAACAAAACAGAAATTCTTACAGGACTAACATCCTGCTTTTTCTGACAATGTGTAAGGCTATAAAGACTTCAAGTTATTACAATCTATTCTGAAAATGGCTAAGCAGCCAGGACCGTGTTCATTTTTGCTTTGTCCTTTTAAGCTTTCAGGGTGCTGTGTAGCCATAGTAACTATGCCTTTTCTCTGTGAAATCCATTAACTGGTTTCAATCTAGGATTCAATACCACCATAATCAAAGTCAAAGATCAAAAAAATTGTGATTAAGAAAAAGATTGTTGGTGACAAGCATTTCTTTTAAAAGCCATTTCTGCATATCTATGTTTTATACATAACAGCAAAAGAAACCAAAAGGTTAAAAGGACATCAAAAGATAAATTCAAAATTAATTTTAAAACTAGGTTACCATCGGGAATTACACACTACTACCTCAAACCAGATCTCTGAGCAAAACTAGCTCTCATTTGCATTAAGTCAGGCAGTGCTGCTGGTTGGCCACCAGTGAAACAGCACAACAGATAAGCTTTCTGCCTTGCCATCTCGCTCCCTTTCTGACAGCAGATTGGGCTGCAAGTATTAGAAAGGTAGACCAGGATTTGCACTGTGATTTGGATAAGGCCACACAAAAGATAAAAATCACCTTTCTTGCTACAGGATCTGTTTTGTGACAATACAGACAGACTACAAATGATCTGTCAGATCACTGTTGGATAAGGATTTTGTCAACAGGAAATGAAAAATCTTGGACTCTTTTTCCATATAGACAACTTTGAAACATGGCAGATATTTCAGAAGACTAGGATAAGCACTCTCCTGTATCCTATTTGGATGTTGTTTATAGCTACAACAGCACTAAACAACTTCAAATGCCAGCTCAGTCCTGACACTGGTTACAGATAAACTAAGCTAATGACATTGCCACTACTTGCTTGAATCCTAACTACAAGAAGTTACACCTGATAACTAGGAGGAGGCACATTTTTTGCAAGTAATTGGTATATACTCCACAGTTGGAATCTGAAAGTGTAGGAATATATTCCACTAACCATTAATTTAAGAACAAATTCCTTGAGTCTTTGTACTGGATACCAAATTCCTTAATGGAAAATTTTCATTGTCTCCTCAGCTATTTTACTGTTAGTTCATTGTCTGCTGATTTTTCAAATTCCATTTGCTTCTGCATTATATTAGAATCAAACATGATTCAAAGATCTGCCATGGCAAGAAGTGTGCATATATGGGCTGGGGGAAGGGCGGATATCCCCTTATAAGAGAAAATTAATCCATACTGGTATTTTATTTCTGCTTCCTAGCTCCTTATCCTGCTATCGCCCTTCTTGTGACAAGCAACAAGACAAAATGACAAGGCTATGATCATATAGGGTAAAAAAAGACTGCAGGATCATTTTTAAGAGACCACAAAAATTGCAAAATGAACGCATACTTGCATTCAATAGAATTTAAAAAAAAAAATCATGAGAGTTACCTGAATCTAAACCTTCTCCTTTTTCCCTATAATACACAACTTGTAAAGCCCTGACTTCATTGAAGTCAACAGCAAAACTGCCATAACCTTCAGTAGGGCGAAAACTTCACCCTATGCATATTTAATGACAAGGATGACATAAGAGAGGATTAAAGGCCATGCTTTCTCTGTCACTACAGCAGAGGACGAAGTCATGTCATCATAGCTCCTACACCTGACTTGTCCAAGGGATTCTGTGATCATCACCTTGGCCCTGGTGTAAACCAGAATGACAGCACATTTTAGAAGCCACAGTGTAAAAGCACACTAACAGTTTCTGAGAGTTCAGCTCTGAAAGAAAGATGCACAAAATGCTTCTTTCCAAGCACTCTTGGTTCTGCCTTTCAAAAAAGAACTGACAGAGGCTCACCTTTACTTCAAAACACTGTAAGCATATTGAGGAAGGCAGGGATGTTCTTAACAGAACATTTTGACAAGACACCCTTTGTCATTAGCAGCGACTGTACAATTTCATCCAACCAGGTTATAGAACAAAGTACTTCTATACATATTGATAGAATATGAACCGCAATCTTAGGAGATGAGAGCAAGATATACAAGTCCTTTTCTTTTTCCACCCAGTCTTCCAGATGGAAAAAGCTTGTAACGGGAAGACGCGCGGATGGTAAAAATCATAATAATCCAGCCCTGAATAGTATTCAGAAAAATAGAATTTAAAAAAAACAAACAAACAAACAAACAAAAAATCCAACAAGCAACCAAACAAAAAAACCAACAACAACAAATCAGAAAAGCTGGAGATTTGATACAGCGTAAAGAGGTGTAGGCGTTCCCAACAGACTTGCAAGTGTTGCAGAATCCAGTGAGAGCTTTTGCAAGAAACAGGACTTAGAATGCCTTGAAAAACACCAATACTTTTCTGTTCCCACAGGCTTTAAATCAAAATACTGCAGAGCATTGTCTATGTACATGCCTGTTTAAGTAACTTTAACATTCACCAACATTTATTCCACAAAATTTTTGTCAAAATTCAAAAACGTCAAAATTCTGTTCTTTTTCTCATTAAACTAAGACAGACACCTAAATTTTAAGCCATGTATTTTCATAGCTTTGGTTTCCCCTGGATTTACTTCTAAGGTGTCAATGCCTTTAAAGCCCTAAGAACAATCCAGAAGTTTTAAATTATGAGGGAATACAAGCTAAGCCTCTCTTTAAAACCTGAAGTACAAATTAAAATAAACTTGGAAGAGGACTAGTCACAGGGAGTTTAATTTGCTGGGCATGACAAAACAAAAGAACCTTGCACAAAAAAATGCCCATTTATCATCTTCGTCTGAGGAGGCTCTGTAAGGATGTTTTCTATGTCCAAGGATATTACTTCCTTCATATAAACCCCTCTGCTTGCTCTCCATTCCAGTATTCTGCAGTTGCCATAGTTATCATTTTGCATGACCACACTGTGAGTGGTGACCTCACATTCAATAAATCCCCATCCCCAAAGGGTCAATGTTCACAAAATATTTCAAGATTTGTGCAGAAATTTTGCCATGACTTTCACTAGAAGGCTCAGGCAGGTCCAAGGCACATTCAAACAAATGCCTCTTTTTGAGGACTGGATATTTCATTTGCTGAACTGCAAACTTTCAGCCTCAATGAGAGCATAGGGAGTGAATGAAGGTCTAGGAACTGGAACCACAGCACAACTCATTAAATATATTCTAAAAATTTCGACATGCAATTTTCAGTATGATTCAAATGGTTTTAAATAAGAAAGGTGACCCAAGTGGAATCAGGTCTCCTCTTTCCAAATTCCAAAAATAACAAAGAAAAATTCTTAAAAATTGCTAAACCACAAGTTAGTAAGCAGGACCAGAGTCTTATAGCATTTATGGATTGACCACCCATAGACGGTTTCATCACAGCTACCATGAGTACAAAATACACAATCAGAAACCATTCTCCTGAGCTTGACAGATGGCAAAAGCAAACCATAGTGATGACAATCTGTAAGTCAGGTGTCATGATCATAACAGGTAAGTCACTTGACTACAGTCTCATAATAAACAAAAGTAGATATATTGGATTTCTGGATGAGGTCCCACAGCTTAGTCCTTAAGGATTAGGGAATATAAAGAACTCTGCTTAGAGGAATTCTGTGCTGTGTTTGAAACCTTTAATGTAACACAGACTACTGTCTATTGACTGATATATAAAATTCAGGTACACATTGCATCTATCCAAGAAGCAGAACTTTTTGAAACTAGAAATGAATCTACATTTACTAAATGCAGTGTTGGAACCTTGGACCCTGCTAGAAGTTTCCAAAGAAAAACTCTTCTCCCTACTTTTCTTGCAGATGAAAAGCACACACATGATTATAGAACCTGCCCTAACTTCCAAATATGTGACTGTCACAAAAAATATAAGGTAAAAATTGAATAACTGAAATACTTTCTTTTGACAAATTAGAATAAACTACATCCCTTTCAGTTTGTTCTATTCTGTTAGATCAGATGCCTTACATGCCTCTCAACTTTTGTCTTTCCTACACCCTAAATCAAAAGAGAACATGATGAGATGACAAGAATCCATCTGGATTACATTAACATGATGCTAACAGGGAAAGGGGCCTAATGGAGTTATGAAAACATCATATCCATCCACTTACTAGCATACCTAAAACTTGTAAATCAGAATTTTTTGTCACAGAGCATCTCTAGCTTAACAGTTAACACTAAGGATCAAATGTGAGAGAAGGTTATTTTCATATTCATCCTGTGATCTTTCATATGCAAAGCAGCATCACCCTGTTCCTTATCTCTCAAAACTGCACTCTTATATGAACATGCCTGAAGATTCCGCACTGGTTTTAACCTTAGAATAACAATGACTAAAAGCCATCTGTGACAGCCCATCATCTTGCCATAGATGCATTTATTTGCCCACTTGGTATGTTTGGCATCTTTCTCACTTTATACGTGGCCAAATTTTTTTAAGTTACTCTTTTGATGACACTAACCCTGCTGATCTCAGGTTTCCCCATGTACATACAGAAACTAGAAAGGTTCCTGCCTTTCCAAAATTTCCACCCTGGCCTGGCGTGAAAACAAGAGGACACTGGAAGATCAGTGGATTATCTAGAGCCAGATGAAGCAGATGTTAATGCTTCCCATGAGCCTCAGAAATAAGGAAGCCAGATTTCTGTACTTGCCGATTAGCTTTTAAGGTGAATTATGTTTACAACACACTATTGCCTTCTGCAATAGTCTGTGTACAGACTATCACATTTCCATGTATATTTAAAAATCCTTGCTCACACAAACAGCTAGTATTAAACAAGTTTTCCATCTAAAATCAACAGTGATCAACAATGAAAATTGTCCACAGTGTTGAGCTCAAAGCTTTGTGGATCAGAAGCACCAAGTCCAGCTGTAGGCCAGCCATCAAAGACACAGCCCAGGTGTCAATATGAGAGCCAATATTGTTCAACACCTCCATCAATAACTTGCAAGGTGAGACAGAGTGCACCTTCAGCAAGTACACAGACAACACAAAACTAGAAGTAGTTGATACATGAGAGGGTTGTGTTGCTATTAAGAGGAAGCTTGACAGGCTGAGAAAAGAGCAAAAGACATGAAATGCAACAAAGGGGAAGTGCAAAGTCCTGTACCTGTGGAGGAACACCAGGCACCAGTATGGGCTGGGGGTCAAATCACGGGGAAGCAGCTTCGCCGAGTGGGACCTGAGGGTCCTGGTGGATAAGCTGACCGTGAGCCAGCAGTGTGCCCTCAAAGCAAAGAAGGCTTACAGCAACTTGACCTCTCCAGGAGTCAAAAGCGGTGCTCTTTCCTTCTGTTCTGTACTAGTAAGAAACATCTGGAGGGCTGATTCCAGCCCCGAGCTCCCCATTACAAGAGAGCACAGTGAGGGAAGTTCCACGAAGGGCAACAAAGATGATTAAGGGACAAAAGCATCTTTTGTATGAGAGGCTGAGAGAGATGGGGGCATTCAGCATGGTGAAGAGAAGCCTCAGGGGGATCTTATCCACGTTTAGAAATACTTAATGGGATGCATAAAAAGAAGAGAGAGACTGGCGTTTGCCAGTGGTGCCCAGTCACAGGACAGAGGGAAATCGACACACACTAAAATACAGGAATTCCAGTTAAACATCAGGACAGCCTTTCTTATTGTCAGATTGGGCAAACATTGGAAAATGTCACCAAGGTTGATTGCAGAGTTTTTATCCCTGTATAAGCCCCAAAAATGACTTGACACAGCACTGTGCAATCTACGAAATGTCACCCTGCAGCAAGCAGGGAAGTCGTGCTGGACAATCTCCAGAGGTCCCTTCCAACCTCAACTATTCTGTGATCCTCTTAAGAATGAACACATCTTATTTTAAAATAGGGAGCACAGTGAGGCTTCTCACCTACACTGAGAATTAAAGTGTCTACACAGCGTTTTGTTATGGCCACTATGTTCTTGCATAGAGTCAACTTCATGAGCAACTAACCCACTACATTCTCATTATGTGTGTTGCATTGAAAGTAATTACTGTCATATTCATCAGCAACATTAGTGCTCAATTAGTGGTGAAAAAAAATCTTACAATAAACAAATAAACTAGGGAAAAGTATTTATAGGAATAAGTATTCTGTGATTTTTTTTTCAATTGCCTTACACTATAATTTTTTCATAAAGCGAACACTTGGATTTCATTGTGTAAATTTTTCCAAGTACCATCTGTTTTCCCAGTTCTCATAGATTTTGCCATTAATAAATCTCAATCCCTGCCATTCTCATTCACTATACAAAACAGGCATTGCATATCACTCAAAATATGAAAAAAAATCTCGAAGTTTGAAATTCTCTATGAAGTGACCTGTATCTCTCATTTTGCATTTCCTGCTTACGGGATGACTGTTTTACAATTTAAATGTTATGTCAACTCATCCATAACCTTCTTTTATGTTCTATTTCATCACTTTGTGAATGGAATATTAATCTATCATTTAAATTAATATTTAATTGAAGAAAACTCAGTTCTCTGAGTTCATGAATTTCAGAATTCATAGTACCTAGTTGTCAAGTGATATCCAGCAAGCTGTCATGAGGAAGAAGTACTACACATACCTTTCTGTCCCCATATGCTGTATCCTATTACAGACCTTCATTCGTAACAGAGCAACAGGGAGCCATTCTACCTCCCCTGGAAAAAAATTTTCCCACTTCCAAATCCAGCTAGAATTTTTTCTCAATTAAAATCATCACTAGCTTATTATTTTTATGCTGAGTTCATTTAAACTTAGGTGTCTTCCAAGCCAAGTTACCAGGAGGCTGCTCAAATGACCCTTTTCCTAAAATCAAGGAAGGAAGTAAAAGCAGAAGACAAAAAAGGGAGGATTTTTGACGTATTGCTGAGTTAGAACTGTTTATGAATCTACATCTGCAGAAACCAAAAGAAAGTATAACACAGGGTGAAGGATACACAACTAGGGTGCACAAACTTCACTAGGTCACAGAGAATCTGGTGCTTGTTTCCTCATGACAATAAAATACACTGGGGATGACTTAGAAGCAAGACAGAGAGGTGTCATAACACAGCCTTTCGCTTCTGTACTATGATTTCTGCAAAGAGGAAATAAGATTTGCTATCCATGATGGTGCCACCCAGAAGTGGTATTGGCACATTTAGGTGACTGCCTATCCTAGTGTGCCTCTTGCTAAACTGACAAAGTCTTACGTAACAAGCTAAGGGAAGCACAGCTGGAGTTCCTGCATATTTAAAATGCAAATACAATGAAAATATTGTCCTAAAGTTGAAGCAAAACATTTAAGTTCATGCCTCAGGCAATCCCATTTCCAGAACAGAAGAAACATTCAAAGCACTGTCTGACCAGTACCAGTCTCTCTCACTTAATATTTTCAGTCCAAAATTCAGTATCCTATATTCACAAAATCTCCACTGCATAACTTCTTTTCTCTGCCAGAAAGGGTGCACTATTATGCACTCTTTGCATTATACATTACACTATTATACTGCCTTTACATTAATTAAAACAAACCACAATACTATAATTGCTCTAGAAAAACTGTGCAATGTGTCAAGACAATATGTATAACTTGAATTGCTAAAGTGAATGGCTAGTGTTAAGAAAAATCTTAATAAAGAAACCGCCATAGGAACAAAAGCATTTTTAGCTGAAACTTTTATTTTCACCTTTCTCAGGAAAAGAACAAAAACTAAAACAAACCAACCAAACAAAAAACCAAACCCAGCTCCATTTTACTTATGCACAAGCAAGGTGCATCTTCTCAGACTTTTTTCCTCGTAAATACTCAAGGAATACCAGCATCTCAGCCACTCCTACATTGAGGTATTCTACACTTCATAAACTCAAGATACTATTTAGCCACTGAAAACATGAAAATACAATCATCAGTTTGTTTCTAAATTTTTTCCAGTAGCTGACTTTTGAAGACTAAGGGAGCTTCACTAGAATTGAAAAAGGCTGTTAAGATCTTAAGGAAAAAAAAGAAACAAAAATAAAAGGGAAAAAGGGTAAGCTCTGTAATTTAAACAGTGGCTGGCATTTGCTTCTGCTTCTTCTGTAAGTGTGTTGCTGCACACTGCAATGGTCACTAAAATTTGCCAGAATCCAAAATCCATTCAGTGGATTTACCCACACTACTGCTTCAAGCTGAAGTCATCAAGTACAATAAATTCTTACAAATTGATGCAACGCTTTTTTCTTGAAAATTAGTTCAAATGAAGAATGAAATCTTGGAATAAGGAATTTGGTTCCAAAGGGTAAGCAGAATGAAACGTTTTGCATATAGTCATCTTCCTCCATCCCTGCACTGCAAGTTTCTTTGTACTGGTCTCGGACCAAGCCTGAAATTCTGGCATGGATCTGGTTTGTAACAATCTCCAGGCAGCTCTTTTTGAATCTTCCAGAAGACCTTTCTAACCATCTTTAAAAACTGAACCCACAGAAGCCTGCCTGCTTCTCAAAAGCCCATCTTACTGCCTGTTTTAAGCCTTTGTAGCAGCTGAGTGAGTCTCTGACTACCTGCTCCACCCAGCCTACCAAAGCCATTCCCCAGGCAAATATGGGGAGCTGCTTGCTGGCAAGCAACAGTCACCCCTTCCTCACTATGATTTCTACCAAAAAATATTTCTTAGCATCTAAAGGAAGGCAGCCCTCTTCTACAATGCTCTATCTATGTCCCTTTCAGCAGAAGCAGATACAGAGCAAGTAATAAACTGCAAACAAACTGCACAGAACAACCATCACACATCCATGCTGATTCTTATGTGATTCGGTAGGAAACATCTCTAGAGATGTGCAAATTTGCAATGATTTGAGGCAAAGTTCATATAAGAAACATATATTTCTGTAGATTCTTTCCCACTATCTAAATAGCATTTGTTCTCTGCTTCTTATGCATGTTCTTCCAATACACTTTGCCTCATTGAAGCACTACATGCTGGCTAAAATACACTTAAGGATCCCATTTTTGTCATTAATTACTTCAGACATCAAGTTCTGCAACTCAAAGCTCATCATCTCAAAACTCAATCACTGTTCTGCACTTAAGTAAATATCCCCAAGATACATCATCAAGCACATTTTCCACGTCATCTGTAGAGGCTGAAAATTGTCCCTCTATTACAGTTCACTTGAAATAGAACTGAATTGAGAAAGAAAATGATCATCATCTTCCAGGTCCCTGCTGAGATGTAAAACCTCAGAGAAAAATAAAAATTAGATCCTTCAGAAAAGGAAAATAAAACCAACAACCAAACCCAGCAAATGGAAAAAAAAAAAAAAACAAACACAAAAACCCCACCTACTAACATAGTTATCACTAAAGCAAAGCTACCCAGAATGCCAGCCAGAAAAGCCTGTGCAGTCTGTGTACAAAAGCATGCTCCTGCCCTCCAAGACAGAGTCCAGTCAATGGACAAGAGAGCAAGCATCGCAGGGAGTCATGTCCTCATGGATGTAGTTTTCATGATCCTGTGGCTGCATCTTGCCTAACATCATATGTTGCTAGATCTTGTCAAATTAAGAAAATACCTCTAATTCTTAAGAGCTGCCATCAGGTGTCTTTTCCTTAACCGTAAACACTTTTGCTCACAGTAACCACTTTCCATCACATCTTATTATATCAGATATCTCATGTTAAACTCTAAAAGTCTCTCTCCAACAGGAGGAATATCCTTATTTTAACCAAATTCTTTTCATGTAATCACGAAAAAAACTATTAAACTGTTTTGAATATGGCAAAGAGTATAATACACCCACAAATGATGTTCTGGTGGGCCTTTCCCGCAAGATCCAGTAAGCCTGGTGGACACCTGCCCCACTACTGCCAATAGTCAGACTTTAGTTTAGATTTGAAAGACTAAGTCACAAAAATCACTGCTAAATAAGGAAAGGGAAACCTGAAGATGTAAACCAGGGAAAAAAGTAATAAATACCTTCACCTTTGAAAGTCCCAGGTGGCCTTCTGACATCAGTTCCTACTGTTCAACTTTCTACTGATTCAGTAATTTAAAAAAAAAATATATATACATGTATATGTGTAATTGAAAATCACTCATAGGCAAGATTCATAGGCGGATTATGGCTATTTACACGAAGGTAAATAATGTCTGTGAGAATGTAAATTTTGTCTCTCTGCTCTGTACCTGGCACAATATTGAGTGCCAGGTTTCAGACCACAGCTTTAGGCAACCAGTGAGTGGTCTAGCTTAAACAGAGCTACAAGGATAGCTTAAAAGAGGTCTGGAATAAAAGAACATAACAACTCCACTCCGTAAGTGAAGTAGAATTGCCTGCCCCGTGGGATAGATTTATTTGTGCAAAACCAAAGTTTTCTAGTTGTAAAAGCCTCTAGCTCCTGACCTACCTAGACTCATCAGAACTCTCTCACAGACATTTAATGAACTCAACCTTTCCACATACTCGTAGTGCAAAACCAAAACCCAAGTCTTTTCTATCAATGACAAGAAAAAAATCCATGCACAAACCTCTTCCCAAAGGAAAGAAAAAGCAATAATTGAACCACAGACAGATGTTAGTCACCAGGCAGACTGACATCCACAGCAACTATAGCAAGGTGTTCACTGGATACAATACACCATTTAATTGCCAACACAGTTGGAACAGCAAGCACAGAGCTTGAAATCTTCATGGTGAATGAACAACTAACCTATTGAAAAACTAAATGGAAGAAATTACAGGTCTGGTTAATGTTGAATCTAACTACTGTTCCTAGCTATTTTCACTACAAATCACTTTATACACAAAGGACAACTAATGACAAATTCATAACACAAATATGTCAGTAAGAAACAAGACAAATCCAAGGACATGAATTGATATCAGACAATACTTGTTTTCCTCTTTCAATCTAGGCAACGGACTGACTGACCTGCCATGACAAAACCAAAAACTCTCAAAAATGACTTTTTGTGCCATGAGAAATGCAAAGAAAAAAAAAACGAAATTGATGCACACTAGTCCAGCAGGTAGCTTGGATTCTATTTTTTACAGTCCAAGAGTTTCTAATGTCCTTGTCTTGCTTCTATTAGCTGCCAAAGACCTTATTTTGTGGTCAGTTGACTTCTTCACAGCAGTATTTTATTTTATTTATTTTTTTATTTCTATTCATTCAGATCCATGTTTTAATTATCACAGAAGCAAGAGCTCCAGTATTGCAATTCTTGCTCCTTTGTGAGTTAAAAAATAAAGATAGCATCTATAATTGTTTTTTTCACTGCCTGGTTGATTAGATTCATAAACATACTGTATGGGGAGTCAAATTCTCACAGGACTAGTCTAATTAAGAAGTCATCAGCTATGCTGATTACAGGCACTCTTCAAGAACTTTAAAATCAATAGTTCCCAAAGTAATCGCAAATCTTGTGCGCCGTTTCAGGGAACAGTTATGCTTTTTGATTTTAATAGAGTATTAGAATGTTCACAGCAGAGAGACTTACACAGAGTTTTGGTTTTTTTTTAATTGCTTTCTAAAAGCATAGTGGCCTACCACTTCACTCACATATTTGCCATCACCCTTATCAACTGAAGAAAAAAAAAATTAATGCTATGAAATATTTTCAGTTTTGTGACGTAGATTTTGACTTCACATTTCAGAATAAAAGAAAGTGAGGCTATACGGTTATGCGGTTATATGATTCCATAATAATCACGTCAAATTGGTAGGAGAGCAATCTGCTGAGGGAACTCGTTGCTTAGGCTATTAACGTGCTGAGGGTTTAAAGGTTTATGGTAAAGAACTCATTCAGAAAAAAAATCTGCTTTCTTGCAGTAAATGGATAGCTCCTGATCCAAAGTTCCTTTAGCCCTAACATTCAGGCTTCTACAAAGCCCCTAGGCTAGGGGAGACCTCAGCTGTTTTTCAAGTAGTGAAAAGATTTCCCAGAAGAGACATACAATTATGAAAAGGTTCAAGTTTTGCCAATGAAAAATTCTACTCTTCCACAAATGCTGTTGTACCAGCATCCAAAACCACTGCATGTATCTGATTAGCACAATGATCCATGGACAAATTTTTACTATTGTCAGTCCACAACTTCCAGGTTTTTTTTTATATCAGTGGTATATCCACAAAGAAAATCCTCCTCATGTAGGATATTGCCACCGACAGTTTTCTATTTCACAACTACAGCTTGAAATGCAAGCAGGGTGAATCCAGCACCAAATAACCTACACGTGCAACCTGAGCCCCCTATCAGTAATGATGGTATTTCACTACTGGACAGATATAGTATGTATCTTTTGCTTCCCAGAGTTTCACTAATTAATGAATGAAGCTAAAACTTAGTTCTTTAGTCAAAACTAAAACAGAAAAGTTTCGGGAAGCAGCATAAAGAAGCAACCCTGTCTTGCAGAACAAAGAGAAATAAGATGATTATAGAAGAAAAGGATTACTCCCATATGATGTATACAAAGAATCATGGTGTGTTATTCAGGACACAACAATTATTAGAAATAATAGTCTGAGGTTAGAACAAAAAATAAATGGGATGCCAAGGAAAACTTTTGTATGTTGGTATTTACTAGGCTATTAAAAACACCTGGTAAAAAGCATGTAGCTGAAACAGCTAGGAATTCACAGTGTAACAAAGCAGATAAACACACGATATTTTAATGCCATACTCATGAACGTGAAAATGACAGCTTAATAAGTTTATTTTCCACCTCTGATACCTATTATTCATTCTATTATTTTTTGCTGAAGTAAATATTTGAAAAGAAAATAACCAAAATACTTCCTTACTCCATAAAACAATAAATCTGTATTTTACTCCTCAGTATTCAAAAAGTTATGAATAACACACATGCCCTGGGAAAATGCAGGAACACTTATCATACTCAAATGCATACTACTCAAGCACAATTTCAGCATTTGAAACAGTCCAATAACAGTATGTGATAGCCTTTTGAAAATAAAATTACCTAATTATTATAAAAGTAACTGTAAATATTTTAAATACAAAAAATAAAAGTTCCAGCTTTAGTTCTAGCTCTAGAGGTTTTTTTTTCTAGACTGTACAAGTTTCAGGTGCATTAACCAGATATTCCATAATAGCAGCAGTACTAAAACTAACTATAATAGGAAGAATTAGTTGTTCATCATTTTATGACAAGTTCAGCCTGTACAAGTTTCACTATATACCCTTACATTTTTAACAAATTTTCCCACTCCATAACTATTTGTAAAGCCAAAATTTCAGTGTTTCATAACATTTTTGTAAAAACAAGCCTACCTTGTCAAGCAATGTCACTGTTCCACACAGAACTTACTGTTGTTTTGTTGCATTCCTTACACCTAGAATTCTCTTCATCTGCTAGGAATAATATACTGTAGAGCTATGAAGTCAAAATTCAGACATGCAATTACATCAAATAAAAATGTAAACACAGAAATGTATTTAATACTATGTAGACTGCTGACAAAATTCTGAGACTGGAAGCCTGAACGGCAGGCGTCTCAACCAAGAAAGAGTCACTAAATTCAGGAACCCCTCCACACTTGTATGTTTGGGGGAGCTGGAGCACCATAGTTTTGAGACAAAGTCTAAAATGCACACAGGTGACCACAGAAGGCTAAATTTAGCCTTCTCAGCATTTTAGATGCCAGGGAATCGAACCAGAATAAATGCACTGATCACAGAGTTTTACAGAACACAGTTTCAAGGCACTAAGGTTAGCCCTGATGTGGTGCTTACAGTCTTGCAGCAGTGTAAGAACGAGAACAGTAAGACTCACCTTCCTCCCTCTGTCCCACCTGGCTCTTTTCACTCCAGCTAGGCTATTTACACCTGTGGTTAGGCCTACACTTGGATTATGTCATTATAACAACTTAATAGATAAACCTCATTGTTACCAAAACTACTGATAAAGTTAAGGACCACATAAAAGCCAAGTATTACTGTTTTCATTTATCATATAACAAAGACTCATAAATCTTATACATAAAATCAGTGATTCCCTGTCTCATTTTAAGGTTACTTTTCCCCCATGGAAGAAAGCAAAACAATTCTACCATTCAATACAACAACTTATCAGCACAGTAAGTAGAATTAGCTGTCTAATTCCAAGCAAAATTAATTCAACAGACTTCTTCCTGAATTATTTATTTACTAACGGGCACTTCATAGCTACATCTACAAAACTAGATGGGAAAAACGTTTTTATGACTAAACCTTGTGAATATCACCAGGAAGAAAAATTCTGCCAAAGAGCTGATTTTGGTTTTAGATAAAGTTCTACCTACATATGAGAGATGGAAGTTTCTTAGCAAAATACATTATTTGACTTTTTTTTGCTGTTACTACAAATACTATCACTTTAAATTGAGGCTAAACAACAAAACCTATGAAAAGTATCATGCTTCCAAAAAAAAGTGTTCTATTCCATCACAAAAACTCTCTACTGTGAGTCAGTAGCTAACAGCACAATAACAGCATCGTATTCTTGGAATTGTGCAATTTTTTAAAAATTTAAATAGCTGCAATGTAGTACATATAATCCAGGGGAGAGGTGGAAAAAAATCACCATTGATTCTCTATCCGCTCAACAATAAGGAATTGGACCCAGGAGCTGAATAGTACAGATTAGCATTAAAATACCAGTCAATTATTACTAGCTGTACTACAGCAATCTGAATGGACAATACTCTGAACAAATACATGCAGAGTTAACTGGAGCATGGAGGCCAACAGATGGCTGAATAAAAAGAGCCAGGGATTCCTGTTAATTTCAATTAGTGATGCAATTCACTCTTGCCTCCTACACCCTTTGGATATCTGTACTATTCCAGCATGACGACAAAAACCAACAAATGCATGATTACAGTAGAGAAGAGCTCTGGAGATGTCCACAGCGCGTACATTTTCTTCCCCACCAAAGCACGAGTTCATGTTCAGAAAAAGGGATAATCAATTGTGATGGAATAGGGACACACTTGAAGTATTCTGTAATTATGTCCTGTTCCTGTGAAATGACAGATCTTGTGGACCTGTTATAAAAGGCTTGGAGCTTGATACATTGCTCTCTCAATGGGATGACAACAGGGTATTAGATAGAATGAAGTTTTCTAAGCAGAAAGTCTCAGCTCTCAGGTGTCCACAGTGAGAGTCCAGGGGAGTACTCTGCCTTTGACAGAATTTTTGTAAGAAGGAAAATTTTAGTGTTCCTGGATCCAAATGTAAGAGCTCAAGGCAGCTTTGTATTATCAACTGCCTTCGAGGACTGACCACCGATGATCCGCTAAGAGAAATCAGAGAAGCAATGAGGGAAGGAAACACAATTGTAATGGCAGATACCCATGAGTATCAGGCAAGCATCACACTAGGACACAAACCAGAGAAGAAACTTTTAGCACTACAATAATCATTTCATGGAGAGCTGGTTGGGGAAACTATTAGAGACACGGTCCCAGAGTGTGTGCAGGATCTTGTTCAATTTTTTTCCTGTTGAAAGGCACACTTTCATAATAATGCATTCAGACTCAATATCCCTACAGGAGTTACAAAAGCCAAAAAATCCTCCACAGCTGTACATGACTTCCAAAAGGAAAATGACACAGAAATGAGATAGCCTATTTAAAAAAAGATTAAATAGAACTGCTAAAGGAATTAAATCCCAGAGACATCATGTCCCACACTGAAAAAGACCACACTGAAAACAGTGCCAGCAGACATCACTTCTTAAGAAAGGCTTGATTAAAAGTTAAAAGGAAACTGACATGGAGAAACAGGCTAACAGCAGCTTTCAAAAAAACAAAACAACAACAAAAACTTCATTCATTGAAAAGCTAAGGTTAATCCCAGATTAAGATAAAAAGAATCATACACCTTGGTGAATTAAGTAAATAAAAACAGGTAAAGAAAAAAGTCTGAGTAGGAACTCAGAAATCAAAGGTACATACTAAATGCAACTCCAGCCGGAGCTAGGCATCTGTTAGAAACATATTGCTTGCTATTTTATCACATTCCTAAATGTTACCTATCAAGACATACAGTAGCTTCTGGTGGTTTTACCCTCGAAAACACTTGTCAGCTAAAATTCAGACAGTATTTTGCTTTGCTCAAACACAGAATGTGAAAACAAAGAATGGCTGGCAAAGATCTAAGTTCTAAAATCTAATGAAGAAATATGGCTGTAAAACTGCATTTATGCAGAGGGTAAAAATAGTGACAAACTGTCTCAATGCTAGGTGTAGGAATTTTTGTTTATTGAAGGAAAAGCAAATGCAAAATTGCTTACATTGGTGTATTCCTTCAAAGACTATTCTGCTTGACAAACAAACATTCATGTCAGCCTCATGTGGTTGCCAGCTTTCTAGTAATTTTGTCATGTCTTTCTATTCCTGTTGCAACAAAAACTTGTAAAATTTGACATCCAAGGGCATAACTTAAATCACACACCTATCTTACCCTTACAGTCATGTGGATATTTACTGTCAGATAATAATGTCTCCTGCAGTCAGCTATGGTTTTATTATTTTTATAGTTACACTTTCCTTGTTTGCATTTTTAAATAAAAATAATAGCAATGACCTATACAAACTGAGGGTTTACTGAATAAATGGTCTAAATGCATATTTGTTATGACAACAATACCAAGATGTCATCAACTGTGTTCTATTTTTCAATGGCTACATCTGAATTCCCTCTCTCCTACCAGAACTAAGATATGCCAGCAAGGACAGTATCTCACGAAACCCTGACGGAGATGCAATCCTGGTGCTCGTAACACATCTGTTACAAACAAGTTGCTGATTTCTAAGTGTACAATCAAGTATGTTTTCTGTGCACTTCCTTTACTTGGTTCAGGTTTCCCCCTACAAATGAATGACAGAGTCAAGAACGGTGAAAAATAATAAAGAAACAAATGTAAGGCTAATACCATGTGTACACATAGGAGTATCTCTCATTGCTATAGAGGTTTTGTGTCTGGATATGAGCAACAAATAAAAATAACTATCAGAGATTAAAAAAACAGCAAGAAAAACACTGAAATGACCAACCAAAACTCCCAAAATAGCACTTTGCATAAATGATTTATTTGGAATTCCAGAAGAAAATAAAAACAAAACAAAGCAAAACAACCAACAAACAACAACAAAAACCCAAAACAAAACACAAAACGCCCCACCTCCCCAATATCAAGAGCAGAACTAACATTCAAACCTGTGTATTAGGATATTTTAAAAATGTCACAAGTACGATTCCGTGTTTTCCCTCCATGCAGGCATTATGGCCCAGACAACATATTCTATGTTCACTCTTCCCTAGAAGAAGAAACATGGTGAGGATTCTTCCAGCTCCACTGATTCAGCTTGTTCAGGACAAGCTCATTACAAAAATCTCAGGAAAGATTTTCAGACAGTGTAAGTAAAGCCTAGCATTATTTTCAGTCCCCAGAAGAGCTGTTTCTCTGCCAACACTGTTTTTTACCAGTCCTCGCACTCAGCTCCCACAGTAACTCAAAAGAAATACTGTGCATTTAACAGGCACATTTGTTTTGTTTTGCTCTAAGAACTGCTACAGTAGAAAGATTTTGCAATATCTCAAATCTTAAATTCATTATATACTCTAACTACCATGATTTCTGACCAACAAATTGTAAAAATCAGTACACATGAAAGAGATGATAAAAAGATTTGGATTACAGCAACAAAGCCACCTGATCCAATGCAAGAGCCTGAGGCATGAGAGATAGGTCTGATGAGCACTGGTTCTTCAGTGCTCCAATTGTAGTGGAGAGAGAAAATGGGCAGGGGGCTGGCTAGAGTGAAGAGGCACTTTAGCATGTAGCTCCTTATCTATCCTTTAATCCATTAGTCACCAAATTTTCATTCATGTTCAGTGTTCACAAAAGCATAAAGCCAGGCACAACCACACAGGTGAGCTTAATAATGCCGACAGAGAAAGTGTGCAAGAAAACTTGGTATTCCAGGGAATGAGTTAAAGATTAAGAGCTTCACTACATACCCCTTATTTTGTCTCTCTCATTTATCCATCAATATAGCAAAATATTACACGGTGTCTACTCACAGAAGAAAAACCACATTCCCAAAAGCTATGCTACAGCTTGAGAGAGGACGTTAAGATGAACGCCTCACAACACTCTCTGGGGAACAACACGGGAAGGTACATGTTGTGTGAGAACAATCTTACAAATCAATTCTTTCAGAATAAAAATAATCTTCACACAGGTAATTTTCATGCCGGGACTTAAGGGAAAGCAGGTAAGAAGAACAAGTCCTACATGCAGTGGGGTTTTTGGTTTTAAATAAAGTGCATTAAATAGGAAAAACTATGCCATTAGTGTAACTGAACAGCTTCAGTACCTATTTCACAAAACAAGTATTGGGGAAGGAAAAGGAACAGCAACAATAGAAGATTACTGATCTCCTCTATGAAAAAACTCTGTCAAACTGAGGAAATACATTTAAGTATATACTTTAGTGGAAGAGTTTGCTACAACTTAAGGTGGATGTAGTAAAACATTTACTATATTTCTTTGTTTATTTCAACACAAGTCATGTGCCAAGTAGCACTGGCAGCATAAATCATAGCAGAGCAGCATGGTTAGCTACACATGCAATCTGAACTTATTCCCTGTGCTTAAACTGTCTCTTAAAACCAGTCACTCCATAAACATGTAGCATCCTAAGCTTGGAAATAATTTCAGATAAACACACTGACATATAAGCTCATAATGACTTGACTTATATCTCTTCATGAAATTCAGTGAAATTCAGTAACACAAACTCCTAACAGCTAATGAAAAGCTTCTCAGCAAAGAGCTGAAATAAAACATAATTAAATGCAAAAAGAAAATAAATTTTAAAGTCTAATTACTAGGTGTCTGTCAAAATACATTTCATCTAATTAACTGCACACACTCAAAACCTGCATCTTCTCACTGTCTGCTGTGGCACTACAACAAATTATACTATAATGCCACTGAATCACTACCCTAGAAAAACCAGTAATATGTTTTATAAAGAGGAAAAGTTTGAAGAGCATATTTTTGTTAAACCAGCTAATAGCAAGTGAGCCTGCAGAGAAACTTCTGGCACATATGCCCTGCATCAGAAAGAGAGAACAAATGACAGTACCTTACTAGAAGAAAAGTGTAAATGGTTAATTTACAAACATTTAAGGCTATACAGAAACAGAAAATAATAATTAAATTTTCTGAGGAAGGTGATCATCTGCATAGTTTATGCTAGAATTTCAACTTCTATAACAAATGTACTGCAATTGGCATCTACTCTGAAGGCATCTCCTTTGTCCAAAAGAGCTGTCAAACACAGGCTCGTATCCCAAGTGCTCTGGCAATCAAAGTTGTACTTCTGGTACACAGCTAGCTACTAAATGACTTTTTTTGTTTTTCTCCTCCACTGAGAGGAGAGTGCTTCAATGATACACAACAGAAAAAGTTCTTTCATTTCAACAATTACGGTGCAAATATATATTGGTTATTTAATTATCTTATTCTAAAAATCATAGAATAGCCTCCCTCAGAAACAGGGCTGAAATGTTGGAAAGTTGTATAGATGACTACTTTTTCCCTTGAGTTTTCATAGGTTTAAAATTTAAGCTTGAAGACAAGATTCTTACCTATATGATAACTGCTAAATTTTGGGTCAGCTGTGAGTTTTAACACTTTTTAATGGAAGAGCTCAAGAGAACGCACGCTAACTCAAGGACTCCTGACCAAGTCTGGAAAGATTTAACAGACTTCATATTTCTGAAATAATAAAATTATTTCAACATAATTATTCAAACACTTACCTCACTCTATTTACAAGGTCAAGACGGGCAGGAGTGCAGTTTTAAATCTTATCTTCAAATTTTAGACACTTGCTCCAAGAGCAGTGAGCTGCTTTATGTGCCCAGGAATCCTTATTGCTGAATAGGGGTAAGACTCCCATATTTAAAACTACTAGAACCCTAAAGACAGAAGACAATACCCTCTCTTCGTATAACAACTTGGCAGGACAACTTGTGTAGCTTACAAGAGAATGTTGAACTGCCTCCTGAACTTGAGGAGACTACGTCCATGTTAATCACATCCACCACATCCTAATGGACTGTGTTACTCATCAGGCTTCTGGAAATGTGGTGGTAAGAGTTAAAAAAAGAAAGAAAAAAGGAAACTGAGGCAGAATTGCAAGAACATGGCTAGCTAGACTGGGTAGAGCATAAATCAGAGAAAACAGGACTTACAAGTTGCTCTGAAGATTAGTGAGCTCTTTGGGACAGAGCTCACCAAGGATTACTTGCCCAAGAGTGAGTCTGGGTTTCTCTGAAACACGGTAACCCATAACAGAGCCTATGGATAGAGATCAGGATCTTCAGCTTCTTCCCTACAATAAATATAGTCTTAAGCAGACCCAAGTTCAGTGTCTGGAAAAAACTAGCAGCAACTATTCTCCTGTACATTTAAAAGATTACCTAAATAGATCTCATCAGGGTCATATTCATATTATTAATGCCAAAATTATCATCCTTTTCCTCTTGCTGGTCTTCTATATCCTTTCCAATCACTGTGCAACACTTTACGGATCTACCTGGACTGTATCCTCAGCAAACCTGTAGATGACACTGAAGCAGAAGAAACGACTGACATAAACAGGAGAACCTCAACTGAGAGAAACCTCAGCAAACTTGAGGACTGAGCATCATGAACCTCACGAAGTTCAACACAGACAAGGACAAAGTTTTACACTTTCAGCAATGTAACAGCAGTCAACAACAGGTCTCAGCACTTACAGGGGACACCAAGTTAAACGGCAGCCAGCAGTGCCCTCTTGTCATGAATGAGGCAAACTGCACCCTGAGCATCATTTAAAAGAGGGCCCAAAGAACGGGTTATTCTCATCTTACCCTCTACAGCGATGAGCCTGGCATACTATAGAGCCAGTTTTTGCAGCCTCACAACGGCAGTGTGGAAAGGTCCAGCAAAGGACTGTCACAATGGTCAGGGGACCAGATCCCACAACACATGAGGAGAGGTTAAGGATGACGACCTTGTTGAGTCTGGTGAATGGCAGGCTAGAGGGGCAAGCTGATGTGAAGGGGAACCACAAAGACAAGGAAGCCACATTCTCAGGAGTGGCAGATAGCTAAGCAGGGGGAAACAGCCACAAACTGATATTTGAGAGCTTCAGGCTGAACATTAGTGAGTCAGCATTTCCCTAGAAAAGTAACCCAGCACTTGTTGTCCATGGAGGCTATGGAATCTCCACATCCTTAAAAGTGTCCAAGACCAGAGTCCTGAGAGACCTGGCCTAGGGATGGCCACAGCCCAGCTCTGCCCAAAGTTTGGGCTGGATAACCCCTGAAGTCCTTTCCAACAGACTTTGATTTCCTATGATTCAATACAGGCTTAGCTGAGAACCACTTTCACAGATGCCTCATTCTCAGTTCAGGTTTCTTCCTCCTCATTATCACACTCTGTATGATCACACTGATGCCTTTTTACCTTGATCCATATTCTCCTAAGAACAAGTGAAATTGGGAAAAAGGTGGCATTAGAATGATTTGAGTACAAGCTAACCATGAATGATATGATCTTAGGAGGAAAACTAAAAGGTTTGAAGATACAGTCCTTCCCTTGGGAGATATTTTTTCCTGTAAACACCAGATCTCTCCGGTGAAAATGGAAAACAGATTTCATTTAATGCCACATGCTTTACTGAGTAAATGAAACCACTCTAAGAATATGAGAATATAAGAGGTTGCAACAAATAACCGAAACAATTTTTGACCCCCTCTTTTTTTTATATCACTTTTGTTATCTTGTCTTTGCTCATTCTTACCTGTCTGTATTTATCAATTTGTCTCTCATTTAGTTTGCAAAGTTTCCAGGCAGAAAAACTTTCTTTGTTCCTGTTTTATTTTTGTTGTTGCTGCTGCTGCTGCTTTGGGTTTGTTTTCTATACCTTTCTTTTTTTAAGGTCTTGGCATCACAAAAGCTGATAAGCCTCAAAAGAAACTAAATTCAAAACCCCAAAATGAAATGCCTACGACAAAAAAATGCACACTTGGGTTAAAAAGGCAGGATGTAGACAAAGAAAAATCCTCAGTAAAGTGGCTTGCCATTTATGCAGTCTTTAGCCCTTTATTCTAGACCAAAGGCTGTTCCCTAATATTGAGAATTTATCAAGAAATATGCTCATAGTAAGGCAGTCACATGATAAAGCTGTAGAGAGACATAAAAGCTTGTCTATTCTGCAGAAAGAGCTGTCATTAGATAAGCAAAGAAAAATAGCACAAAGAATTATAACTTTGCTTGTACCAATTTCTTCAGAATCTTTTATAATCCATTACGCTGAAAGACATTATTAAAGCTGTAGTTACATCTCCTGGTTTGAGAAAAATGCTTACAGCAGGAAAAAACTTGCAAAGCAATGAAGTGATAAATAATTGGACTTACAAAAAAGGGAGAGGGTCTGAATAAAACAACCTGTATAAATTTAATTAATTGCAAGCTAATACAAAAAAGATTGGCAGAGAAAATCTGAGTTTCCTTTTGTTAAAAAAGGAGAGACTTCATAATTAGGTAAATTACTGAGCAAGAAAACGGCTCCAACATTGTATTGTCCAAATGCTTCACTACAGTAAAAAAGGCATGCATTGCACCCCATTACATGGCTCACCTCTGTTACTCTAAAATTAATTTTAACTGTCTCAGTAAAGATCTCACTCCTTGTGTCCATTTACTTTGCTACCTGGTAGAAGCAACATTTATTACAGCAAATAACAGAATTAAGCACTTTTCAGAGAATAAATGTTCTAGAAGCAGAAAAAGACCAGTAACGTTAATTGTGAGCTAAGCTGAAAAATGCAGGCATACTTGTGTATTGTAAAGAGAAGGACAACAACAACACAGAATCCCTACCAAAAGTATTCTCTGGGACTGCATTCTGAAAAGCATGTTTTAAGAAGAAAGATTTTAAAACAATCAGGAAAGTGATTAAATCTGAATTTAAAGTTTAGTCTTTAGAAAGAAAAAAAACTTTACTGAGAAACAGTTTAGCAGTAGCTTCCCTTTTTGTCTGTCAAATAATTCATAAAATGCTAACATTAAAAAAAAAAACTTGACAACTGTTCTCCCCTACTGATGATGCCCCCATCTACAATGTTACCCATCAAAATGTACATTTCTCAAGCATCCTATCTGATCTCCCACCTTCACAAGGTAACAACAAAGCAGAGTGACAAAGCAGCATTGCCCTTCAGGATGAGCAGAGCTCATCTGCAAAACTGTTGCTTGAATTATTCCATATAATGTAAAAAACTCCAAATAAATTAATAGCTTTAGCACCAACATCACAGATTTTGCTCTATGAAGATTAAAGAACACAACATTTCACATAATTTATTCATTCACCCACCACCTTTAGGACAATGCACAGAACTGCACCAATATCTGCAACAACTCTGAGGGTGCCAGAGGACCAACAACAATGGAAAATAATTAACATATAATTTTAAGAATGAATTTGCATAAATCAGATTTAAGTTTTGTCCATACGTAACTCCTGAAGTTCCCCCTGCTCCTCATACATAGAAGAAAAAGTAAATTTGTCGGTGGCTCGAATAATCACTGTTTCAACCTCACTTAAACATATCTTAATTTTTTTTCTTAATATTTTTAATAATTTGAAACTCCCTCATTATCTTCTAGTAACAATATTTAGAATAAAGCACTTAAAAATCACACTGAAAATTAAGTTTTTAGATTTGAAAGAGACCTAGTCTGTACCATATCCCATTTTAATAAAACAAAAACAAATGAAAACGTGGGGTGACTCTGAATGCATGTGCTTGACCTACACACACACAGTTCTTCCTTGCTGTCAACTGAATAATTGCATTCAGGACACGGTGATGCCAAGTAAGAAACATTGGCAAAAACACAATATTCTTTTTCTTCTGTCAGCAAAGTAATGCATATTGCTCCTATCCTCTAAAAATAAAACCCCTAAGCTACATGCAATTTTGAGTATGTGAATATCTCTCATATTCTAATCATAGAATAGATTTGGCATATAAAATAAAATTGATAATTACAAACAGCAGAGAGGTCTCATAGGATTGCCATCCCTTATCAAGCACATTTCTGGATGGAAAGAAGCTGTCCATTTTGCAGGGAAGCTGTCAGTTGACCAACAGCCACAAGAGATTCAGACCTTACACTTCTCGAACAGAAGAACTTGCTGATCAGCACGAGTGCTCGTGTTTCAAGAGAGAAGAGCAAATCCAAAATGATAGAATGCAGCCTCTCAGGGATTACATGAACTTGGCCAGTAGGTTCAATTAGAAGTTTTTATGAAACTGGAATTGCTATTATAGCTCAATATTTGCAAAAGTGTTATGAAGTTCCTCCCAGGAAAGGAAGGTTGTTTGATTTAACAACTGTGTATTCACAACTTTAGCACTTAATCTGCTCAGAGACAAGATATCACCCAAGTGCATGAGGCAAAATACAAGATTATGGTAAACAAAACCAGCTGGAACTCCGTAACTTAATTAAAAGATCTTCATTTCACTCTTGAATAAACACCTTCGCCATCTTTTCTTCAAATATTGTATCCCTTGTTTACTTGTCTCATAGTAACAAATACATTTTGAAAAGTCCTTATAATGTTATCCATGAAAGTCAGGCTAATGTAAGTCCCCTTAAAGTTTTAAAAGAAAAAAAAGAAAATAATCCGCATAAGACTAATGTTATAATGTTCATGTTCCAAAGCATTTTTAAAGGAGTAAGTCAAAACATTAATCTACAATCTGCTGAATGATAATAAGAGCAATAAATTACATGCATTACCATAAAAACATAATCCTATCACAATTGTGTTTTATAATGGAGTCCAATTTTCTCCAAATTGAGATGCTCTGCTGACTAAATTGAAGTTTAAATCAGATGACAGATGATTTCTGATACACATGCACAATAAGAGAGTATGCCACCCACAAACAATTTTCATGTTTGAAACAACAAACAGCTTGGTGAATATGAATCAAGAAACATTCTTCCCAAAAAAAAAAAAAATAGAAAATGTGATTAGAGAGATGATAATGTGCTATTCCTGCCAGCCATGGATTGCCACCTTCTCAAAACTGAGGGCTGAGATAATTATATTATGCAGAACTTATTAGAAACGCTAGTAGCAGCAAGACTTTTCAACATTTTAGAAACTAAAGTACAACATGAACAATCTACTGATCTTCCAGCACACATTTTTATGGGGAAAGATGACACTTTATGTTTTCTTCCTCTTTCCAAAATACATCATTCTGTCAGAAAACTGTGCAAGTCACAGAATCACAGAATGGGTAATGCTGGAAGCAAGCACAGTCACATCTGGTCCAACCTCCCTGCTCAAGCAGGGTCATCCCAGAGCACATGGCACAGCATTGTGTCCTGACAGTTCTTGAGTATCTCCAGTGAGGGAGATCCCACAACCTCTCTGGACAACCTGTTCCAGTGTTCAGAAACCCACACAGTAAAGAAGTTCTCCCTCATATTCAGGTGGAATTTCCTGGGCATCAGTTTCTGCCCCATTGCCTCTTGTCCTGTTGCTCGGCACCACTGAGCAGAGCCTGGCTCCATCCTCTGACACCCTCCCTTCAGACACTGACAGACATTGATGAGGTCCCCTCTCAGTTGTCTGTTCTTGAGGCTGAACAGCCCCAGCTCCCTCAGCCTTTCCCCATAAGAGAGATGCTCCTGACCCTTAATCATCTTTGTTCCCCTCTGCTGGGCCTGCTCCAGGAGCTCCACGTGTCTTTTTTACTGAGCTCAGAACTGGACACAACACTCCAGATGTGGCCTCACCAGAGCTGAGTAGTGTAAGTCACCAACTAAGTAAATTTTTAGCCGTTTGAAAGTAGAACTAATTGAATTAACAACAATTCACAGGATGTAGTAGTGATTTCAAGCTGATTTCCCTACATTTACAACTATCTTCCAGGTGTGATGTACTTTATGACTGTCTTCCTTCACTGATTACAGAACTGCAGCTCACCTCTCTCTGCAGAGGTGATGCCAGAGGAGGAGACTCCTACTTACCAACAGCAACAGCAACACCTGCCCCCTGAAAGGGACTGCCTGGCAATCAAACGAGAGTTTTATCCAGCGGGAGGAAAATGCTGCCCAGACCACCCCTCTTTAGCCTGTGGATGGCATTCTCTCTCAAATTTTGAGGAATGATTGTAAGGAGCCTCTAACCAGCAAAATTTTCATACTCGAAACATAATTTTTTGACAAAACCACAATTTGCCATGCTAGGCAAAATTCTACAGATGAGGTATTGAGATGAGCTATGAATAACCAGGAAAAAAAATATGTTATGATTTCTAAATGAAACTGAAACAGCTTTCAGCACCCAAAGTGAATGACCTCATCTTATAAATACTACCTACCATAAAACAGCTTTAGCTTTACACACATACGTTTTCACAGGTAAGCTAATCAACCCCTGTTTAAACAGAATAAATAAATTTATAAAATACCGAAAAACCTTTTAGGGATAGGAATATTTTTGTACACACTCTAAATAGGAATATCAACCAAAAAAACTAACACAAAAATCCTGACATTCTAACCTTAGCTCACATTTAATAATACAAAATGTTAGAAAAATGTTTTGAATCAGATTCGCTAAAAAATCAGTTTAAATAAAGTTAAATTATCTTTTCAAAATATCAGTTTCATATGGAAAGGAAATTCACAATTTTAACAAGGTTTAGTATGTAGGTTATTCATGGCAGAATGGGACCTTTCACCTCCATTGTTTTCAAAAATATTTCTTGTTGGATACCAAATGTCCTATTTATATGTAAATCAAATTGGAATGCTTGAGTAATGGTCAATAATTAATTTTTTTTCCAGCTTTCTAGCTTTTAAAGCATTCCATAAACTGGTACAGCTATGAGGGTCTTCAGCAAAGTCCCCTGTTACATTAAGATTGCATGGCCCAAAAATCTGCTTTTGCTCTTCAAGTCCTGTTTTATCCTGCACACAGCCTGGGAACCACACAGAGATAAAAATTACAGAGAGCGGGTGGTCAGAAACTTTAATTCACAGCCCTGCAGCAAATGCTATAGATGTCAGTCCTCCTGGGACCAAATGACAAATGGAGCATCACTAAGGCACATCCTCCAGCAACAGGGTAGGTATGGAGGTTTCCTCTGTCTCTGTACTTATTGGAGACAGCTGCTCTAAACCAACACATTGGAAGAGCAGAAATTTCTGCTTCATGGACTGGAATATTAATTACAGTAAAAAAGTATTGTTCCCATTATGTGATTATACTCAACACTTTTACCTTCAGCCATCTTAAATAAAAGTACTTCACTAATCCTTACAGAAACTCTACGAAATAACTACTCATTACTGCAAGAAGCTAAACCGCACATCTTTGTGAAGTCAAATGAACTGAATAAAGGTAGCATGGCAGGTGTAATTCAATTCCAGATGTGTTAACTCACCTAACATCTAATCTTTTGGGAAGACATATTTTACAAGCTGGAAGATACTTCCATAATTAAGAACTTTTATATCGTTACACAAATGAAGCCAACACACAGGCTTTATATACAGTGTACTTCAATCCAAAATTCAGAACTGCTATAAAGGATGAAGAAAACATGATTTTGTAAGAAAACAGTAAAACCAGAGGAACTAAATCAGTAATACACCATTATTCAAAATGTCTCCTACTTTCATCTCCTTGGTAAGAATTTTGAATCTGTCGACTCTTCCTGGTTGAGCAACACAAGCTATGCACGTGTGGAGAATATGCCTACAATGCTACCATGAAAACCAGCTGCTTTGACAAAGTACCCAAATAAACCACTAATGGAGACTCACTTATTTCACATGCACATTCGGGGGAATGAAGTCAAGCAATACCTTAAGTGGACTACTGTTGATGTCAAAATAGATCATTTCTTGGGCAGAGCAAGTTTTTGATTCATCGTTCTTGTTTCCAGTTTCCTAACAATTTGACAAAACTTAATATTGATTCTACGCTGATGAAAATCTTTGACAGCTAGATAAAATACTTGACATTTAAAGTTACCATGCAAAAACTAGCCTTTTGCTACCTACTTTATCCCATTTTCCTCCTCCAAGTCATCCTTTTCCCCAAATATCCAGTCACAGATTTTTCTTATCTTAACTGCACTTAAAGCAATTAATTAGCTATGTGATACCATGAATCTTGAAACAGAATTTGTCATAGCATTATGTGTATTCCATTTAAAATAAACATACTTGCCCATGTGTTTGAAAGAGCCACTATATCCCAGTTTGCCGTGACCTTTTCCATCAGATGCCAGAAGCAGAAACCCCTTTCCTGGTAGTATTCCTTCACACCTGTCAGCCATACCTAAAACACCCTTCAGTGCAGCCATCCTACTTTAAATGTACATCATCAATTCCCCAGAAGAAATCAGCACGATGAATAAATGGTCAAATATTTTGAAGCCCTTCGCAATTCATTCACAGCATCCTAACTATCCTGAAACCACACCATAGATTTTCTGATTTTTTAAAATCATTTTTCTTCAAAGCTTTTCTTTTACAAGAACCCAAATCAGAAGGCAGTAATAATTCCTACCCTAAGCCTGGATCAGAAGTCCACTCAACCGACAACCTTTGGCAAACTTTACTGAGGTTTGAATTGTGCCAGCAATGTTGCCAGCATACCCAGTACTACTGTGGTACGTTCCACCGTGCTATGCCCTCATTTCTTAATAACAAAGATGTGTACAGTGTCCTTTGAGTTTAAAAAACAAATGAACATGTGTACTCCATTTCTGTACTGAGGGAGGAGGGGGTGTGAATATGTGTAACGCACAGTGTATAGAAAAGTTGCTGGGTTTAGAGGCGTGACAGCAACAGTAAACTCAAAATTTTCTCTCATAAATTTTCATTACTGACCAAGCTGTTTCTTAATATTTGAGAAATATGTAACATTTTTTAGACACATTTTGTTTAAGATCTTAAGCAACCCATTATTTTCACTGGCTGGTATTCTCCCTTGGAAAAAGAGTAGCAAACGGCCTTTTTAAACAGATTATCTGGAAGATGTTTATCTTGGCAATACATACACAAGCAGGTTTTAAGTTACTCTGAAAAGTATGACCATAAAAAGTAAAAATTCTATCACAAAAACATTGTTCAATGACTAAAATGCTTATTTTCATATAAATATTTTTCCCTCCAGATGCTAAAAGCTATCACTGTTTTGTTAATCAGTGAAATCAAAATACAGTCCTATATGCTAAGATAATTTATTGTGTCTTCTCAATACCTTACCTACAAATGAAATAGAACCTTTATAGATTGGCAATTGACTTCATTTCCTTCAGTGAAAAAACTAAAAATTTGAGCTAGAGAACCAAAATTGAAAGTGATAGTGCTGCTGTAAACATTTATACTGCTGCTATTTCCCTTCTGTGAATGTATATAGCTTCTCATTATAATACTAATATGAATGAGACCATACACTAACTTCATTACCTTCAAAACACCTGGGTAATTTAGCTCTAGTTTTCAGTGTAAATTTAGGAGATTGCATATATCAAGGCTTACTGTGATTTGTTTTCATTATTGTAATCTTAAATGAGTTGAATGGCCCTCCAAATAAAACACAACCAAGCTTAATATTGAAAAGGCATCCAAACATTTATTTTAGTTAATCTACAAGCACACCAGTATTCAGTCTCCCCTTAATTTTAGAAACATTATAATTTATTCTTGAAAAAGTCATAAACAGTATCCTTATCAGAACAGCCATTTATAACACTCAGAAGGCTTTAATGTTTTATGGACAGAGACACACACAAAAGGAAGATGGAACAGGAATTTACTTCCATACAATACTAACTATATTAAATTTCAGGTGCTCCTAGGAAGCCAAGTGATTAGTAGAGCAGGCTTTGGAAATTGAACTGAGGTGGGAAATTCTACTTGAAAATTGAAGAGTTTTGAATATACTTCTCCAAATTCATTCATATAGAATGTGCCTCATAGTAACTAATATTCAACTTACACTGGAATGTCTTTAAAAGACAAACCACTTCGTTTTTTGAAACAAGAGTCTCAGTAGTAGATCTGTTGCAGCAACTCTGCCAAGTGAAACTTTCCATTTAAGTAATGTCTTGATACATGGATGAAAACAAAACCCAAATTGTAACTATCTTGAAAAAGTCATCTGTGTGAACTCTATCCCAAAGGCCATTTGGATTTGCATACACAATTATCATTATTTCAGGATGGCAATCTTGGCAATCATAGTTTATACAGAAGAATTCATAGGTATTTAATATTCTCACAGGAGAGACTCGTTTCTTTTTTATGTATAATGGCCCTCTGGATGCAATTTAGAAAAATCAAACATTCTTCAAAAATACCACTTTCTCCAGTATAAAAATTCATCACTGCAAAAAAATTACATGATGTAACATTCTTCCAGCTTCTTTTGCATTGTTTTGCCCCTAAAACAGATCTTTAGATATGCTTCCTGAAACAGACTTCAGCCTTCTGTTTGTATCAATATCTTCTTTTATCATCACTCCTGTTATCAAAAAGTCTCTGTCACTTGAATCCTTTAGATAAAAAGGGCATGTAATAGCCAGGTTTTTCCTTACAGACTAGAGTCACAGAATATTGGAATCACAGAGTTGGAAGGGACCTATCAGGATCATCGAGTCCAACTCCTGGCCCTGCACAGGACACCCCAAGAATCACACCACGTGCCTGAGGGCATCAAGATTAACTAGTTAGAACAAAAGCAATATTTTGAATCCTGTCTTTAAGAGGCATTCATAAATACTTCACAAAGTAGAAAATTTAAGAATGTAAGTTGCCTAATTTGAGAAGAAACAACCTCAATTTTGAGTGATTTTTGCTCTTTGAATAGACTTACAAATATGTTTTTTCAATGCATACTTCATGTTCACCTCAGGAACTAGACAATCAGTAACTAACAGCCCACACTTCCAATTTGCAGCTTCAGTCATTCCCTTGGCATTATTACTTGATGCAACATTTACTAATATTAATCTATTCTATTTGAATTAGACTGATGTTACGACTGAACTTGCATCAGTTTGCATTACATATATTATGGCAAGTTAAAAATCACCATTACGCACATTCCTACCTCCTTAATCTTTATTAGAGCTTCCAGCTTTGCAATGCTGTAAATACAATCTTCATTACATGAGGATATATAGAAAATATGCAAACAGAATTTATCAAGTACCAGAAATTCAAATAGCACATTTTTACAGAATTTGAAAATGGCAGACTCAATCCATGACTGGGATGCAGGCTCACTTCTTCCCCCTATTTTTATTGAAGAAAAAAATAACTGATTAACTTGCAGTATGTATGCTCTGATAGAGTTGCTATTAATTAAGCGTATTTCCACAAGGACTTCTATCCAAAACTTTTGGCACAACAGTGTAGAGATTTTCAAAAAATTAAATATCTGAAACAAATTGCAAGTCACTGCCCTAAACAAATATCGTGTGCATTATAAACTTTATATAGCAGTTCACCGTATCCAACTCATCTCTATTTAGAAACTATCACACTTAAATTTGAAATGGTATAAAATTTTAGCTGAAAACTATCGTTTTTCATTTCATAACATTCAAAAATCGTTTCTCCTGATTTAATTTTTTGTACCTTTATTTGCTTCTCATTTTTCTTCCACAGAACATCCAGACAGATATGCAAATCACTCAGCTGTCCATAGCTGTTTTTAAAGAGTTGACCAAGTCTGTTCTTAGAATTTTAAAGCCTCTGGTGAGAAAGTATCTAGCTTAGAAATACTAATAAAACTTACAAATGGTAACTGGGTTTCATGTGTCATTTCAATAATAGAGAAAACAAAACTGACTTTGTGCAAGGTGATAAATATGTATTGGTTTCTTACTGTACACTTTCACTGAATTCTATACAGAACAACATAGAGCTAAAAGATTCATGCACAACAGACAAGTGAAACCAGACACAAAGAAAGACTATTTACAAGGAGTGGGAGTATCTGTGGATATAAGAAACTGGTGAGCAAAATAGAACCAGATAGCCCTGCAACTTCAAGTCACTCCAGTTCTTCTGGCGGTATAAACAAACCCTATTTATCTTGGATCTGATGTCATTATTGTTTCAATTCTAGCTACTAAACTGTATAGTAATAGAGTTAATATTTTTAGCATATGCAGTTAAAATGGCAGCAGAACCCATTTCCCCAGTGACAGAATGCTCTGAAGAATAGGTTCAGAAGAGTATCTGTGCTCATTTATAGGTCAGAAGCCTGAAAGTTTACCAGCATCTTTCTGCACCACAGTTCATCTAGAGAATGCACAGCATGAACTTTTTAGCAGTTTTCCCCAGAGGCAGTAGTGCCAAAAATAAAAACCAGGGATTTCTTCTCAGCTGCCTAAGCATGTAATATTTATTTGAGTTCTTAAATATTTCCATCTACACACTCTCTGGAGGCAACTCCACCGTCTTCCATGACAGCACTACCCAATTCCTCAGGCTGTCTCATCTTTCATCACCTTTCTTTCTTCCTCTGCAAATACTCTCACTGAACTCTACTGCTTCTGTCTTTTAAGTCTATCCTCCTTTGTCATTCTTTCTGCTAAAATACTCATCCCTCTGTCAGCCTGTCTTGAAAAAGACATTTTCCACCTGGTTTGCTTTCTCTGCTTCGTCCAAAACTCCTCCCTTCAGCTGCTTCCCCAGCTATATTTTTTAGAAGTTTTTCATTTGCTTGCCTTGCCTGCCATCCACTTTCCACATTCAGTCCAAGGAGATAACAAACGGATTTCTGTGGTATAATCCTATCACATTTTTCTCTCTGCACAACATCCCTAAAGTGTACTTTAAAATGAGCCTCCAAAGGCTTCTAGTGGCTCCTACCTCCATGGGGAAACACCAGGGTGTCAGCCAAATTACTGATTCGACTTGGATGTGTCAAAATCAATGTTTCTAAAGCCATATTCCTCAAAATCTTCTTCTCACATGATTAAAAAAAAAAAAAGTCAAATTAATTTGGAATAAAACACTACTAAATTACTGGAACATTTTCAGTCCAAAAATAGTCCCTCCAATTTTCAATTCATTTTAGATATTGCTTTGTTTTTTTTTCTTTTAACACCTTTTTAACACTCCAATATTAATGGCAAACTGGATTACTACAATGAATTTTACAAACAATAATACACTACCATTACTTGGGGATGTTTCCAAGTAACAAAATAATTCTAGACAAAATGTCATTATGCTAAAGAATTTGTGGCTTACAGCTGTAGGTCTTCTCAATGAGTCTATGCATGTCCTAACACTGCTCTGTTTTATTCACAAATTGCAGAACCTACAGCTGAAATGCTGCTAGATTAATACTGGTGCTACCTGCCCCTGCCTGCCAAGAACAAACAAACAGAAAGGATGCCATTTACAGTTCCTGGGAATATTGTCTAAAACTGACTATAAATCTGAAGCCTCTGCAAAGCCACTGGAATTTTCCATAAATATTTTATTTTTCCCTAGTGACTGAGATAGGGGATTTGTGACACTTTGAGGCAACAATGCCCATGAAGAACAGCAGGAGACAGGACAGGAAAGAGTTTCAGCAACTGAATATGGAGCTAGCTACAGAATCCATCTCACCTTCAAAATGTTTCAGTGTTGGTACCCAAAGTGCAGGAAATATTGCTCTGCCTGTTTTAAGGGATTTAACCCCCATGGGCAGCACTGGTTTTGACCTTTGTCCATGGAAAAAATTGCCAACACTCTGGGAAGAGTTTGAATCCAAAATGGTTTGAACTAGATGACAGAATAGCTTATAATAGTGTCACAGGGTGAAGAATTTAGAGGTTTTGGGTTTGTTAATGTAGTAAATAGATGAAAGCTAAAAATATCAAGATGGAGGACAGTTGTTGTTCTCCAGGGCTTCTTCTTCTCTTTCTATACCTCCATATCCCGCAGCAAAAGTGATTTAGAGTGATTGGTTGAAAAATTCCGCAGTTCCTGTTCACGCAGGAGCTGGGTTTATTGGGCATTGGTAGAAAAGTGAAAATATGTTTTCGTTTCAAGCTTCTATTGGATCAATTACCTTTTAAAGGGCCCTGAATTTGTGATATCCCTCTCTTTTGCGCACATCTTTTGAACTCTCTGCAGGGTGCTGTGTCCGGCACTCTATTTCTCTGATAACGCTAATTAAAACAACTATCTGAAGCAAAGAATCAGAGGCCTCCTCTCATCTTTTCAACTTTCTGGCCAGGACTCTATAGACTTCCCCCTTCGGGAGAGTCACATAAATCACAGTAAAAGCGATATTTCAGAGTTGAATAACAGGGCTGATGGAGTAATCAAGACTACAAGCACCTATTTCACAGGACCTTTGTTGGCTCAGAAAGAACCAATTCTTTGAATAAAATTTATCAGTGGAGAAGAAAGGAAATTGAAACCTAAGACTTGTTAGATACTACTGAGACAGACCTCTAGCATTTGTTTTTCCTATTAAATAAAATGAGCCAAACCTTCCCATTGTTAGTGGCTGCCCAAATAGGAAGATGGAGTGATGGACTAAAGCTTTTTTTCTTTTTTTTTACCAGTATCTTACACATAGCCATCCAGAAAGTAAAATTCAAAAGTGTCTTCTCAATCCTTCCCCACAGTACTTTTGTTTTTAGGACATTTACTTAGATATAAAGGGATATCTAGTGGGTACCTAGAGAGCTGCAACTTTTAAGTCTGCAAATTTTTGTTTAATAGGAAAACCAGACAGTTCCTACCAGTAAGCAAATTAAAACACACCAAGTCCTTTGAACACCTCAGCCAGCTGAACAGAGAAGCTGAATACAGTGCTCTAATAAACCACTTTAATAATACAAAGCACTCCTCAAATGGGCTGTAAGAATGCCATTGAGAACTGACTCTCACACATATGACAGATTCCAAAAAAACCAGAAAAAAACCAACAAAAAAAAACCTGTAGTATGTAGATAGATATAGGTATGTAGACAATATAGATATTTATATATGTGGGTAATAGAGATATATAAATCAACAATTCTAACAGTTCTTCATGCACAATAAGATAAACTTTTTGCCGCTGTTACCATTAAGCAGCAACTTGAAACACTTGGCATTTACTGTTCCAGAGAGTTTACTACCCATCAAGTAGAGCTTCAAAAGGAGGCAGACACTGATGTCTCTCAAATAGGCAAAAATACTGGGCAACTCAGCTTAAAAGATCTGAACTGAAATAACCATCCTGCTGGTTTATCAATGTCACTAACCCATTTAGATTTATGGAGCCCTTGAAGTGCTCCATTATGGGCTGACACGTCGCCCATAGAAGTTTTATCTATGTACACGACTGTGCTGTAGCTGATTTGTGCAGCCACATGCGCCTGACTTTTGCTGCTTCATTACTGAACACAGCAAGAACACTACTCAACCAGTACACACAACAGCTGTGAAGTGCTCTATAACTTTATTTAGACAAGCATTTCACACTAGTCACGTAACAGAGGCTCCTGACAGCTAGTTCTAACCTATGTTATTTATCATGACAAGAAATCAGGAGTAATCCATGCGCTAGCTGTGACTGAATTTAATACCTGAGTGTATGTGAATTGATTAAGGCAGAATAAGGCAACTGTATGGAGATTGGAATCTTACCAGTCAGCACTAACTACTGGAAATAACTTGGAATAGGACAAGAGCCATCAGTCTAGGCTAAGAATGCTGACCAAAAAGCACAGAAGACTACAAACATAACAAAAGCAAAGCAGCAGAACAGCTATTTTATAGTGTCCAGAGGAACCTCTGTGATAAAATTACTCTTCTATGTAATTACTTGGTCTTGTTCTAGAAAATGCAACAGTTAATAGAACGAAAATACAACTTCTAAGCAGACCCTTCAAGGCTAAATACAGTGGTGCAAATCACACTGTTCTTTGTTTCAGTTGAAAATCTGACTATTAGTAGTAGTTAACCTCCTCCTGCCAGACAGCTGAGTTCACAGAACTTTCGCAGGGACGCTGCATATCTCTATTCAAAAAGGACACTCAAAACTTGCCTGGAAGAGCACCTTCTCTGGCCTATACCACGTTGAACATGAGGCTGGACGTGGGCCCTCCAGAAGGACCTGCCAACCTACGTATGTCTGTGATCCATCAGCTGTGAGGGTTGCCCCGAGTAGTTTCTGCTACCCACTTCACTACCAATACCCACAGTGTTTGTAATGCTTTTGCCTCTTCCCCCTCCCTCCATTTGAGGGAATCAGATGCTAGATTTTCCTCACAGTGATGCAGAAACAAGCCAGAAATAAGTCATCTACATATAAAGAGTTGAAAGACAGGCTCTTCGCAGACCTTAGGTTTAGACCTAAGGGCCTATTCTGAATTAATTTTTGAATGAGACTGCCCATTAACATAAAAAGTCTGCAGAAAGATAAATTCTAAATTAAATACCAAAGCTAGATATCTGAATTCTCCTAACCCCCTAATACTTAAAAGTATTTAAAAATGTTACTGTTTTATTTCTTGAAAATTATACACCAGCCTGAAGCCAACTTGAAATCTAACTTACAAATATATCAGAAGGCCTCTAATTTTAGTTTTTAAAAAATGTTTAGAAACCAGTTGCTAAGAATTTCTTTCACCTACAAGAGCATTTCAAAAATACTAAGCCACAGACATTACAAGAAAAAACTAATCAAACTTCGAGATGTATCAAACACTTGGATACTGGAAAAGCTGCTTGGCTATATGAGTGTGGGGAATTTTTTACTTTCACAGTGGGTCTTTTCAGCAGCTTCTAAAGCTTCAGATGTTCTCTATAAATTATTCCTTCCTTCAACAAGGAAACAGCTTCTTTGTGGAAAGCAGTGTGGCCAAACAAACAAAATAAATTGGAACAGGATTGAATAGAATAAAAAATCGCTGAACATAGATTTGGTGGCAAACAACAACCAGTCAACACAATTACACCCTTAAAAAGCATATTTTCCCTGGCACTTCATTGACCTCTCAAAATTTCCCATTTTGAATTAACTAATGGATAACAATAAGTCATCATACCAAGAGAATTTTCCTCTGTTCTGAACTATCACGTACTGGTAACAAGTACAGCAGGTTTCCCATACAAAAACACAAGGTGAATTAGAAGAACAAGCTGTTTGTGTCTCTGTGTTCTCCTTCTGTAGCATTAGGTAATCAGACATCAATTTATTCTTCCACAGCTCCATGCATTGATTATATGAACGAAATATATTGCCAGCAGAGAGCTTCTGGTTAGATTACATTAAAGGGCAAGAATCATCTCCTTGGTTTGCTCTATCCACAGAACAGTTTTAAAGAGTCTGTCTAAACTCTAAGGGAATCACTGTCTGTAACAGAAAATATAAAATTACTCTTTGGCAGGAAGCACTGCCATCTTCCTCAACTATAAGCTTCCTTTCAATAACAAAGTAATCAAAGAGATTAGTGGGGTTTTTTGGTTAAACATGACCAAAATTCAGGCAAGGCACCTCCATGCACATAACGTACAGAACTATTCCCAGATATAACTGGAGTCTTGACAACATGAAAGCGTGTTTTTCAAGCCAGTTGAAATAGACAAACACACCTCAGGTCAAGTTTTTAGCAACCTGTGGGAAAGGACAGACAACTTGCTACTATTAATGCACCCTTGTGCGTGATCTTACTCTCCACTCCACCACCCATCCAAATGTTACTATCTTTATGTTCTTCATCTTTAAACATTAACAGAGAAGATGTGCGGGGGAGGGAGAAGAGGGAAAAGAAAGGAAAAAGGCAAATAAAAAAAGTCAAATGATTATGAAATTAATAAATTGATTTATTGCAGCATAAAAAGAAAGATAAGATTGAAGAGGTTTTGACCTCTTCCTTGGACAGTATATAGAGGATCAACTCTAACTGCAATATTTTACAACAGATTATGTTTCATGAAGAAGAGATGTTCATATGGGGCAGGGCTGAAGCACTCTACAGCCATTCCTGCAGAGGCACCTTGTTCCCAAAAGGTAAAATCAATATACTATTTACCACAAAGCTTTACAGAAATAGGGGTAAAAGAGGGACTGTCATGAAGCATGGTATAGTGTCAAATATAAGCTTTTCCTTCCCCAGAATGCAGCC
>VZRS01004361.1:257378-336364 GCA_013398055.1 Ifrita kowaldi
TTTTTTTTAAGTCTGCTTAGAAAATACCATTAAGTGCAGGAAGGCAGAGGACTTCCATTCGATTCTCACTGTATTAGCACTGCCAACAAATCTGAACGCCTTAGAGTATCATTAAAGATCAGTTTTCCAATGCTATTTTGGAATCAAATGAAGAAGTCAGACCTCATGAATATTGTGAATAAAAAGACACCCTAAAGAAGTCATTCAATAAGGATGGGAAATGGATACAATGTAGTTTGCCTGTTACATGCTTTAAAAGTGTTCATTCCAGACTGGAATTTTAAGCAACTTTTAACCAAAGCCAAAAAGCAGCCTGTTATCTAACCAGAAACTACATTACAACATTAAAAAATACAAGTCACTCATAGAACAAAGAAAAAACAAATATACAGTGGGGAAAAAAATAAGGTATGCTTGAAATAAAGCCATAGACGATTAAAAAAAAAAAAAGAGAGAGATGGATGGACCAATTTTTGTTCTTCCTTTTTCCTCCTTTGAAGTAAATAAACTAGTTCCATAAATACCAGATTAGATTTTTTCCATTTCACACAGCTTCAACTGTAACTTAACAAAAAGCACAATCCTTTTGCTCAAACTCTTACTTGAATTTATTTATGTACTGAAGATCTCAAGCACACACTAAGTTGAACTGTAGAAAAGCCAGTGCCTACAGCAGCAGAGCATCTTCTCAAAAGTCCTACCCATGTTTACAAATTACACCTTCATAACCTCCCATCACCCAAATTAAGGGTCATATCCCCTTTTCTGTGTAACTCTCATCAAGATTTTGGGAAACTGTACTTTGATAGAGTTACCTGGGAGGCAGAGGCAAAAAAACCAAAACAACAGCAGTCAGATAACTGTGTTATGAGTTTCACAAACAGGACATCCAAACTATTCCAAAACCAAGGCTGCTGCAAATTAACAATACTGCAGACTTGGATATATAGCATTAAACGCATGTGAAAATGAAGTCTGTCTGAATGCCAAGACACAACAGAAATGTTGCAAGCAAAGATTAGTCATATGTTTGACAACTCTCTATATTCAAATAGTGCTCTTCACAGAAAATTACAGCAGGCCTTGGCACAAGTGCTCGGAAAGCTAGGAATTGCGAAGGGAGTCATTGAAATGTTTCCCAACAGACAAAGAACAAATAAGAAAAAAATTTCTTTGCAGAAAATTGTACAATATATCAAGCATAAAGGAAAAAAAACTAATTTCCACACAGGAGAAACATTTTGGTAGGTTTACTGAACAAAAGATGGATGGTTTCATAACTAAACGCACCAAATAACTTTTAATAAATAAAATAAAATAACTCAATTCTGAGGAACAAACACAGAAGAAAGTGGAATAATGCCTAATACTATCAGTGAAAAGCCAATAAAATGTCAGGGAAAGGAAATAACAGTGTGGGGAAACGAGCTTGGACTCTGTCACTTTACAGACTGTAAGGTAGAGACTGAAGACAGAAGGGAAAGAAAAATATAAAGTGCAATGGTTTTCACTTCTGAAAGCATGGAAGAAAAGAAATAAGCAGAGAACAAAGAAGAGGAAAAAAACTAAAAAGTTTCTTTGCAGGTTTTCTTTGTCATGAGGTTTTGGGTTTTTTTCCTTCCCCTCCCAATTTAGGTGTATAAAGAAAAGATAGTGGCAGTACGGGGAAACAACTAAAGATTGTGACAAGCTACCAGAAATCAAGGTTTACACCCAATTTATAAGATCTTGGAAAAGCTGCTAGTTTTTTTGAGTCAAAAATTAAGTATAATTTTGTACACACATTAAAAAAAATACATGGTATCATTATTTGTCATGTGCATTTCTGCCAAATTCTGAATTCTCTGATTCAGCAGTCATTCAGCAAACAGATGGACCAAAAAGAGATTTACTCAATAATTTAGGAAGCATATCCAAGAGAAGCATGAAAGTTTCTGATCACTTACCAAGTATTTGAAACATGATTACGGCATTCACTGACCAACCATTCAAAAAATCAAATTATATCTAAAATGAATTGCATACATATACAGCAACTTAATTCTATTGGTACAATGTGATAATTTGTAGCTTTAGGAAGACATTTCTAGTTTAAAAATAAGGTGGAAACAAAAAAGTTCTCAATCTTTCGATGAAGTGTCACAGCAATCAACAGCCTTAACAGCAGATGTTCCCCAAGCTTGTGCTCAAGTGGGGTGACGTCAAAGCCGACGTGTGCTCTTCCCACCCATTTGTTCTGTGACAGCAATGAAAGAACTCATCAGGCCAATTATGACTTAGTGTTGAGATTCTAAACCATTTGTAAGGAAAGCAAAATATCCCCAGGGACAGTAAACCTTGCATATTACAGCTATGTAATTCAAAATTAAAATGAGCATTTTATCTCAGAGTGCAAAATACCCTCAAGTTAACTAAAAATAGCAACACTGTATTCAACAGATTCCCATTAAAGTATATAACAGCAAGCAATGAAAGACTGAGACATTTATGGATAACATTGTGGCTGAAAGTCTTTCCACCACTTCCCACTTAGTTAAGCTTCTCCTACAAAAATCTTGTAGACTCTATTAAATATCTACCAGTATTAATTCTGCTCATGAATTCCAGTCATGTGGCACTTACGCTAACCAAGTCTTCGCAGAATTTTCAGCTACATATTAGCCACCGAAGTCAAATGAGCATCAAAATTATCTTGATTTAGGAAAACGCCCATCAGTTTTAAACTGCCTCTGTGCTTTTATTCGGCTTTGGTACTTCTGAAAAAAATATCTCTCTTGGTGCCTTCAGTAAGGATCTCCAAGGGGCTGAGAGAAGAGCAAACCCACTGAAAAACTCTGTTTGAACTACTAAAAGAAAGAACTAGTCTCTGCTTTAGGAACCATAATTACGAAAAGGGAATGAGGTGAATAAACACAAAATATAAATGACAAAGTGTTGAAATATACAATAATGAATTCTCTGAATAAAGAAATACCACCTCTCTACTGATCGAATTTTTTGTTATTATTTCGAAGACCATCTAAGTCATTAAATACATCCAAAGTTACTGCAAAATGTTTCATAAGTGAAACAAAACTTACAGAAGGAAAAACAATTACATACAGCTTAATAAAAACACAGAAGAAATTTCAAACAATATTTTCTGTGTACTGGTGTATAAAGGCAAGAAAAAGAAAAAAAAAACCAGCATGCAAAACAAAAAAAGTAGCACTTAAAAGAGCATACCCAAAGCTTAGCTGATTTTGCTAGCAAATAGATCAAATTTGATGTAACATTTAGGAAATGAAATCTTGCAAGTATTTTAATGTAATTGTCTGATCTTATTCTATTGTTTTATCCTATCTGGAATCAGCAAAACAAGTGCTATCCCTGGTTATCTTATCCAGGTATAAATTGAATCTATTCAGGTAAAGTCTAGGTATTTTGCAGAAATGCTTGTACTTCTGTGGAAGTTGGACAAAATAGATACAAGAAATGCAACAGAATTATTCTAAACACAGAGATTTCCCAATGGTCAGGGAACAAATGAGAAATATATCCAAAAATCTGAAATATTCCTTTGTCCCAGGGAAACGTTACGTTGTTGTCAGGTTTTCACAGTCCCCTTTTTCCTCCTGCTAGTGTCCATATTACTATTATTCAGCCCTTTCCCCATCATTCAATATCTACCAAAAGAGCAAGGACTGACAACTTAGAAACTCTAACCATATAATTACAAATGAAGCCCAAGTGACATTTAAAACTTTAAGTCACCATTTGCTTTGTAAGAGACTGCATTCTAGCAGCAACACAAATTACGGTCTGCAGGCTTCAACCATCAACTTCCCCATCGTCCCTTCAACTTGCTGACCCTATGAGCACAAGATGAGCAGTATCCTTAAAACAATCTCCTCTATGGTGAGCAGTGACAGGACACGAAGAAATGGAATGAAGCAGCATCAGGGTAACTTCAGGCTGGACATTAGGAAAAGGTTCTTCACCGAGAGGGTGATCAGTCACTGGAAGAGGCTCTCCAAGGCACCAAGCCTGTCAGAGTTCAAGAAGCATATGAACAATGTCATAGTCACATGGTTTAGTTTTAGATAGTCCTGTGAGGAGCTGGGAGTTGAACTTGACGATCCTTATGACTCCTTTCCAATTTGAGATATTCCATGATTCCATGATTCTCTATTTAACACCTTCATAATGGCCTGGATGACGGGATGAACTCACCTCAAGTTCACTGGCCATTGAGGGGAGGGGCTCACACACTAGGGTGAACAGCTGTGCTTCAGAGAGATCACAACTGACTGGAGAAATGGGCTGCCAAATCTCAAGAAAAAACAGCAGAAGACAATGCAAAATACTGTAACTGTGACAGAAAAGCCCCATGCAACAGTCCAGCGTGAGAGCTAACAGAGCAGAAACCAGCTCTGCACAAGAGCACATGCGGGGTCTGATGGACAATTTGAATATAAGCCAAAAATGCACCCTTGCAGAAACTGAATGCTAAGGCACACTAGACTGCACTAGCTACAGCAGAACCAGCAAGCAAAGGGAAATTATTATCCTAATCCACACCTGCCAGGCTACATCTTGAATACTGTATTTCATTTTATGCTCCCTGGTATATGAGATATTGGTACATGTGGAAAGCCAAACGATGGTTTGGGGCTGGAGTATGGGATGTATAAGGAGCAGCAGAGAGAACTGTGTCTGTTCAATCTCTACAGGAAAATGCTCAGGGGAGATCATACACTCAACTATTTAAAAACAGAGCCAGACTTGCTGGAAAATGCACAGCAAAAATATAAGAGGCAATTAATGTAAACTGAAGCAAGGGAAATTCAGATTAGATAAAAGGAAAAAAAACATTCATAGTAAAGATGATCAAAAACAAAAACAGGTTGCCCAGAAAGACTGAGGAATCTTCCCTCTTGAAAATATACAGAACAAGTAGAAAAGGCCCAGAGTAGCCCACGTACCTTCAAAGCCATCCCTATTCCAAGCAGACAGTAAGACCAGATGATACAAAAATGGTATGGAATAAGGGGTGGAGACTGTATTGGGTCTGGCTGGGATGGAATGAATTTTTTTCAGGGCAGCCTTTATGGTGTTCGGGCTTTTATTTGTGGCTAAAATGGTGCTGGAAACACGCCGGCACTGGACCTATGGCTGAACTGTGCCAGCACAGTCAGTCAGCTAAGGGCAAGCAAGAGGCTGAGAGAGGACACAAGCAGGACAGCTGTCATATACAGATCATACTGTACGAAGTCATGCTCAGGCAAAAAAGCTCAGGGGAAGGAGGAAAAAGGGGGAACGATCATGGTTATGGCACTCACGATGCATGCAGAGACTGTGCTTCCCAGGAAGCAGTTGGGCACCTGCCTGACTACACAAATTAGTAAATTAATTTTTTTTTTTCTTTACTTAAGCATCATGCTTTTGCTTTTCCTGTTAAACTGTTGTTATCTCAATCCATCCTTCTATTTTCTCCTCGTCCCACAGGAGACAGGAGTGAGCAAGATGCTGGGGTGGAGTTTGGCTGTTGGATGCCCTTCAACTTGAATGATTCTATGATATTTTTCTCTTATGTCTTTCTCATATATACTATAGGTGTCAAAAAGCACTTCATAATGCTGTGAGGAAGAAGTCTCTTGTTAAAATTTTGGACTGTCCCAAATTTTCTCAAGATTTGTTCGGGTTTTTTTTATGTGAAATTTTGACAAATTCAGTATTGGCCAATATCCCAGAAGAGCCACAGATCAACTGCTACAAGTCAAGAATCTATGCATTTATCTTCCTATGCCTCCCATCAATATTCACTCAAAAGTGAAAGGAGAGAGAAACAGTCTTAAGGAAGATGGAGCAAAACTGAGAAGAATGATTAGATGACACACCACACTCCAAGCTTCTATGTGGGTATGTGTGAATTCTGACATATTTTAAAAATTTAAAGTGTTTTTACTGTTGTGGGAGTTCACGGAAGATAGCTGAGCAACTGTTGTAATATAAAAACTGAAATAAAAAAGTTGCCAGATGCACTGGATTTGCTCTCCTCCCAAGGAAGAAAAAAACCCCAATGCAAGTAGTTGAAGAATAAGCCAGTAAGATAAATCACAAGGTTTGATGGTTAAGATTCGGAGATTTTTTTTGCTTAAGCTGGGAGAATTGTGGTGATTTTTTTTCCCCTGTTACTTATTTATAGCCAACCACCTATTTTATCTCATGCAGGGGTGAAAACAAGGGTGTGCAGTGTCTCATTGGTTATGAAAAGTCTAATGAGCTGCTACAAATGCCTCAGACAGTTTTCTCAGACCTAGAATAGGATGTGTGAAAACTAAAAAAACCTTTAACGAGCATGTTTATTTTACACGGTTTGACAGACAAGCTGTATTCACATTTGTGAGATGCAGAAGGTTGGAAAGCATAGGCACGAATGGACAACACAGGTATGCTTACTTAATTTGAAATATTCTCCAGACAGGGTTTTGGGGGCTCTTGCATTATAAAACTTCTTTCCAACAGATCACCACATGCTATCAACATTATGATCTAATTTTATAGCAGGAAAACGCTTATCAATTCCTGACAGCCTTGCTCATAGACATCTGCAGAAAATCAAAAAATGCTTGCAGATTCACGTTGCCACATCTGGCTTTTAAGACAAATCACAAATACAAATTCAGAAAAAGAAATTTATCTGCATCAATAAAGTGGGTCCTTTTTTCATCATTGTTGTTGACATTACTACTATTATATTTGCTCTTCTGGACAAAACACTCAGTGAAACCAGCCTAAGTTTTGTCTGCTTGATACAGAAAAATGAAACATGAATCAAGAATCCTAAATTCCATTAATGATGACTTCTACCAGGACCCAGTTAACAGATGCCAAGGTACGTTAGTCAGAGTGAATGTGACAGATGAGTAATATTACAATGGATTACATATGGTATTCAGCTTTTCAAATTAAAAAGTGAACTGTGACACCGTGAGGTTATTTTTACAGAGGGCAGTGGGAGTAGGTTATATTCCTGATTAAGAAATCTAAAATAAGCAAAGTAAAAAAGGGTCACCTTAGGAATTAACATGTTTAAAGAGAAATACAATGCATGAAAAGCAAATTAATGTACTTTAGATATTACTACTAGTTACTACTGTGCTGTAAGATTGCAATATCAATCCATGTTCTCCCTTACTTTAGCATTTTGATCTGGTTTTTTTTAGTTTATGCATTGATATAGATTAAACTGTAAATGTAATGCAACAGCTATCTCTTGATTTTGAATTTGTCATAATACTAAAGGGCAAAACTTTGAATAAGCTCTTAAGGTTTTATTTCTTTTGTTATAGGGAATTTTACTTGGTTGGTTGTGTTCCGTTTGAGAGGTGGGGGTTGTGGGGTTTTTTGGGTTGTTTGGGTTTTTCTGGTTTTTTATTGACTTAGAAAGACCAGGAAAAGGAGGAATGGGAAAGGAAAAGGAGGAACTGAAATTCAGTGAGCCAACAGGTGAGAGCCTGTACATCATTTGCCACAGTGAAATGACAGCCCCGTGTCTATAAAAGTCTCGTGCCTCAGAAAGAGACACAACTAGAGATGGATGCAAGAGTAAGTAGTAGTCTGTGTTGGACAGTTTTAGTGATGTGACTTTGTTCTCCCACCTAGTTCAGAACTTGAGTTCACTCACACCTTTCATCAAGTCTTTCAAAATGGCTCAAATTTAGTGCTTTACTTAAAAATAATAATTTTAAAAAGTAAAATAAAAAAAAAACCCCACACAACAAAACTACTACACCTGCCCCAGCAACAAATTGTTTTTTGAAAAACACATTTATACACTTAATTTCATTACTAATTAGTTCTAGCAATGCTCATAGAGATCAAATTAAATTCTCAACTAATATGTGACTTGAGACACTCAAAATTCTGAACTCCTCCAGCAACTACTGAGATTCAGTTAAACAATATAGAGGTCTATTAATGAACATCACAGATGAGCAGACAGGCTCTGCCATTTGCACTATCCAGATGTGCTTGAGTACTACACAATAAAACATTCATAAAGAGCTTTAACTAAGTCCAAAAAAAGCATTTTTTGCTTTTTTCCTGAAAAAAAGACCATTCAATTTTTACTTCTTTGACCCTTCCAATCTCACATATGTGCTTTGTGACAATACTCCATTAAGACTGAAGAGTTCTTCCTTCCCGTACTGACCTTCCTAGTTATACAAAGACCAAAATATACCAACCATTTGTTGATGAAGGGCTATAATTTCTACATAAAAGAGTCAGATACAACAACAGAGTCTAGAGATTCACTACCTTTTCTCTCATTAATGAGCAAACTCTCAGAAAGACAAAACCCCAGAAAAGCAAGATAATGTAATAGACATTTCACTTACTCAGGCAGCTACAAAGTATCATTTTCCATGAAAGATTTCAGGAACCAAAATTTATTTTTAACATTACATTAAGTACATATTAAAAGGCATGCTCTCTTCTCTTTTTGTATCATTCCTTCTAAAAGATAATGGGAAAGATGACAGAAAGAAGAAAAAAATGAAAACAAAATATTTCCAACTTTCGCTTGTTTCCCCTTCTTTCCAGCTTCTCTTAGGAGACTCCCTGCAGTCATCATAAAAATTTTTTAAAACACACCTCTTTCTTCTCTGGACTGAGTATGCTATCACCAGATGTATGACNGATAATGGGAAAGATGACAGAAAGAAGAAAAAAATGAAAACAAAATATTTCCAACTTTCGCTTGTTTCCCCTTCTTTCCAGCTTCTCTTAGGAGACTCCCTGCAGTCATCATAAAAATTTTTTAAAACACACCTCTTTCTTCTCTGGACTGAGTATGCTATCACCAGATGATTCACTGGGAGACACAAAACATTCCTAAGCAAAGAGTTTTGATGTTTTTAGAGTGAGCCTGTTTTAACCTTCAAATTAGTTTTTATGTAAAATCTGGGAATAAGGGAGTGGATGGGGGTGAATGTGTCAAAACATAAACCTTCAGATTTCATTCAGCCCAACCAATTAATTAAAATACCAGTAAAAGATGCACAACAAAATGGAAGAGCTCCTCTCAGAAGGTGAAAAAGAGAGAGTAAAGTTCCACACTCCAGTTTCATCTCAAAATACTTCATGTGAAAATGTGTGAAGTCAGAGAAACTTCACTTAAGTGAAACTAAATAAAGATAACATTGTCTTCTCTTGCAACAAGGGAAAGTTGCAAATAGAAATATTTCCAGGCTAACCCTTAAAATAAGGAAGCACACCATTGTCCTAGTGCCAGCCCAGATCAATGTGAGGGGGCATGGCCAAGACACTACATTATTTGATGTCATCTTATGTCACGGTCAGAGCAAGGGAGAGGGAAGAAGGGACATGGTTTCCAGTCGGGAGTAAGTGTGGGGTGGGGTGCCGCTGGCTGCGGTCACATCACGTCACGTCACAACATGCTTTGGTGAGAATTTTTGCACGTAAATATCCCTCTCTTTGTACACTTTTGTTAATTGTACTGTTGCTGCTGCTGTTGGTTTTCTTATCTCGTTGTTTTCAGTAAATTTCAGTAAAAACCCATAATTTTTACATTTTGTGTCTTCAATTCTCATCTCCAACCCCCAAGCTGCAAGATGGCCAAAAAGCTTTCAGCTGCCAGTCAAGTGAGCCCCTGGCGACATGCAAAAATGTTCACCAAAGCCTGACCCGACACGACCACAGCTGGCATCACCCCACCTCAACCACTCCATCTACCATGCTTGTTCCCAACCGAAACCATGCCCTTTCTTCCCTTTCCCCACCCCCAGCCATGATGTAAGATGGTATTGAATAACAAAATGTCTTGGCCATGCCCCCTCCCACTGATCTGGATGAGAACTAGGACAAAAACATACAAATATGACAACAGGGACACAAGATGTTAAGAAGTTGCATGACAGGAGAATCTCATATCCCACTATGCAGCTAAAAGCGCTCTCCCTTCTAACTGGAACTTGCATGTCAAGAACTGTCTCCGTGACAAACCAAAAATCACAGAAAATCAGACATCTTCATTGTCAGGCACTTATAAGCATCATTACAGGATGATTCTTAAGACAGCAATTAAGTGATGGAGGGAAGGTCCTTCTATTTGCATGAGATCCTTCAGGAACAAGGGAGGAAAGGTACTACACAGCATTTTGAGAAAGAATTAGAAGAGGACAGGTCTTGTTATTCTATCCTTTACAGGAGGTGGTAATAAAGTCATAAGCATAGATTCTGCACTAATTTTAAATTAATGTAGAAAAAATCAAGATTGTCCAATCTCCTACAAGCATACAACCTGCTTCTTTGGCAGTAAGGAAGTTGACACCACTGGAAAAACAAACCAAATTATTTCTTTATTGGGCCCTTACTAGTCCCAACATCGTGTTTGAAAGGTACAGATCCATTACATTTATGTGAACACTAAGTCACACAGAAGTAACCTTTCGAAAAAGACTCTTTACACTGAAATACAAAGAACCTTCAGAATCTATCAAAAAGGAGAAAGGAAACCATTCCACATGACAGATTTTAAGATTAAGAGAGTAAGCAAATGCCAGTGAAAAAAACCCACATTGTAGATAGTGCTTTCTTTATTAACTCAGGTACAATTCAAGACTTCAGAATATAATTACAGAAATTCTCTCACTTTGTATTAGAAGTACAATCACAGATGTAAGAGCAAACATATTTTTATGCATGATGCTTTCCTGCATCATGCACCAAAAAAAAGCAACCTGTAGGATCTGAAGACTTACTTTTATTCTTTGTTTCTGGAAAAGGTTTTTTTGCAACCATCAAAGAAATACTATACAATTTTAAGTGCAGGACAATAAAATGAACAAAAAAAAAAATCTATAGATATTCCCTATCTCTATTTCTACAAATAACATTTTCTTAGACCATCTGTTCCTCTTTAGGTATAAAAGCTTCTAAAACAGATTAGGATATTAAACAGTCATCCTGCAGAAAAGTGTCCTGTTGCTAAGAAACAGGAAGTAAAATATCCAAGGTCAGCTGTTAATGAATTGATTCAGGCTGATAAAATTTTTGACCCCATTTGACATATTTCCTAAGGAATCAAATATACTGTTTGTTTAGGCTGGACTGTTTCCATAAGCCATATTCTGCTTAGAATTTTTATATTTCCACAGTGATGATGAGCAAAAGTAAAATGGTGTTCAGTGAACAATGACAGAAATGTTGCTTTGGTTAGGCAATTCAACAGGAAATTAGAGAACTTTGAGAAATCATTCTTGAGGAGTTCAAAAACTCATCACATTTTGTATAACTTCCATTTCTGGCAGCTTTTTCATTATACAGACTTCAGTTCTAGGTTTAAGTCAAAGGTCAGGGCTTCTAACGTACCACTTCTTTCAGTAGGCAAATTAAAGGCAATGGTTTCACCTGAGGCATCACTTCTACAAGCATGAAATAAGGCATTATTCTCTTGCTACTCCCAGCTCATTGATTCAGCCGCACTCCCCCCTAGAAATTAAGAAATACAAACCACCTCTATACAAAATAAAATCCAAATAAAGTATTAATATAGTGAAATTACTGCACAGCCTCCAGCTGTGTCATTTCAAAAACAGCACACAGAACAAGCCACAGGTTTGCTACATAAACATTTACGAAAAGACATCTTAAAAAACATTGAGCATGTCTGAACCCAGCAATATTATCCATAAAGTTTAATGAATTACATTTTTTTTTCCAAAAAGCCAAAACAAAACAGAAAGTCATCATTACTTTTGAGGCTTCCAATGAAGATTAGCGAAGAAGATAAGGAATGTTTGGAGGTTTGTTTTAAAAGCATTGTTCTTCCCTAGCAAAGCTGTAGGGACACATGGAAGCAATCAGGTACTTTGCTGTTTCTCCTTCTACTCTCCCTATAGGTCTGCATAGCCCTCGTCAAGCAGCACATCCAAGAATTTCGCCCCTTCACTCCAGGGCGTTAATTACTCTGCATACAAGGCCCTGGAAAACAACACAGTTCCAGGCACAAAAAGTACTATGTTACAGTTTAATGAACATTAAAAAAAGATACCAACCAAACAACATGTAAATAGCAATACACCCTACAAATAACCTAAACAGAACTGCCAGACAGTTGAGCCTGTTTGTGCCCTACGCAGTCTTTCCCACTGGTTTGCTGCACACGCTCCAACATACAGCGAATATAACGCATGTTCAAGTACAAAACTACAAATGTTTATCTTGATGCCTACATTTCTCACTCTGAAAAGACACTTCCCAAAATTACAGCCCGTACCACACGGGTATTCTTCTGGCTTGCAAAATACCTCTTGCTTACCAAGCCTGTACCTGACGTAACTGCCTGAACTCCATAAAAATAGTTCCCTCTTGCTGTATCCTGTTTGTTCTCTGTATTTTCTACTTATTAACTCCCCTGAGGGTAGCAGCAGTGATAACACACCTTTTAAGAAAAAAGGGAACCCGACAGTGATAATGCCACACATCAGTGCTGAAATAGCCAAGGAGAAAAAAGGTCAAACTGCCTCCTGCACTCCCAAGGTTTCTTAATGACATCAAAAGATACTGGCACCTTTAGGGATCCTGTACAGCCATTCAAAAATGCTTGTATTAAAAATATTTTTTATTAATTTACTATTATTTACAATGTTTATATATCTATACATTATAAAATAGAAACATTTATATTTAAAAGAAACTATCTAATTAATACATGATACTCAGAAATAAACACTGTCCAGTCTTCTTCCTTCCCCTCTGACCCGTTCTACATTTATGGTTTAAATTTTAGTACTCTGGTGATACAGAAGATTTTTCTAAATTGTAAATTAGATCAAGATGTTTCTTCCTTTTACACCTTCTAACGCTTCCAACAGTTCTCATGTTGACAAGGAAATTGAAGGCTGCTCCAGTCAATGACTGGACAGTGATTTCATTTCAGAATGAAAGCGGTAATAGGGAAAGTTACTGCAGCAAAATTCTACATCAGATCTTATAAAAGGGGAAGATATTAATTTGAAAATATCCCACTCATACTTCCAGAGACTTCATTCACTCCCAATCTCAAACTCACCTACACACAAGTGACACATCTGTCCAAGTGGTCTTGCCAGGATCACCTCTACATGATGACAAGGACAAGAGGCACCAGCTACCAAGTCCTCCCTATGTTTCTGGGTTTCTTCTCAACAGACAACAATAAACTACTTCTTGGACAGATTTTCACAGCTTTTAGGAGCCAGGGGTGGGGTGGACCTCCACACCAGAACCTTACTTATCTCAGTCTCCATAACTCTTAAGCCAGGCCGTTTTTCCTCATCTGTTGGGTAAGTAGGAAAGTATTAGTACACATAATAAGCTTTCACTGACAAATCATCTGCTCTTTCAGAGAGCAGGCATCCTGGTCTTGACATCAGCATTCCTCAATCTTCCCCCTGACAATGGTGTCCTGGGAGCTGCGTTCTTGAAGAGCTGTTCTTCATTATCACAGGCCTTTCTTTTAACCTTTCTGCTGCTTCAGGTGGTTAAACACACCATTTCTACCGCATTCATACCAACCCTAATATTTCTATTACAGGTCTCTAGAAAAGGTTAGCAAAGGTAAGCCAAGTCGTCACAAACAGCCCCAATTGTCATTCCTGGAAATCACAGCAAGGAAGCCAAAAGCTGATGACTATCAAATGCATCTGGACAATGCTCTCAGGCACATGGTGTGATTCTTGAGGTTGTCCTGTGCAGGGCCAGAAGTTGGCTTTGTTTAAATTCTGTTTTCTAGACGCCCATCTGCAAAGACTATTCCCCATTACCCCACATATCGTAGGTTTTAGTCTTTCATTATGACAACATACCATATGGGAAGGTTTCCAAGGGATAATTAAATTCCAACAAACAGTATCTTTATGGATAACAGTTTACATTTTTCTTCATAAAGAATACTTTTACTTCCTGCCTTTACAGCATTTGTCTCCTCTGCCTTGATTTTGGCCAAGAACCAGAGAGCATGCTGTGTGCTCAGAACTTTCCACAATACCAATACAGATATGCAGGTAGGGAATTCTTTTCCCTAAAGAAAATGTTTTTGGCATCTGTGCAACAACTGTTTAACAACTGCACATTCTTCCAACAGCTAAGAAGCTTCACACTTAATGCTTTCAACTGAGAATGCGAGTTCTCAACAAATACAATTCTCTACTATACAGTACATAAACTAAAAAAATTAGGAAAGATGATTCACTATGAAGGAAGAGTCTTCTAAGCCAAAGTAACTGGAGAAAGATGAAATAGAGAGTGAAGGCAAAAGTAGGTAAGTCTCAATGAACATCGAATTGATTCCAAAATCCTCTCGTGGGTAAATAAATGCTGATGTGCAGAAAGGGGATTAGACCACTAGCTCTAGTTAGGCCTTTCAAAAAAGCTCTAATTTAACCATTTGTTATTACTTTCTTTACAAAGTATTGATTTACAAGGTGCCAATCAAACAATTTTCAACCTAAACATAAAACTACTCAAGGCATTCTTCTTGTTACAGAATATTCCCCAATGGGATGCAAGCAGTATTTCCTGGCAGAAATGTTCACAATTGTCAAATGTTTCACTACCTGAAATGGCCTCTGTTATTTCGAAGTACTTGCAGTAGCTGGCAATTCTGCAATCCTTATAACGTTTATCACAGGACAGAACACAAAGTCTAAGCTTAAAATGTGGACTGAAAGCCAGAGAAAATGGCTTGATTTCTAACCGTTTGAATATTACACCAAAACTAAGCAGTAACTTAGTTCAACTTGAACACTGCCAAAACCAGATCCTGCTTAACATTGTAATAAGGAGAGCTGTGGATGAATATTCACTTTCTAGCATGATGAAGTTCAAGACAGGAAACATTCAGATCATGTCCTCTAAGAAGCGTGGTGCTTGTGCCTGTTTCTTCCAGACTCAAAGCTGAGATGCCTGTCTTCCAGACTCAAAGTTGAGACCTTTGTCCACCAATAGAAAGAGCAACCACTTACAGCACTGACTGGGACTTGTACACTCCTGTGGAGCATGACACCCTTGCCCCAGTTGTTACTACTATCATGTAATTTCTGTTATATGTGGTACTGATATAGTAGCTATATGACAGAAGGGATACCTCTCACCTAACTGAAGAAAATGGAAAACATGTTCTTTGTTGCTTCAGCATAAAAAAAAAAAAAATTGATCTACCATGAAGCTATTTTACATTTCTTGCCTATGAGAAAGACCAACCCTCTCAGGTCTAGTTGAGAACAACTACTTTCATTTTGCCAGAAAAAAAAAAGAAAATTATTTTCATGTTCACAACCGAAGTGTCTAGTACAAGTGAAGATAAGAACTTGTAGGTTTGTTTGTAATCCCACACCTACTGCTTAACAGTGCTTATCAAGGCTGTATAGCTGGATATTTAATTCTTTGGGTTCTTTCAACTCATATGACTATTCAGATTTTGAAACTCCTCTGCAGTCTTCTCCTCACTGCCTGTCTGAGCAGGTGAACTTATAAAGAAATAGGTATGTATTGTGGGAAAGCTGTGGAAACAGCACTGACTTCTAACTCCATGAATCTCATCTCATCTCATTCTCAACACAAGCACAGAGGATAGGCCATGCCACTGTCACAGACTGAACAAACTTGATAACCATTTAAAATGCAAAAATGGAAGTGTAGCAACTGTGTCTGACAAGGAACCCTCACCTCTGCAAGGCAAAATGTTGCATTTAATCGCTATCTGATTTTATACTTGAAAGATGTATCTATTTCACTCAGATAAAGTCCTTGCTGGAACAGATATAGTCACAAATATTTTGATATGCCTGTCTACTCCTAGATTTTTACAGCTGGGAGGAAAATTTCAGCAGTTAAACCAGCAATATTTCTGATCACAGCAATGGCTGAGGTTTACTTCAGTTTAGCACATGCCTCTCCAGTACACAAAACACATCTACATGGACAAGAGCACACAAACTGCTCCAGAACCAGCACTAGCTGTGTTTTATCAGGCTTGTGAAAAGGAACCAACAAATTAACTAATGGTTACAGTAACAGAGCATTATACAGCTTCTGGACTAAAGGCAGAGCACAGACAGCTCTGAATATGGGGAGAAGAACAATGCGTTAAACTAGCCAGTTATTGAAATAAGGTAGAGAGCTGAAAGATTTGACCCTGTTAAGAGAATGCACTCTTGGATGCTACTCTAAACTGCATTTCTTCACCAGTTTCTGTTCCTCTTTCTTCTCCTCCCTACCTCCATTCTTCTTTTCCCTCTGGAAGCCTTATCATTTGTCAATTTTTTTCCAGGGTTTGTTTGTTGGATTTTTTTTTAATGTCTTAAAAGAATTAATGGGACAAGAAAACAGCTTTCTGGGAGCTCTACCCAGGATGTTTCCTTGGCCATGAATAACTAACTAGTTTTGAAAACAGCATTGCTCTATTTCAGTTGCTGAGCAGGTGGTCTGTTAAATCTTAAAAGTTATGTCTGTTAGTTAAGTGTTCATGTAAATATTTCATTAAGCTTCCTGGCTTGTAATAAGCATTGCTTAACACTATTTTATGCACCACACGCTGCAGAAATCATTCTACCAAGGGGGGAAAAAAGATGTGTGAGACGTGAATGACTGCAGTTGTGGGGGGAGGGAGGGGGTTTAGTATCAAAGGGAAAAAATATCATGAATTCTAAGTTAAATGTGCCCGATTAGGGAAGATACATCTTGTTTCATCTCATTATCTTATAGCCTAGGTAAATAAGCTCACATCATCCCTATATTCTCTTTCTTATAATCTTACTCAATTACTTTCAAAAATCTTTCCTTAAAAAATTACTTTATAAGTAGCTTAAGAAAGTACAGGATATGTTTTTCCAAAACACCTTACCATAAATGAATTTATTTCTGTAACATATTTTGTCATCACAAAAGATTATTAATCTCTTTGTGCTGCAAAGCAATAAAAAGTCTTAACCACGAGCAACTTCTAGCTGTCGAGATGTTAACAGTCACTCCATTTGAATTTCTGTGAAGTTAAGGGATCCCATCAGGTTCACTGTTGCTCTCCCATAATACTATCACTTAAACACCACCAGAAGTTGCCTAGTTTCTCTGTCAATTTTACAAGCCATCACCTGTTTTATTTCCTGGCATTCCCCTCTTGGCAAGTGATTTAAATCATCCTAAGATGCAAATAACACACAGGATATTAATTATACTTTGAACAGCATTTTTATTCCCATTTTTATTTTTTGTTTATAACATTGAGAAAGGAAACCCTTCCCTCAGAATTTTAATGATCACATTCTCAGATGTCTGTTATTTTATTTGTTCCTTCATGTAATAAAGAAACTATCCCATTATTAGCCTAAAAAGCAACACTCCCTGTCACAATTCTTCCTAGTTTGTCAGCACAGAAGAGTGTAATCCACTGACCTTGCAATAACAAAGTTTTCTATACTTCAACAGTATTACTGCAGAGATGGTGAGGCTTAAAGTCATAATTTAGAGATCCAAATTAGGCTTCAATTCTTATTTAACGAAAGGTGAAATGGAAAAGTAATATCTGGGGAAAAGAAAAACAGATTATTTTTTCCACTTCCAGTGAAGCATCTGCATTCTCTCTGTGCATTTAAAGCAATGCAGCAAGAACCGTGACGCTCACACAAAGAATTACAGCCACAGTAACGCGTGAAGCACCATTATGGACCTGCATAGCCAACACAGCAGTAAAGCGTGGATAACTTTCCAGCTCTGCAATGACTGTTTCAAGGGAATAAAAGCAAAACTCGTACAACTGCAGTCCTACGCAGACCATAACATGACAGAGTAAAGCAGAAAGGGAACGGGAGTAAGCTTTGCACTACTCCCCAGTAATATTTAAGTAAGAAGATAGGTCTGAGGCTAAATTATTAAAAGTAAGAGCAGAATTCTCTTTTATGAACCTGCTAAACCAAAATTATATATTATAATATAACATCACTTCCTGAATAATGCTGAACATTGCTAAATACAGGTAGGATACCTGGCTCAGAAATATCTCCAGACACTAGCAGGTAGAGCTGGTACAGTCTCTACAGCAAGCGAGCACTAAAGTTCCTTTGGCTTCAGAAGCAAACATCTAATTCTTCTACAGATTAGCTCCTGATTTTCAGATTGGGCACTCAGAAAATGAGAGAATGACACAATGAAAATGTACATCTGCAAATAAAAATTTTTAAAAAAAATTTAAAAAAATCTAAAAAAAAAAATAGCTCCAGCTTCAAAGAGGACCTATGTGGCTAAAGAAGGTATAAGCCATATAAGCCATATCTCCAGGGCAACATTTAGCTGTCTAACTACCAAAAAACACTTTTCCCCCATTGTGTATTCAGCACGCACTATAAAATGAGGTTAGAGCTCTACAGATAAAAACGTCATACAGCTCTGATTTATCCGCAGCACATCAGAATTTTGAGCAATGGTTCTACAGAAAGAGGACAGAAAAGTATGGAAAAAGATACTACATGCAGCTGTAATACATACTTACATACACCAAAGAAACATGCAGAGTAACTGGGGTCTGCTGTAATAGCCAAAGTAGGCAAGAGTGCCAAGGTGTTACTACCCCTGTGATCAAGAACTCAAATCGATGGGACATTTTGGCTACACTGTTGTCACACTAGCACCTCGACCTGGCTTCAGTCGGACACACCTGCCTGTCTGCCTTCACATCTCAAATCACACAAGCAGTATTGCTCTTGTTAACTAGCTCCTTGTCATCCTCTCTCATTAGTATTCTCATCTGAATCACATCCTACCAGATTAATTCTTATTTTATTTTTTAGGAGGTCACTTTTCTAGCCTAGACTCTGAGTGTCACCTCCCCATTGCACAGTCTGACTCCTCAGGTTTCAAGCATTCATCTCCTCGGGTTTGCTGCCTTTCCTACCACTTTCTCCTCCTTGCTTTGCTTCCTCAGGACTTTTACTTCCTAGCAGCTTTCTCTCCCAGAGCTCCTGGGCAGCAGGCAGTGTCAGTTCATCTGCTCACACCCTCATCTCCCACAGCCTGAATGACTCACATTTGTGATTTCAGAGTAATCCTCCTTTGGCCCAGCCATGAAATGTTAGAGAGGCTTTAGCCAATAAAGTCTAAGTCTTCCTAACATAAAACCAGGTGTTTTCGAGGTCTACTATTTTCCACGAGCAAATAAATCTTCTTAGGGAGGGGAGAAACTCTTTCCTTCGACAAGAATCAATCTATTTTATTTCAAGGCCCCTATACTGAAACATCAGTGTCTGTGAGTTTCCAAAAGTATTTGACAGTTATCTTCTGCCTGCCAGCTCAGCTCTCTAGCCTTGCTAAAACCTTCAAAAATTTCTACTCAAAAGACTGGCAGACATCACACAGGGAGTTTAAAGTCCTACAAAAGGCATAAGTAACAATGACCAATGTCATATATCAAGAAGAGCTGACTTTAAATAGATGATTAGGGTAAAAGAAGGGCATTCATAATTTATCACATTACATTCTTCAACTATCACTTCAACTATCTATTTCAGAATTTTTACCTAAGAAAGCTCCTTTCTAGCTTTTTTAGCAATTTAAAATTTCTACATGTTGAAATCACCTCTTTAGGAAAAACGTTATCTCCAAATTGTTTTCACTTTGTTGTAGTTGTTGAAATTGGTTGCTTCTGTTTGAAAAACCTTTCTCCATACCACCATGGACAGAGACACGCATCTGCTGTCGAATATACTTCTTATTATATTAGTGCATTCACTTTTTCTGAATGTTGTTTTAGGAAAATACTACAGAAAACAGTTCCCATGCACCATGAATTTAGTTTCTTGCTCTGACAGGTGTCTCATGATCTTTATGAAACCTTCTTCAGAAATCTCTTAGATGGTATTTTAATGCAGTAAGATACAGCTAGATATAAAACTCCTTCACCTGGGAGGCTATTCTATTGATTAGAAACCCTACTTTAATTTCTAGAATAAATCTATACACGGCCAACAAGGTTATTTGCTCTGCTATCAGCATGGCCTTATTCCAGGTAATTCTTTCCTTGTGATTATCCCCACAGATTTATAGAGTACTTACTCTATAAAATACATCTTGCCAAAGAAGTTAAGCTTCCAAATAATGACACGATACAAGTCAAAAAAGGTTGACAGTGCATTTTGTTTCTTAAAAACAAAATTTATCTTATTTAGAGTTTAGCAATGAAAACAGACATATAAACACAGCTGAGGCAAAGGGGCCTTGGATCTGTCACACTTCCTTATAGTAACACTCTCCTTGGTAAATTCCTAGTACCTTTTTCTAATTTTCTTTTACCATTATGCACAGAAATATCGCTTCCTACAAAACCAGTTTAAGAACTTGATTAACACTGACGTCAAAAACATAATCCTGCAGTTCCTTGGATTAGTTTCTCCCCCCTTAAAAAAAAGTACACTGCCCTGTTAATGCCTAATTAGCTAGCCGCCTCACTTCACAGCCAATCTGCATTCAAATTTCACCTTAATTCCTATTTCCATACTTCTATTCCTTTTCCTGCAGGCAGCTGGAACCACTTGGTGTAAAACACGGCACTCAATGAAGTTTTTAGACAAACCTAGACTTTTAGTGTTTCCCATTCCCACTCCTGGAAACATCTCTGATGAACTTTGTCCTCCTGTCCCCAATATCCTTAGCAGGGTCTAACTCAGCTTGACAGTTTCTCCGTGCAGGCTCCTGTCTTCAGTCCTAAGGCTCTGAAAAACCCGGTTGCAATGATGAACACAATCATTCTTTCATGAATTCAAGTGTATCTTAATGACAGCTTTACAGAACACACATATGTTTAATCATGGTTCAAAAAGAAGTAATTATAATGGTTACAGCTTTAGAAGTAGTCTAGGTTCTGAAAGGCATATACAGAAAAGCCGGTGGCAATTCTGGGGAAAAAAATTAGTTCTATTCCATTAGGTACAACATCGCCACAGGCAATCGAAAGCACTCCCTCAGTTTTTGTTTTGTAACAATTACCATTACCTGGATTCCTCACAGATGTTTAAGTAGTGTTGTAGCCCATGGTGTAGCTTATTGCTACTGACTAGTCCTTTAGCTGAACAATAATCCCTTTCAAGTTTTAAAACAAAAATCTAACTTGACTCTCAGGTCACACATAACATTTAGTATTCCATAGCATAAAGCCAAACAAGGAGGCAAGAATCACATGCTCTATAACAATTACCTATTTTTCATTCCTACATATTATTTAACAATTTTCATCACAATTTTAGTCTTTAAAATTCCCATAGCAAATAAAGATGGTTTTATATAGTTAAGACCGTATGATAACATCTCATTTGCATCCCAATAACAGAGCACAGAGAGACAGCAGCAAGTGGGGAAGTACAAATTATGCCTTGCCCATCTTCTTCCGAGCCCACTGCAAGAGCAATCAGCCCATTAAGGGATTCTCTCCACAAGGCCAGAGGACCACGGGGCTGCAGAATGACAGGCAGGGACACAAATTAGGGACTTGAAGGAAAAGAGTCCCCATCCAGACTCTTCCCAGCGCAGTTCCAAGGAGGACCTCAGTCACACTGCCCAGTTTTGAAACCCATCACAAGTGCCCACGGGTGAGGGATATACTATGGGACATAATGGAGGGGCATTTGGGGACAGCACAGGACTTGCTATGGGATGTTTACAGGGGAAACCAAAGGCAGAAACAGAGATGGATTTACAGGATTTGGGGAAGAACAAGCACGAGGTAACAGAGGAGTAAGTGGATAAAAAGGGCCAGTTGCATGTAAATATTTTGGTGGTTGGTTCACTCACCTGGTTGTGCACTGCCCTGATCAGCACAGTCTGTCCTATCTGCTTATTAAACCCTTTCCAGCTCTTTTCTGGGCGAGTGGCTCTGCTCATTCTTCATGTGTGCACAGGGGCCTGATGACTGCCAGCCACCAGAGAGACTGGGACAAGTGACTGAAAGTGTCAGCCTGAGCTGGGCCATGGGAACACCTGTCTGCAGTGCAGCACCTGGAGCAGGTGTGGGAGCACATTCACTGTGTGAGTGTACTGGGAGGATGTGTTCTGCCTGGCTGCTGGCTGGAACTGGTGCATGAACCTGTGGCAGCTTCACCCCTCTCAGGCTGCAGAACTGGCCCAATATTTTCCTCCAGCACAAGGGAAGAAAAGGGTTTTGAAAATTTAAACACAGCACTTGTTTACAACAAGATTTTCTTTTCATGTTCCACACATAGTGATCATCATCCTTCATTCCATATCTCAATTCTGTTCCTTTTTCCACTATTTTTCCGCTCTGGTCTTTCATCCACTTCTATCAATCTTACCATAAATATTTTCTTTCCTCCTTTTTGCTTCTACCCCATACCATCACAGATTTTATCAGTATGTTTTCCTTCAGCTTGCTTAGGTCTTTCTCCATTTCCAAAAATCTTACCTTTGTCTTCCCCTCCACAAAATTCTTCTTATCCTTTCCTCTTTAAATTCCTCAACCACCCTTTCAGCAGGGATAAAAACTGTCCCTTACACATTCTGTCACTTCTCTTCAGCATTCTTTCCACTTGCCAAAATTCCTTCTTTGTAACATTGCCTTCCACTCTTTCAAAGCAAAACACATGCATTTGAAGTCCCCTTGTTCATAGTTAAAAAAAACACAGCTATTTTCAAACACTTACTGACTGAACAGGGTTTGCATTAAAGTTTTTTCACAGGAGGACAGAATAGAATCAGCAGACTATTACTATGAATGCTGCTCAAAAGACAAAGAAAATGGGAAAAAGTTACTCAGAAAGCGCAAAGGACTGTTCATGTAACAAACTTACCAAGAAAACACTCAGGGGTTATCTACATCCTGTCTCCTCCTCCGCTGTGTGTGGTTGCAGAAGAACAGAATTCAATAGAATTTAATTTCTCAGGCTTTGCTCTACCTTAAGTCACCTACCTTGCCAACTTCAGCATATCCATATAAAATTGCAGAGTTGAATTCAGTTCTTCACTCTAGCAAGAGTTTATCAAAGAGCTTTTATCTTTTTAAAGCATTTTGCCTCCAGTGGACAGTCAGTCCGCTCCTCCCTGCTCCACAGCATACTGCCTCCCACTGCCTGTGAAGACCAGCATTTGAGAGGCATGCGGAGGGAGGATTAATTTGGCCTTTTTGCAGGTATGTCACCTTCCAGCCAATACCTCATATCATCTGTTAGGACTCCCTCTAACCTAAGGTACTGATGTTACTGCCTGAATTTAAGGAGGTACTACACAAACAAGGAACTTTCACAGTAAACACTTTCAATCCTGTAGAGTTATGTTTATCAACTTTACGGAATAGCATCTGTCTCCACAAAAACTCATACCCATCAGCTGGCTCTTTAATGGCCATTTACCCACACAGAGAGCAAGCACAGACAAGGACAATTTGATAGTGACATCACATAAAGAAATTTTCTACATGGCACTGAAATTATTAGTACTCACCAGAGAAACAACTCAGCCACATTAGCTGACCTGTGCTTGGCTGCACTTGGCAGACAGACCTTAAATAGCAGAGATGACACCACTGTGAGGAGATAGTGGACATCTTTGGAAGGGAGTTAGCTCTCAGAAGCCATGCTTCAGGTTTCTCTCCAAAGCAGCAGCACAGACCCTCTGAGCCCAAAGCAGCAATGAGGTAAAGTAGCACATTATCCACCACAGGCCAGGAGGGCAACGTGCCTGCATTCATAGATTACACGGCAAGGACTGATGCCAGTTTCACACATTAGAAATGTTGAAGTACAAGGTGTTCCCTTGGGAACCATAATCATCTCTTTCTTATGATGACCCAGGGAAGCATGATTAGATTTCATCCTGTTACACACTGCTTTGTGCTAGCATGCAGGACTTTCACTCTGCAGCCTGCTTCTGAGCAAGGGTTTTTCCTTATTTCCTTACTCCAGTTGATAGCTGCCTCTGTACTCAGTCAACCCCAAAAATCAGAGATCTGGAGTTCACCCCATGTCCTTCTGCTACAGAAAAGGGTACCAACTGATGGTTTCCAGCAATACACCAGGATTAATGCTGCACTCCTTGTTATTCTCCCACTCTCCTTTCATCACACTTATTAAGTCCTACAGTGTCTTACACAGAACAAAACTTTGACCATGTAGAATCATGGAATATCCTAAGTTGGAAGGGACCTGCAGGGATCATCAAGTGCAACTTCTGTCTCTGCACAGGACACCCCAAAAGTCACACCATGTGCCTGAGAGCACTGGCAGGCTTGGTGCTGTGACTGCTTTCCTGGGAAGCCTATTCCAGTGTCCAACCACCCCCTGGGTGAAAAAAATCTTCTCTTAATACCCAAACTAAACCTCCCCTGACACAGCTGTATGCCATTCCATCAGGTCCTGTCACTGGTCACCAAAGAGAAGAGATCAATGCCTGACCCTCCCTCTGCTTCCTGTCATGAGGAAGTCTTAGAAAACATGTAACACATGCACACCCCTGTCCTGACAGAAGATAGCTCCAAAAGTTCACTTCCCCACTGGCTAGAAATCTCATCATAGTTCCTATTTTGTTACTACTTTATCTCATGCCAAAATTTTGTCCCTTAGGTTAGGTATGTATTTAACTTGGCTCATGTTACACCAGTTTCACTTCTGAAGCAATGTATTAATAACTGGCTTCAGCTTTGAACTTTTCCTCCATGCTAAACAAGTTCTTTTTTTCCTTAATACCATTGGTACTTTTTTTTTCCTTCTGGGAAAGACTTCAGAGAAGACGACCTTGGGGAAGGGAGAGAGAAACCTATCTCCTATGAGACCCGCAGTCATCAGGCCATCACAACATAAACTACACTCCATGGAGGCCAAGGAAGATGCTCCCATGACTGCAAAGATGGCCTGGCTTTCCCTCACTGTGCTTTCATTTGGAAGGTCTTCTCTGCTTTAGAGAGCTAACAGGCAGAAACTGGAAAACTGGGATTAGCAAGCTCCTGACCTCAAAGACATTTTCACGCAATGACCCAGGACAACCAAAACAACTCTGACATGCACAGAAGCTACCCCCTGCATTTCCTCACTGGCAGACCTAACCATACAATGCCACCATGATGACATTTCCACAAGTTCCTGCAGAACCGTGGTGCATTTCCCTTCTGCAGCGTGTCCCCCCTACAGCTGTGTAACAAAATGCGAAGTAAAAAATATAATGCAGTATGAGGGAGCAGTTAATTGTAATACTTCTAGAGTCATAAAAAAAATAGAGAAACTGGTCCTACAAGAAAAACAGAAATCAGTCAGTGACCACTATCCCGTTTAAAGAACTTAATTTTGAAATGGAGATAAACAGGCAAGGCAGAATGTTGTTCCAAATTGCAAATGAAACAAGCCTCTGGTTTCTAGACTGTGAAACTCACCTGCTGAATAGATTAGAAGCAATTAAGTTTTTCAGCGTTCTAAAGTACTTTGTACCCGACATTGCCCACTATTTTAATACAGTCAGATTGAACATAACATTTTTGAAGAAATCACATTTGACATTTAATTTTGTCTACCTGAAAGTCAATTTGTAGGTACAGAGACCAAACTTGGATTTCAGTTGCTGGTGGGCAACTGTAGAAACATTCCCAGCACATCATAGCCTTCTTGACCTCCCAGACTTAAATTATATATTTTATTCTAATGAAATCTGAGGGTTTGGACTACCATTCTTTGTCTACAAAGCACAACCATGCTGCTACCAATGAAACAAAGTCAACTTGATATTATGCAGTTTGCCTTTGCAAAAATGCACTCAGTTGTGACCAAGATGAAGTTCTACCTCACCCCAAAGCATAAAGAGTTCAGCCAAGCCAGGGCACAGCTAACAAGCTGGGGTTTCCCAGTGTGCTGTACTTGCCACCACTGTCCCAAAGCAGGCATGCTCACATGCCAGAGGGACAGGTATAGATGGGTCAGTTCTGGAAGTCATTCTTGTGAAGAAATCTGGCAACAGACAAGCAAAGTTAATGGGACAAAATCCAAGTAGGAACATTAGAACTCCTCCTCCACACGAGGTACTAAAAACGTGAAAAAAAGCATTCATTTTATAAGATTATAAAAGAGTCATAAATATAGTGTCATCTTCACTGTAAAATTAGAAACTTTGCTTTTCAATAGTCACCTAGTCTGAAATTAACTTTACACCCATCCACAGCTCAGCACTGCCAAAGCCTCTCACAGTACAAGATCTATCTTGTACACCTGTCCTAAAACCAACCGGACAGCACTGCGGCAGTACAATCACCCAAGGCACCTTTAATGCCTCTGCATCCCAAAAATCATTCCACAGAAGAAAAGTTATAAGCAGTATGGAAATACCCAAAGGAGCAGTGAAATTACACTGAATAATATAGTATTATCAAACTCCCTACTACTTCCAAATCATGAAACTCTAATTAATGAGATTTAAGTTTCACTGTATGCCTGGTTGCCAATGAATTTGAAAAAAAAAAAAAAAAGGCATTGAACCATCAAAATAGCACAGAAAACAAGGTAAAGTTGCCTTACCATTCCTTATTGCTTTAACTGTATCATTAAGTCTACTTTTTAAATAGGTGTTTATGCCTCTTTCCTGAAGGATCTGATATAAATTGCTGTATTATCACACCCCTGCCTGGAACAAAATCCCCTTTTCAATTACCAATGAATTGGAAAAATACTACCCAGCAGAAGAGAGATCCTTTTTTCTGGCCTATGATCACTCGGTTCACTTTAAAGGAATGCACCTCATTAACCCTGATAATTAACAAGGTTATTCTCATCACATTAAAGGTTTAAGTTCCTCTATTAAGTCATTATTTGAATTTGCACTGCTATTAAGATGATGAGACTATTCTGGATTTAATTTCACATAACAAGATGTTTCTCTTTAAAGATCCCAATTTTTTTCAAGTCAAGACATATAATTGCATTGTCTTGTATGCTACATAGAATCATAGAATGAGTTAGGTTGGAAGGAACATGGATCATCTAGTTTCAACCCCATGCCATGGGGAGGGACACAATTAGCACATCTATTGGATTAAGAAATGTATTACATACATACAAAAAAAAAAAATCAAAATTGAAAAACTAGAAGGGGTAAGGCAGCAATGCAAACAGGCAGCAAAAACAGCAAACGGGCATCTGGCAGCAGCATGGCTGTGGCAGCAGAAACCAGAGAGAACTGAAAAAGGAGAACAGGACCAAAATTACAAGGAGATGCATTTAGCTTGGAAAAGACTACCAGCAGATGTATCTGCTCCTAGCTGGACCATTCCAGTAAGACTCCACAGACTAAAGAGAAATTTCCAATTCCCACAATGCCCCTATGGCAGGGGTTTGAAACTAGATGATCCATAAGATTCCTTCCAATCCAAATCATTCCATGATTCCATGCTTCCATGTAGCAATATATATTTGGGGCATTTTTCTCTTGAATCATATGTGGGGACTGTCTAGCCAACGAAGTCTCCTAAATATCTACTAAGTGCTTTAACTTTGCACATAGGTATTCCTAGCATGTGAACTTGCTTCCCCCACAAAAGAAAAGCCAGTTTTCTAAGTCAGACAGTTATTCTGAGAATATTAAAAATTGCAGCAGCCACACATCAACATCCCACATCAAATAAAAAAACACAGATGATAGTTTACCTCATTATCTATGCTGACATCATATTAGTTCATGTGCTCTCTGTAGTTAATAAACATTTGGAAAATCATAGTATGGAAGAATTAGTCACAACTACTTAGAGATTTGATTGTATGTCATTGGCAGCATACCTGACATCAGGGCATTCAAGCACCTTGCATGCAAATATCTAGTGATGGCCAATTAACACCACAGGGTTTGCAAAGAAGTTTTTTTGCACAGAATTCAGTCCTTATGAAATAAAAATAACAGCAATATCCTTTAAATATCAGAAAAGACAAGAGAACTTCCTGTCATAACATGAGTATCATCACAGTGCTGACTGGGTCACACAGGGAAAGCAAACAAGTTCATAGAGCTAAGGTCAAGGTCAGCTGTCAGTCTACAGGAGAGTTTTGAGCACTCCTAGTTTGTCCCATCCATGCACCTTAAAGGCTGTCATTCATTTAGCTGTGCATTTTACAGAACTTCTTTTTTGGTATTTTAAAGCACCCATTGCTAAATCTTGTCACAAGTGCTTGGCAGTGTGCGACAAACATTAAACTCTTCCCATAAAGAGTGTCAAGAGTGCTGTGAAATATTCAGAATAAAGACACTGTAAGTCTTATCAGCATAACAACTCCCTCAGGAATTATCAATTTGCAAATCTCTCAAATCCCTAATAGGGTTTAAAATGTTGTTAAAAATATAGCAGGGTACCCGTGAATGAGCCATATATTGCCCCCCCCCCCGCCTTTTTTGTTAAGTCTAATGCAAACAACTGTTCTTCAGCAGAATGAAGTCTGAAGTATACACATGAGATTAATAGAGGACATAATGGAGGGCAATATTTAACCACCATGACAGATTTATGTACGTTTGGATGAGACTTTTGGTCAGTAATATTAGACAGCAGCAGAGTTTTCACCATTACTAGGAATCACCATCACTGTGTCTCCAATCATACTCCTGTACATTGTTTGAACATTGCGAAATCCACCTGAGTGCTCACAGGTTATCCACTTTATCCACATCTTTGTCAGTTAACGCATTCTAGTTTTCCTTCTCAAGTTGTGATTTTCCTATTGAAACCAATAACCCTTGAAAAACAAACGTGAGTTTTATTGCTGTTAGTTAGTTTCCGTCCTCAGTCTAATACAAGATAAACACAGCATGCATCTTCTCACCCCCCACACCCAATAGAATCGGGGACAGAACCCCAAACAGAAGTGTTTGTTTTACAGCATGAAGCACAAAGACCTTACTCATTTTTTTTCCTATTTTTTTTAAACAAACATTGAAAATAACCAGAGTGGCTTTGGCATTGCTTTAATCAGTTTAAACTTAAAGACAGGAACTCTAATTAAAATCGGGAACTCTGGCTGTAAGAAACAGCTAATTAGCTCCCAACTTTTTAATGAAGTACCGTGGCAGAGTACATATTAGCTGTTCAGTATTAAAAAGGAAACGCTCTGCAAGATAAGCTCATTCTCTCAGTTCGTCTATTTACTTCAATCCATGCACTGTCAGAGGGATTTAAGAAAACACACAACAATAACTATCAGATTTACACATCTCCATACACACTAAGATAAGTGAACTTTGTAGCATTTCGAACTGAGAAGGAGAAATACAAGACAGTTCATTACCTGTCTGCTAGGCAATGAAGACAACTTAAATCTCGCATTAAAGTGTAAGGTTGTGTTTCCTTCTTTTCAATTCGTTCCTGGCCACAACTTGCAAATACAAGAAAGAAGAAGACGGGGAAGAAGAGAAGGCATTTGACGCTTGTGCTCCCAAGAAGTCTGGACAAAATGTATGGGACACAGGATAATTGAGAACTGACAGATTAAGAGGAACCTTGTCCAGACAGTGTCAGCAAGATATGCTGACAGCAGTGGGAACCTGAACAACTTCGTTCGCATTTCCACAGCTTTTAGCGTCTCGTTCTGTGAGGGCTGGTACTTCTACCCACCTTCCCACACACAGAGCATCAACTAAAAAAGAAATTACTCGAAACAGGATGACAAACAAAGGCCAAGTTCCCCTGCGTTCCCACGCCAGGGTTTTCTAACCTGGGTTCCCCCTTGTCGCGACATGCCACACTTACTCGGAAATCCCTGACCATTAAAGCGGCATTTACGGTGATGTTAAGCGAAGGAGGGTGTGAAGTCGTCCCCGAGGGACGGGGGTAGCTGGGGCCGATGCTGTCCAAGCGCCAGCTCGATGGAGCTGACGGGAACCTTCGCCCTGTGCCCGCACCCGGCACCGGCGGCAGCAGCACCAGTCCGCGCGGGTGCCCTAATGCGCTTCTCCCCCCGAAAAACCCCAAAACAACAACAACGCCGAGCAGCCGTGCCGGCAGAGCCTGCCACGCCGGAGGATTCGCCCCCTCCCCGCCGCTCCTCTCCCCTGCTCTCTGCTTTTCACCTGAAACAGACTAAAAAATCAATTTGTTGCAAGTATAGAAATCGTACTGGGAATCCCCGGGCGAGGGGAGGCAGGGGGCTTATTTGCATGTTTAGTTCACTCCGCATTAAAAACTTGTGTGGTTTCCCGGATTCTCCCCTTCCCTTCGGAGGGTTGTGCAGAAATGGCATCCCTCAGCCTTTAGTTCAGCACGGAGAATGGGGCGGGGGACCGGAGGGGGCACAGGGCAACATTGTCCATTGCTTAGAATCCATGTTGTGCCGTGATTCTTATTTCACGTTTGAAAATAAGTCTGAGTTTTAACGGCTTAGACAGCTTAACAAACTAAGGTTCTGAGGCAGCGGTCCAGAGTGCGATTGTCAAAATAAAACAAAATGAAACATCCAGCTTAGACCAAATCTCCACAATACATCTGCCATTTACCTATTTTGATACAGGCTTCATCACCAGAATAAACCATTCCAGGTTGATTTAAATAATGCCTCTTTGTCTTAAGAGACAGAAAGAGCAGAAAGAGGACATACAGACTTTCTTTTTTTTTTACTAGTTGTGCTCAATTGACATATCTAGAAACTAAAGAAAATATCAGTCTGAGCTGCAGTGTGGAAGGTGTGGTAGAACAAGCCTCAGGCTTCTCCAGACAGGTCCACTGTAAAGATTGAAGACCGTCAAGCCTTTCTGTAAGGGCAGGTGTCTAAACAAGCATCACCTTCATCATGATCAAAACATTAAGCAGATACCTCTGTATTACGGAGCTCACTCAAGCAGATTAAACTATTTTTTCTCTTTTTCTGGGTCATGGTGTATGACCTGAAGATCAAAACGTGAGAGGTTTTCTAAAGTTTTATCTGCTTGTTATGTATTTCTTCTCCTTTTCTGATAAATAATTAAAAGGAAATAAAGCTGCTCAAAATTCTCTCACCTTCTGGCACTAGTTTAAAAATTCTCTTAATTCTCAGCTATACCCAGGTACATTCACTCATTGTTGCAATTTTTATCTTGCCTTATTCATCTTTTTTTTTTTTCTTATTGAGATCTCACCTATTCAGGCTTCTAAGAGCTATTTCTTTACCCTGAAAATAAAATTGAAAATGCAGCTACAGCAGCCTCAATTATTGCTGCTTTGCCTCACCATTTTAACACACTTTCATGACTGCTCAACACATCAAAATACATCCCTTCCTCCCTTCCAAATAAAGTATTTTGGTGTTGTGTCTTGTCATCTGCAGAATGCTTTTTCAAAAAACTGGATCAGTAAGAACACACATGCAGGAATGAAGACTCCCCTTCCACAAAAGTCTTCCACCCACCTGGGATCCTGAAGTCCCAGGCAGGGGCAGTAGTATGAAACCTTTGCTCATTGTTCTGCGTAAGTGGACTAATCACCAGGGTCTAGTAAAGGCCACTGATCTCATGAGTCCAGTGCTATGGGACACAAACCTGAAAAGACAAAAAACACCTCAAACGTACACACATGACTGATACTGAGTGAATAATGAGGCTGCTACCCACAAAAACCAAGGGGCAGGCTTGAACAGTAATGTTTAACTGGAGAAAAGATGTGCACTAAAGAGAAGATGCATAGTAGGCAATTAATTCAAAGAAGTTAATATAAAAAGATGAGCTCAGTTTGCCGTTGCGGAGCAATTTCTTCAGAATGAATGCCTCAGGAGAGCAGAGCATCGGTTTGTCAGTGGGAAAGGCGAGTTACAATTGCTGCTACTGTATTGGTTAACACCAGTAGAAATACTTGTTCACAGGGAGCTGTAGCTTTCTCTAGCAAAAAATAATTTTTAGATTCCTTCACACCTTAAGCAGGTTAACAACTCTGTAGTTACAGCTGCTGTGATTCCATATGACTAACACAACCAAGAACCACACATCAGAGTAATTTATTATGACCAAACGTGTCTGAGTTCTTTGCTTACCATACCTGGAATTTTTTCTTTGGACATCAATATGCAGTCTATTTGCAGTCAGTATATTTAGAATTTTAAAGAGATATTAAAGTTGAGGAAGAGTTTGTGCTTAAGAAGGTCCTGAAAGCAGCTTTATGAGTTCAGAAACATAGAATTTAAATACAAGAATAATCTTTTCTTGTTTAATCCTTTCAAATGTCAAAAATTAATATTGTATTAAAAACTATTTCTATGTGAGCAACAAACATCTACAGCTACATGTCACAAAAATTCTTTGTCAAATTCTCGGTTTAAAAACAAGTATATAAAACCACATTTAACATGAAGGACATGGCAAGCAAAAGAGAAGAAAGGATAAATCATGATGTGCACATTATTTAAGGGAAAATATACACATAGAAAGGGAATTGAAGTAGGAAAGGTTACAATGAGTACTTAATTATAATTTTACAATAAAATTCAAATTTACATAACAATATGACATTAACTTTCCCAAAGATAGTAATAAATTTGAGTCAGATTTTGCAGGTTTGATCCATGAAATGAAAGACAGCAGCAATACTATTCTTCTGTTAAAAAATAGCAAATTTCATGGTGCAAAAATAACAAACGTCATGGTCAAGGTGTTGCCCTACTCACAGCATGTGGTACACTGCCAGTTCACACCTCAGTAAGATGTGCTGACCAAAAGTAACTCTGCTTTGTTTTCAGGTGTACCCAAGCCTCCCAGTATAAGCTTTAATAAATATACAACTGATGTGGTGAGCAAAATCAGCTTACTTATCAGACTGCCAACAAATCTGGATGTTTTATAAATTTATATGTACACCCCCTTCTCCAGCTGTCACCAATCACTGGTGCCCTCACAAGAGTGGTAGGAGCTTAGCTCATTCTGGAGGAGAGAAAATGAAGGGGAAACCCACCAGCAGAGATATGGCAACACTAACTCAAGCCATCTACAAAATGCATGAGAGTGAAGCAGTTACCCCACAGGCAGAGATTTAGAGTTCTCCTGATTTTCATTTTTCCTTGTTTCAGTAAGTTGAAAATAGCTGTCTTGGTAACCAAGTCTGCTTTCCAGGAGAATGTTTCAAAAGGGGAAGGACTAAGCTAGTCCTCAGAGCTGACCACACCCTGGTAGTTAGGCTAAAATGAGGAACACAGCTTTTAATCCCTTCAGGCAGAAAAAGGAATTGAAGTTTATCGTTTAGATTGGACAAGCATGTTAGTCACAGAGATAACAGATAAAAAGAGAGAAAAAGTCTTCCTGACGTTTAGTGAATCTACAACAACTTCACAACATCATCATTTTCATTACTTTTCAATCTGTGCTTTTAGAAAAACAAAGTTTCGTTTCCATTGTAATTACTTTTGCATTGAGGATTTTCTTCAAGATGAAATAAAAAATACGTAATTTGCTCACGTTGAAGGTCTCACTGGACTTCGGATAAAAGCTAACAGTGAAACAGTGCTAGAAATACATATCCCCAAGACCAGAAAAAAGGTGTTTGTTAAACCAAAACCCTCAGTCTAGAAGCCAACCACTTATTCCAGCTTTACTGGATTGCTCCCCCTAGCCTGCTGTTTGCCGTGCTGCTAGGTCTTTAAAGCATGAGTTTACACATATGCAGAAGAAGAAGGAGGTAAGAGAGAAGGCGGAAAGGTGGAGCTATTGCACACCACAAAGAATGGCCGTAGAGGTTCAACAGTGGAAAGAAAGAGGCTGCTTTCCTTGTTCTTTTCACTCCTCTGAGTAAAAGCTCTACCAAATCGAAAACTCTACCAAATTAATGTCCTGTTTCCTGTGATACATTCAACAACAGAAGAGCATACTGCCCATTGCCTGAACTAACCATGTTAACAGGGAATGTCAAATTACCTGAGTGATAATATTAAGGCGTGAGTCTGATTTCTTGCTTTGACCTTGATTACTAACCATTAATGAGCCAGTTTTACTTTGACCAATAATGCAAGTGTGTATGTGACCACCATCACAGCCCTATGCCTGTGAAGGATTGATGGGTTTCCTTACAATGCGTCTTGGAACAGAGACATCCCTACACAAAGTATTTTTAATACAAAGAATTAATTTATCATCTTTTCATAAGAAATCTTTCTAAATTTTATGTCCAGCTATGCATTTTTTCCATTTCATCCTAACACTAGCTCCTTTCTTTTCCTTCTTCTTGAAACAACATAGACCAGTTCTTACGTTGGTGCATGGAATACTGATACAGTGAGCTCTTAATATCATCTGGTTTTATTAACTTTGTATAGCCCAGACATTTGCTTTTCCTCATTCTACAAATGTCTGCTGAGAGCCTCAGGGCCAAAATGCAAAAACCATTGGTTTGTTGTAAAATAAATCACTTCAAACTGAGGACTAGAGGATATCTGGCTGTGAGGAAATATTTGCTGTGTGTAGCAATGCAAGGTGTGCTCTGAAGAGGACTGCGTCATCTTTGTTGTGCTAATACAAAATCTGTACCTTAATGTAGTTCCATAGGTGAAGGTGTTGCCTGTTGAAGTGTCCTTATTAGCAATTTGAAAAGCATTTCAATAAAAAGATACAGTATGAATATTAATGTACTACCAAAACAGAGCACACATAAGTCCACATATGTAAGGATTTTCTAACAGGAAAAGTGTCCTGGTAATTTATAATCATGAGCGTGAAATATCACATCTCCTGCTAGCTGCCCTCCTCTTTTATCCTTGCAATACCATGCCTGCGAGCACTGCACTTCAAGTTGCCTCTCATATGATTTTAACTCAGACCTACGTAACTTCATGTCCTATGCATGATGAGAAGATGTTGCACTGGTTCCCCACTAACAGGTGTTGAATATCTGTTGCTCACATTTAAGGAGGCATGAGACCTCTCTATCCCTCAGGCTGTTCCTGCTGCCAGTTTTTTCTTTGCTCTCGTGCCAGAATTCACATTACAAGTATCACACCAAGTGTTTTCTTCTCTGAGGTTTTACTCCTGGATTGCAAGTATAATGGTGTTTTGGTAGGTTGCTCAAGATGAACAGTTCTATGAAAATACCAAACATTTCGACAAAAAGGAATAAAAAACCTGCCTACCACCAAAAACAAGTGATAAAAAAAAAATAAAATAAAATAACAGGCTGAGCAAACACAATGCTATAAGGTAAGCACACTTTGGTACTTGTACTCTTTTCTCTCTTGTGAACTTTCACTCCATGATACAGTTCCTAATGTGTATTTTCTTCACAAAGAAATCCTAATTCAAACAGCTAATAAAAATGAACAGATGGTTTCTTGGTAAGGTAGATATCTAAGGTAAGATAGTACACTGTACTGATTTTTTCTCGTGGGGTTATTTGTCCTCTACATTGTATTTAGCAGTTTCAGGGGAAGAGTTAAACTATGATTCAGAAAAGTGGCCTCAATTAATGCAATGGGTTGAAGTGTATTGTCTATTCAGTCGTATTATTTTTTGTGTAAGTACAGAGTTTAATTATCAGGATTTCTGAATGCATTGAAGTAAAGCAAACAATTAACAAAGTTCAGTGTTAAATGTGACAGTGGTTTAACCAGATTCAACAGCAAGCTTGATTATCTACTGCATAGAGGACAGGGTTAGACAAAATTGAGACCCTTTTGTTGAGTCACGTGGTTCAGGAAGGACCCCCTTGTGTTCTAAACTCCTTCTTAGGGAGGAGTCTAGGTGCAGATGGAGCCACTGCTGGTCCCAGACTTGGTCAGTGGTTTATGTCTAAAGAATTACATATGCACAATCAATCCTTTATATCACTTAGCTAAGATTTCAAAGTTTCTCATGCTATTTATCACTTACCAAGAATCTGTTGCAGCAAGGAATCCCTCAGCCCCAAGGAGTACCTTGAGAGGCATTCCTGCTCAAGGGGAGTTCCTGTTGTGCAATACACTGCTGTGAAGAAGAGCTCAGCAGGCCCTGGGCTGTCCACTACTGATGGAGTAAGAGAGAATGGCTTACAGTCATACCTGCATTCCAGCAAGATGCCTGGGTCATCATTCCAGACAGCCCTTGGCCACCATGTTGCCAGCTATGCATGGGGAAGGAGGGTGTCTCATCTGAGGAGGCACTGCCCCATGCCCTAACTACCAAAGACGTGGCACCTTATACATTCTCTAATGCTTAACTGCTGACTGCCACAGCAGCTCTGTTGGCTTCATTCTTCATATTAAATCAGAGCGAACATTTTCAGTCGCTATAAAAAGTGCATTTTAAAACCACATCTTATTCCAGAATTCATCAACAGCAGCTCTTGTGTTGAAACAATAAATTAATGCTCTACAGGACCTTCATAACTCTTTATAGGCTGTCATTATGCTGGAGCTGCTAAACGCTTGCATGCCCAAATTTCATCTGCAAATGTCACATTTACATTGTTCTCTCAGACACTTTTATTATCAGGATTAAGTCTCTATTTGGATACTCCAGGTTTCCCGTTCATTCAGATGTGGAAGACCAATTCCACTGTATAACTCTGGTCACTGAACTTCATTTAATTTGGAATTACTGTCCTGTGTAGAGATGGGCTACACACTTCTGGTGTAGTTCACTTGGTTGGTTTCTAGTTTTCACATTTGTACTTGAGCTGAAGATGCATAAATATCCCATAAAGTAGATAGTTTAACTACTCTGGCGGTGGGCTGTTCTTATTTAAACTGTTGAATGCTGCTACTGCATTCACAGTCTGTGATGTTTTCCTTTCTCTTAACTTGAGTACTATTAGATCTACATGAGCCAATTTGCCTCTTTTACTGCATTTCATTATGATTCAATTCTTGAAATCGCTGGATTCTCATTAGATTTGTTCTCCCTAATTAAAAGGGTCTTCTTGGCAACTGAAACCCCTTCAGTCTTTCTTCTATATGTGTCTTGCTGATGAGATAACTTAAGTAATATTTTCCTTTATGCCTTATTCTCATTTCATTTTAAGAAAGGTAATAATTGAAGCCCAATAACCTATATAACTTATTGAAGCCTAATAGCCTAATCACCCAGAATTCATAGATCTGCCTTGCTCACAACTCCAGAACTGAAAGATGTAGCAGAAATCACTTTTTGTTTCATGTTACTATGACTATTTTAAGTATAATTATTAAGATATTGCATGTCCTGGGCCAGGAGCTGGACTCAATGATCTTTTGGATCCCTTCCAATTCAGGATATTCTATGAACGTGGGCCTTGGAAAACCAATTGATCAATTTATTCTGAATTGATTAAAGATAATTGAGGTTCAATTCTTAATTGAAAAAGTATGGCATCCATCTTTACCTGTTGGTGAAAATGTAACCAAGCCTGACAACACAATACTACATGAAAAAGAGCTCCCTGATGAAGTTTGCAAGATACAGAAAAGAAAGGAAAGGTCTGTCAAAAACTCATTAAAATATGCGCGGATGTGTATTTTCGTTTAAGTCTGCCTGTATTGAGCATTAATGTGTAAAGCTCAGTTTTCTTCCCACACTTGACAAGACTCATCCACTGTTTAGGCAGTGGAAGACAATAATTTTCAGACCACAACAAAACCTATAAAAAAATCTATAATAACAGTTTATCTGAAGAGTGAACCTGCCACACATTCATTGCTTTGGTTGCTGTAATATCACTCACACAAGTAACCCTAGGAAACTACGTATGCTCATGCTAAAGAACAAATGCCTTAGTGTCACCCTATAAATCAAAACAAAAGCCCCGAGTGAGTGTAGCTGGTTATTAAGACAGATGAAATGCATCTTTATTTTACACAGAAGGAACCAACAGATGAGTTATTTCACAAAGTCTAAATATGGCATCTGTGGCTTCAGATACCCACAAAGCAACATTCATATATCATGCTTTGCTTATAGGGATAAGCATGTACTAACCTACATTACCTAGTTAAAAACAGGTTAGATTTCCAAACAATTTTGCTGTAGCTGTCACTTCTGACGCTCTTAATGACTCCATAATTGCTGTTATCATTACCTTAGAGTTTTCAGGAGTAAGTTAGTAACTGTTTGCTGTCATTCAAAATAGTTAACACGGATCCCTGATCTTTTGCAGCCTTCCTTCTCCTCACAGTCCTCAAAACAAAGCTAAAGCTTGGAGGGTGTTGGTACCCAGGAGAAACCTTTGTTTGATAAATCCCCAAGAGATTTAGTGTCTTATTAAGATTTAGGTACATGGCTGGCCAAAAGAAAGAAAAAATTTTCTCTTCCTGGTTTCAGGTCTAATTAAACGCAGACACACAGCATCTTCTGGGTAATGCAAATATCACATAACAAGAATCCAGGTTTTCGAAAAGAAGCTGTGTGAGTGTTCTTTCTCACAGTCCCACCGTTAGCCACTACAAATGCATATTATTTCAATACACAATGACAGTTCAATCAAAGAGGACGTCAAAACTCTCAGAAAAATTCTGCGTAGTAGTATCCAGCTTTACTGACTTATACAACTCATTAAAAAGAAACAAGTAAACCAAAACCAGCTTCTTAAGTAGAACACATCAATTCTCACACCATTTTCTTGACATGCCCACATGGAAACAGATAACCTCAGTAGCTGAGAGGAAGGTTATTCAATGGCACATGGTGTTCCAGCGGTGGTGAAAGTCCTTAGGGTTTGCGGGGTAAGCAAAAATTTGTGGTAGAAAAGGGTGAACAGACCCATTTTGGGGGATGGCTATTGTATTTTACTCTTTCAAAGGTGTTTTTTGTCTCTGTAGATTAAATATTGGGAGACTGTCATCGTTCTGGACATAGAAAGCAATGCTCAAAGAGAATGGAACAAAGATTATGCAGGCAGCGTTTTTGTTCTTCAGTTTCTTGGTCTACCACACCTGAATTTTATTGAAGACCACTGGGAGGATGTTGAATTTTTCAGATATTAGAATTGGTTTACATTCAAATCTTTGAAAGCTAGAGTAACTATCCTCAAATAAATATTTCAGTGTCCAATTTTGTAGCTTCTTTGATAAGGCCTTTCTACTGTGATTGTGGAAACGTTGTTGGTATTCTTAGAAATATCATTTTAGTTAATAATTCATGCAGAGAACACAAAATAATTCATGCAGAGGGCACAAAACATATCCTCACCGTATACAATGTCCATTTTCCTCTTCATTCCAATCATTAGAAAATACTAAAGGATGTGTGTTATTGCTTTTGAGGAAACATTTTCTTCAACCTTTCCTTGCCTCCACAAGTCAAAAACATATTAGAATGCACTGAGATCTTTTAACTTATTTACTCACCGCAGGAAGTCTCCTTAGAGGAGAACCTGCTCCAGAATCCAGGTCCCAAAAAATTGTTGAGATTAATGATGTGGAAGATACTGCGCACAGCAGGTTACAAAAAAGGTGACGTAAGAGCAGAGCTATTACCCATCCTGCAAAATTGTGGGAAAGAGCCCTAACTCTTACATTTTCTAGGAAATAGGGCTCAGACAGAAAGGTACGGTTTTTAATGGGATCCAAATTTGGACTCAGTTTTAAGTTTTACAGTTTTTCTTAATACACTAATGATAATTCAAAAAGTCATTAAAAGATACATTTTATAAAGTAACAGCTGAGTCAACTCAAAAGATGCAGATACATAATTTATGCTTCTTGGAACCAGAACCTTTCTTTTCTTTTTTGGTTTTTGGTTTTGGTTTTTCTTCGGTTTAATACGACAGTATACTGGATCCAGTTCATCCATCATGGTTCTATGTTGCTGACTACAAGGCTAAAACTTTTTAAAACTGCATAAAGTGTTCACTGTCATTGCTTTTCTGTGTTCACAATTTCACTGTGGTGTGTTTACATACTCTTGGGCATGCAAAACTAAGCCTATGCCCAACAGAAATTTAAATTAGAAGACATGCCAATCCATCACCTATATGCATAGGGAGAATTTTGAATCTTCTTTCCTGCAGATGTATTACTGAGGAACAGAAATGTAGTTGCTCTCTGACAGTAAGTTATCTCCGTGTAAGTAATAAACACCGTTCTTACCAAAAAGATCTAAGTATATTATTTGATTGAGAAATCTAATTTAATTGTACTTAATATAATGCTCAATTAATATATTTAATCTAATTTAGGTATATTTAATTTTCTTTTTGTGTTAAGCATATACTACAAAGTGAAGCCCGAAGAATTAAAAATTAAGTAGTGAAAATATATGGAGAAAACAACTGATACCACAATAAAATTATGACAAAGGGTATAAAGAGCTAATGACAGAAGGATTAATAAGGTCAATTTTTCTCTAGAAAAGGGCTGTGTAGAAACAACGCTGAAAGAGTTACAGTCATGGCATGAATTAAAGCATTTTTCTTTCTCTGGACTAGTAGACCTTTCAAAGCTTGTTTTGTATTACATAGCACATGCTGTTTTGAATGTTTTGTAGCCAGTTTTCTTCCTATCCACGTGCTTCATACATACTGAGAAACAAACACTAATTAGTTATTTGCTTGTTGATTTTGTCAGTGTACAATAGTACTAGTTTGCATGGCAACTGATATGTACAGATACTGATTTTCAGAAACTGTCTTGTTCTCAGAAGTATTTCCTTTGTTTTGGTATGGGGGAAATTAGTTGTCTAACAGACCCCATAATTAATACATTAAATAACAAGCATTTTATAAGGAGTGGGAGGCTTCTACAATCATTAAAAAAAAAACCTTCCTATGTTAAACTATGTGGGAACTTTGCAGATAAACTATATTCTGATGTTAAAGCATTTTCTCAAATCTGTGTTTACCTCGGGGAGCATTTAATACCACCATCCTTTCTCAGAAAACACTCAACAAAATCCAAACAATGTAGACAGATAAAAAAGTAAACAAGAATTATGCATGCAGTACACTATACTTTTAGTCAATCTCATTTGCTTTCTATCAAGGTGCAAAAGTGAAACTGTTCTCCATGTGTCCAGTAAAGGCTGATAAGAATGCGCTTCCATGCTTAACAGCATGTAGTATATAATAGCCCAAGAAGATGAGAGCTTCTCATTCAGATAATGAGCAGAGAGAGAACATCAGTTTCCTGGGCAAAGATGAAACACATGTCTTTTTTTGCTGTACATTTGCTTGCTCCAAATAAGATCCTGAGGACAGAGTTCAGATCTGTCATTGAAAATCACTTGATGAGGAACTCTGCTATGGTTTAAATCCAAACAGGAGTAGGATGGTTGTTGTGCAGCCTGGGCAGAACATACCTTCTTCAAAAGAAATTCCTGCATCTCCTGTCAGCAGATGGAGTTTTATTGCAGATTTTAAGCTGGCCTATAATGAAAGTGAGTCTTGGACGAAAAACTTGAAACCAAAACTCAACAGGTCTACAATTAAACTAAAACAACAGAGATTTAGAAATTAAACAAATGCTGACATGAGTAATCTGATTACCAAGCTGCTATAAACCACACGATCCTGATGCCAGTATCAACCACACATTTTATTCAAGTGTCTGATACATAAAACAGCTCTAGAAGCACAAGTCACAATCTGGGATTTCTTTGTCCCCCAACAAGAGACTAGAGAATTGCTGTACTTCATAGCTAGGAAATGTCTCAACCCAAAGTTGTCTCTGACTGTGTTGAAAAGCAAGTTTGAATTGCTGTAGCTGGGGGCAAGACTTGAACCCCAGGCCCTCCTTTCCACTTAAAAAAATTCCCCACTCATAGCATTTGTGTTGAAAAGGAAGACCTGTATCAGCACTCAAATAAGAGGGTCACTTACTATTGTGATCTTTGCTGGAGGTAAGACAGACTGTTTTGAGTGGGGTGATATTCTTGTTAGCCTGTGATCTTAAAAGTAGAAAAAAAGGCAAGCATTTATAGAATCAGAGTTTATGTGGCATGAGAAGGAGAGAAGAGTTTTGATTTACAGTTCTAGACTTCATTCCATATATTTTTGTTCTATATGCTGAACTTTGCTTCAAGCACACCCATGCTGCTCTATTCTGTGAATTACATGATAAAGAAAAAAATATTAATGTCAGAAGTGCCAGTTAACTTCATATTTTATTTGAAAAATACATAGCTGATCTCTTAGCATACAAGCAATATACAGCACTTCATATCCAGCCCTCACTTCATATGCTGCCTTACAAGCCTAATAGAAACTCTCTCTTGCCCCCTTATGGAATACAATATCAAAATGAATGACTTGTCATTAATATACATCTAAAATCAAGAGGTGTTTTTTCATTTATAATACTTTTTAAATTTTAAAAATTCAGGTATGATAGTACAGCTACCACAAAACTTCTGAGCACAGTCCTTTTATACTCAGCTAGGAACCAGCACCACATTCTTGTTAGGAAGAACTTATAACTTTTAGCAAAGCTCTTATTAAACTGATTGTATTTTGGCCCAGGAGTTTCCTTGAGTTTGCTCTTCCTACTGTCTCTCCACCTTCTGCTGTGGTGGAGGGAGTGGATGTCTGTGTGGGTGCCCAGCTGCTGGCTGGGATCAACTCACAACAGTTTTTTGCAGCTGAAAATGGCCATTTTTATGTCAAAAACCCTGGGTCAATTCCAAAGTCTGTTCAGAAAGAAAGTAAAAAAAACCCAAATTCCTATGTTTGCTTTGTATTTTGACTATGAATAAGGGATAGAAGAGTGTGTAGAAAAAAACTCTTATCTCCCTCCAAACCCTTTATATTTAAATAAAACTATTTTAAGACATATGAGTTACAGCCACCCACTGAAATTACTAATTGCTAAGATAAATTAGTTCTTTCATGAATAAAGTGATAAAGTGATAAGTTTTTCCTGTTTATTGCCATCTATTTCCAGTATCAGTTTGAACACTAGCTTCAAAGCAAATAAATTATTTTCATTAGAACATCTTCCCTTTAATGTACTGTAAATTCAATTAATAATATTGAAGATTTTCTGTATTTCATCACAGAAAAGCTTTTTCCCTTTTGTGTAAAACTGGTGAATGGAAAACAGTTATTTTTTAAAAATATAAGAACAGGTTCAAACCTCACTCAAACCCCAGCTGAACATTTTTTTGTTTTGAAAAGTTAATGTTAGCTATCTTTGTTCTTTGCCAATTTATTTCTCTGCCTTCCAACTAAATTGTTATTAACTTACGATGTTATTATCCATTTGCACCACCTACATTTTGTCAGAAACAGCACTGAGATACCATAATATAACAACATGAGCACTAATATTAAAAAGAAACACCAGATGTTTAGCAAACCCTTCATTACAAAATACCAAGGGTATTTTCAGGCTGTGGACTGTCTGAGATGATTGAATCTGTTTTCTGAATCTTAAACTCATTTAATTTCTGGTTACACTACCCATATTTCTCAACCAGATTCCTTCATTTACAAGAAAGAATCCTTTTTGGTCCTATCCAAACACTGAATTGTCCCTTTTTTTTTTTTTTTTTTTTTTTCTTTTTTTTTTTTTTTTAACAAAGACTGTTTTTTTGACTAGTTGTGCTGATTAAATAGTCCTTAGACTAGGCATAAGCAGTTTTCCTAATGCTTTGCATTTTGTACTTCATATCAAAATCTCTGAATAACTGAAGCCATAAACCTTGGAGAAAGGAGGTTTAGGTGATGGGAAATGCCAGCAGTCCCACTCTGCAGGGTGAGCCGCAGCAGTTCATGTATTCCAGCAGTCCCTCTGTTACAACAGACCCCCAAAATTCACCCAGGGGAGCTGTTGCATTAAGGCTGTTGAATTTTGGCAGAAAATAAACCCCCAGGCATTCCAGCTGGACTCAGACATGAGAAGGGCTGCGTGTGGCTTGGCTTAATTTCTGATTAGGGCCAATTTGACATTATTGGCCTGGTTGAGCCCAATAAGGACTTGCACAAGTTTCTTGCACGAGATTCATGAATAGTGCAGTGTCGTGGCTTAACCCCAGCAGGCAAACAAGCACCACACAGCCACTCGCTCACTGCCCCACCAGTGGGTGGGAGAGAGACAGGGAAAGTAGGAAAACCCACAGGTTGAGCTAAAGATAATTTAATAGGTAAAGCAAAAGCTGGGCACACAAGGAAAACAAAACAAGCAATTCTTTCTCCTCTTCCTATTGTGTAACGATCACTGGGGAGGACAAGCACCATCATTCTGAACAACTCCTTCTTCTTCCTTCTTTTCCTGTCTTTGTATCCTGAGCATGAGGCCATATGGCATGGAATATCCCTTTGGTCAGATGGGATCAGCTGTCCTGGATGTGTCCTCTCCCATCATCTTGTGCACCCCAAGTCCCTGCTGGTGGGTGGTACAAGAAGCAGAAAGGGCCTTGGACTTGTGCAAGCCCTGCTCAGCAAAACCAAAAACATCTGTATACTATCAACTGTGTTTCCAGCACAAAACCAGACTACAGCCCCTAACCAGCTACTGTGAAGAAAATTACCCCAGCCAAAACCTGTGCATGCATCTTACCAATCTGACACTGGTCTGGCTAAGTTCAGTAAGAACTTACACACTCCAGATTCCTAAAAAGGATGGTTTATTGAAGGAACAGGAAAGCAGATTCAGGATTTCCAGTGATAAAGGCCCTAACTAGAGAGTGTTAGTATGTATTGCAATGGGAGGTATGGTAACAGACATCTATTAGTGCTATATGTGTATAAATGAATATTCCCAGGCCTACTCCAATGCCACTGGATATGCAAAGCTCACCTAAAGGCATTCCTTCAGTGGAGGAGGACGGACACTGTCCACCTACTGATCCCGGGAAAGCAGACATGTTTCCTCATCTCACTTTTTGCCCTGCAACCTCCCTTCTTTTTATACTATAAAATTTTTTGGCCCTTCCCAGCTGGATGTAGCAATCACATGTTAGAGGTGGGGTTTGGTGACTTTGGTCAAACATGTTTTACATGTCTCATGTTATTCCTCATTTGCATTGTAAGGGGTGTGAAAGTTAATATGCAAGCAGGGCTTAATGAGGGTCTTGGTTACTTTCAGTCTGAATTTATAGTCAATAGAAGTAAAAGAAACACTTTGGTCCTCCTCCACCCACTGAGGCAGGAGAAAAGGCTGCCTCACCAGAGCCTTTGTGCATATCCCTATCTCCTTAAAGGACTGGATTTACAGCAAGACTTGTTTTTCAAGGTGAAGGAAGAGTGAGGCCAATGGCTGGTACACAACCATGAGTGCTCCTCTGTGCCTTACTGAACCAACATTGGGCTGCAAGGCCAACTTCCCTCTAGACATTGTTCCATTGTCCAGCCTTTCTTGAGCCAGGTGCAAGATAACTGAGGGGTGCAGCTCATGGCTTTCTCAACCAGCCTGATCAATTCACCACCAACTTAAGGCAGCTCTGTAGCAAGTCTGAAAATTTACCACAGGAGCTCCATGGAGCAGTTGTACTTACTCTGCCTGAGAGACACCTTATGTGCTGCACACGTTTCTCACTTCGCCAAATGCTATCAAAATGTGCCTGAATAAACCAGAATTATCACGAGCGGAAGACATAAAAAGCAGGGCTGCAAATCTAAATCAAGAAATCACCTTGGATTCCAAATGGCCATGCCATGTATTGATTAAAAGGACCAGGGGGTTATACAAACAAGTGAATGCACAGCATGAAATTTCTATCTTGAAAACATTTAGGTCAATCGTTTATTAAATACAGATATTATGCCATTTTTCTCCTGGTGAAGAAACCCTGATTAAAAAATCTGATAATATTCTATTCTAACAGGACACTTTTCTATATGTTTTGAGTGGAACACAGATCATCTATTAAATGGGCTCAGAAATGGGCTGAAAAGTAACACTATGTCATAAAAGACATCTTTTAGAAAGGAACTAGCATGTAACTGTATGTGACTAACATTCTTAAAGATATTTGCACTTTTGTTTGCTTGAACCTTTTTTTGTCACATTATTTCTTGTAAATATAAACAACAAAACCTATAGAAACAAGCTACTTGTTGCTTTCAGTGTATTACACAAAGATATGACACCACAGGGAACAATTCAAGTTAGTATATTTCTGAATCAAAATGTGCATAACTTAAGGCCACATTTTGAATAACATAATCCTCCCTTTTGCAGCTCCAAAAAAGAAAGTTAAAAGCATGAAAATTGACAAAGACTATATTGGTTCAATTACAGAGGCAGCAACTGTCTTTTCACTCATCTATGTAATTACCATACCATGGTTGTTTTCTGGGAAGTGATTTCAAATGTCTCACGTTAAATTAAAGCAAAACTGCCACTTCCTGAAGGTCTGAATTAAATCTTCTCAATAAGGAAAGCATCATCTATGGTCAGAGGACCATGACACTTTGCCTATGAAGAAAAACTTCCTTGCCCCTTACAATCCACTCTGGCAATGTGTCTTCATATTATAGAACACAGCAGTAACAAAAGCTAATTAATTCCCTTTGTACAGCTGCGTTTTGCAGGGCCTCTGTTCTGAGAAACTCTTGCTTAGTGTGGTTTCAGTCCATTATTTGTAATGCAAATACTTGCAACTTAAGAGCAGTGGAAGACTGTATAAATCTCCCAACATGTGAGAAATTAGCAAGTGTTACTTTGCTGTTTGATATGCAGCACATAGTCAGATTTACATTCCTAGATTTTACTTTGAAATAAAAAGCATACTCATGATCCCTGAAAATAAGAAAACAAAACATTTAGAGAGAAAAGCAGAGGCACCTCACATTCTTTTTGAACTACCTTTTACATTAAATCATTTTCTGAAAATTAAAGGTGGGGCAATTTTTATGGTTTGTTATACTTAGATGCTGAGTCTATAAGTGAACTGCTATGTGAGCTTTGTAGGAGCCTGGTTTTCAATGATGTTAAATGTAAATGCCTTTAATCATTACAAGTTTGCCAATTTTTGTTTATAAGCCTATATAATGGTCTGCATGTAATACCATAAATGTCATGTGCCAAAGAGGATTGTATACTTACAGCAAGAAAATAGGGTATCTATGAAAATTGGGAAGACACTGCTTGGAGAATGAGAACACAACCAGGAATGTTCCAGCATAATCTCAAAAACTATTCAGGCTGAATTCCTGAAAAGTAGCACTGTGTTGGCACAGGAAATAGTCTGAAGTGTCAGTTACCCCACATACATTATATATACATAATTCAATTATATTTCAATCTTTTGTAAGATGCTACTACATTAATGACAAACACAGGAGAAGCAGGAGCTAAGGCAAAAAGGAGGGCTAAAATCTGTGGCAAAAAAAGGGCTGGGAGAAGGCAAAGAAAATCTTCAGCATGGTCTGAAGCCATTGCACACAGAGAATTGAAGATGTTGATACTCAGTCTTGAATTCTGCCTGTGCTCTGAGCTGGCCTGGCATCATGACCATGACTGCAGGTGCCTGGTTGTTAAAAGGCTCCAGAGCATCAATCTCCCTGCAGGAAGCTTCGTAATAAGGGCAGCATCTTGAGGTTTGAGGAGTCAAGCAGTATAACACAACTAATTCTGACACCAGTTTCAAGTGTGATATGTATTTACTTTGCATGATGCTGGTGGGGATATTTAAACAGTACGTAGCTGGAATTACTCCCATGATATAGAATGGAAAATGCATTGTTTTACAGAACATTTCACACCTGTAACAGTCTGTTAAAACACTATTAAATGTTCATTGATTGTTTGACAAGCACAGGTAGGTAAGCAACTGTATTCTATAGTCAACAGCAGCCCACGCACAGGCCTGCCAAATATGACCCATCTCACTGAGAGAACAGTCATTAGCCAGAATTACAGTATCTAAACTCTCAGTATGAAGTGTCAGTTTCTGAATAGAAAACAGCAAAATAAGTAAGAAAACTTCGTGTCAAAGGGAAGTGACAAAGCAAAAACCTGGGATACACATGTGTGTTTGTTTAAAGACAAATTAAATTGTACTCTTGGTTTTAATCTCACAGGTGCCTCCAGTAAAATTAAAAGGTGTGGTGAAACCTCCTCTGAAATAAGGTACACCTTTGCTGTCTAGTAAAATGAATTCAAGAGGTTAAAATAAGCATCATGAGAAAAAAATTCCCTGACAGCACAGCCAAAACATATATGAATTAATAAGGTTTTTAAGCCTGTATGTTGGCAGTGAGAGACAGAACCCATATCAAAGGAAGCAGAAGGCTATTACACTGTATGAGAACTATTTCTGTGAAAATTTGGGGGTTTGTGTGTTGTTCTTCATAATTTTTCAAGTGAAGCTCAGGCAAAGAGGTGAACTGCAGTGAAGTAAAGAGGACAACTTTTTATGCATTTGTGAGAGAAAATGTCAGAACAATGGTATTCTAATCTTCCACCAGAACTATCTTCACACTGTGGATGCATAGATGAATTTACATCACTGGGTAATACACAACCTCTTGGTATCCATGAGGGTTCTTACTTATTCACATAGTTGACTAAATAAAGAGAACATCTTTCTGAAATGGTTACATCACTGTTTCAGAGCCAAATACATTAAACAAAATGGAAATTATAGTTGACAGTTATACTCAAGTCATCGTGAAATATTTCTGACATGATTAACTATCCAAAAAGTGTACTATCCGGACATGCCTAATCATCATGATTATCCTTCTCTTATTTGATAGAATAGACTGTGAGGCGAGTGTCAAAACCCTGAATCCCTTATTTAAATATTTCAGCACTGTCACTGACAATTTAAGTAAACCTCAGCAAAAATATAAAGATTATATTTTTCAGAGAGACAATACCATTTAATTATGCTTGCAAAATTAAGGTGAATTTTCAGGGCAAAAAAAATGCTAGGGATGCACTGGGTGCAACTGCTGTTCTTCAGAGTTCTTACTCTGATACTTGGATTTCAGTGCAGAATTCAGTATCTAAAGCCTTTACATTTGCTGCCTGTTTTTTACAAAATGTTCCCTAGAACGAAGGGAAATGTTAGTCCAGGTTTTCCAGTAACAAAGCATTGGAAAAAAAAACCTAGGAAAAAAGGATCTCAGAATGTTTATTTTCTGTTCAAAATTATTTTTAACAAATGGTAGTGGATTTTGTCACATACTGAGGAGTTGGGGGGAAATAATGCCTATTCAGAGTCTGAAAGACTCTGACCCAGAGTTCATTCTAAGACCTGTCCAGCTACTCTCATGTGACTGATTAGTCAAGGGATCCCACTCTACTCCCCCATAATTACACCACATCTGGAGTGCTGTGTGCACTTCTGGGCTCCTCAGTAAAAAAGACACATGGAGCTCCTGGAGCAGCTCCAGAGAGGGCAACAAAGATGATTCAGGGACAGGAGCTTCTCTCTTATGAGGAAAGGCTGAGGGAGCTGGGCCTGTTCAGCCTCAAGAACAGACAGCTGGGAGGGGACCTCATCAATGTCTGTCAGTGTCTGAAGGGAGGGTGTCAGAGGATGGAGCCAGGCTCTGCTCAGTGGTGCCGAGCAATAGGACAAGAGGCAATGGGCAGAAACTGATGCCCAGGAAGTTCCACCTGAATATGAGGAAGAACTTCTTTACTGTGCAGGCGAGCGAGCGCCGGAACAGGTTGCCCAGAGAGGTTGTGAAGTCTCTTCACTGGAGATATTCGAGAGCCAAGTGGATGCACTGCTGTGCCATGTGCTCTGGGATGACCCTGCTTGAGCAGGGAGGTTGAGCAAGATGACCCGCTGTGATCCCTTCCAATTCAGAAAAGGAATGTTCCAAAGCTATCAGGGGATGACTCACCATTCCTGCTCCCATGTCCCATCTTGTCCTAGCAGCAGGAGTTCCTGGTGCTGTCAGTGCTGCTGGCACCTCAGTCTTGCAAGAGCTCCCAGTACGATCAAGGCATGCTTCACCACCAAGCTCTTGCACAAGGCCTGATAACAGGTTATTGAAACTGTAGAACAGGTGCAGAGCAGGCCAGAGGTAGAGAAAGGGGAAGGAGGGAGGATCACGCATCCCACGGTAGTTTGCTGAAGGAGAGTCATTCATTTCCTTTCTAATGAAAGTGAGCACGGTGCTCACAGACAATGATTTTCTGAGTTGTGAATGTTTTCTCAGTAAGCTGTAATACCATTAACTGTGCATCAAGAACAGTGACTTTTATAATGCCACTCGCTCTTCTGGATGTAAGTTTGTCTTTAATAGATTCCTATCTACTGCTCAAATACTTGAATGCACATTATATTTAAGGCCATAACCTGGACGTGTAGAATTCCAGCCAGCTACAATTTTCCGTACATTTCAGCTCAAAAGAGCATATACTATTGAAAAAAAGATACAGCCTTGTAAAGATAAGGAGGTTTTTCTTTCATTACTCCACAGAGAATAAGTTTTTTTTTTTTTTTTTTTTTTTTAATAAGTACGCATGAGGCTGAAAGATGGCCTTAAAACTAACGAAGCACTGATTTAACTCCTGGAAGAGTTCCCAATTCTTCCTTATTGGCTACTATAGTGTATAAAAATCTAATGAACCACAAAATGATGATGGAGAAATCCAGTCTACTCAGACTGGCTTCTGGACACTGGAATATTATAAGTGCTCATCACAGTCATTATGGAGAACATAATAGATGAAAAATAGCATGATTATGAGATTATTGAATTTCACTTTCCTTTACTGTTTCTAGATTCAAAAAAAGCATTCTTTTGCATGTTTCATTTTCAGATGTTTTCCTGTATTACAGATTGTAATTAATGTATTCTCATCTAGATATAAAAATTAATTATGACTATAAATACATTATTTTTAAGTATGTATTAATATCAGTATATAGCTGTACTAATAGATTTTTATCTAATTAATATAATAAACCCAATTATAAATACTGTTCTATTTCTGGGATTTCTATTACACTGTGTCTGGATTGCTAATGCAATGGGCACTTCATTTTGTCTACTATGTCAAATGCTGATATCATCATACCATCTTGTCCTTAAGAACTCAATCTGATGAATTTTTGTATTTTTTTACAGTTACAGACATCTTGTACACTGCCAAATATTTGTACCAATGCAAATAATATTTTATTTCTCCACAGATCAGAGTAATGGACTGCAAGGTTTTGCTATATGCAGAGGTTTGTACCTCAGCTATTGCAGAGATTACTTTTCCAGCACTGTGGCTCTCTACCCAACATTTTGAAGGAGTGTGGGATGGGAGATACAAATGTTAAAATAATCTTTCAAGTTTATTCCTTGGTTGCTTCTACCCATATGAAAATATGTCAAGAGTTACAGTGTCTTTGCCTCTGTCTTCCACACTGTGCTTCATTTCCACGGTGCAATGACTGTCATCATAACAGTGCAGTCCACCTGGTGCCTAAATCATGTGTGCACACACAAACATGAATTTTCAGCCTTTACATTGATTCGTAGCTAATCTGTATCACAGCATATCATAGACAGTGGCAGGAGAAAAGGATTAAAGACCAGCAGAAATGTTATCAAGATCTCCCGCTGTAGCTTTCATTGAGTACCCTGTAGGTGTTCAACTGAAGCTCCAATTCACCTTCTCCTTCAGAAAAAGTCACTTCATATTTTTACATGGCATCCATTTGGTAATTAGCACATTTTTAGTTACACTGCTTAACCTAGTTTTTAGCCACTGATTAAAGTTTTCTAGTCACGAAATAAGGTTGCAATGTTTCCCATATTCAAAAAGTATTTATATTTTGCAGAGAAGTGAATCAGATCCTCCTGTTAACAGTCAGAATATTTTCCCAGTTGTCAAAAGATCTGCAGCATTTACCCATTACATTTTTAGCAGCTGAACCAGATGTGAGCAAATTTAGTCTCTTATATTAAAGTGCTTAATTAAGAAAGTAGCATATTGTTGCATCTAGCAGGGAAACTAGGGATGATTTACCACATTATAAAAAAATTTAGAATACATCAGACTTCTGATTAGTCTTTAGCACCCTTCTGGTGTATACTATGGCCTATGACATTTGGAGTTTGCCTCTACCTACCTGTTTGCTAGTTACCTTTTCGTGAAAGTACTTCAAGTGTCACAGAGGGAACTTTGATTTTTCAAGACGCCACTTTAGTAAAAGAAAATATGCTGTGTGTTCCATTTCCCTTATTTACTACATATGTAGTAAATCATACATAGAATTCCGCTGTATAGAGGATTATAGAGGGCCCTATGTCAAACTAGTATCTTTTCCTTAGTCCTTCTCTTTAGATAATAGAGGTTCTAACTCAGAGTTTCCGAGGGAAAATTTCATAGGATTTTTTTTCCTTCTTGGACTATACAGTCTAGGCCTGACGGTTACCGCCGCTTGGATAGAAAGTATCTGGATACATTTTAAACAGAGATATTTTAAGGATTTCCATTGCCTATGCAGAGCTTTAAGAGCACCTTTTCCATTCAGTAATGTGAAAAACAACCATTAATTTCGAATTCTCATCAGTGAACGGTACCACAGCCATAATAGACATCACTTATGTTCCTTAATGCTCTACTCTTAATGCTAGCTACTGTCATGGGCACTCATGTTTTTTTTAAAACACATCTCCTTGTTATGTTCAAATCTCTGCAGCATATGACCCCAAACAAAACGTGTGTTCTACTATCAGACTAGTCATGACTTCATGAACTTGCTCTAGTACAGGAGGAAACCTGCACAAAGTTCTTGTCTGAATGCTTGACCTGTATGATAATACCATGAAATATTTTCCACCACAAGGTAATTGCTGAGATTGGAACTGGGCAAGATAAAACCTTTAAAAAATACTTATGTTAATGGCTTTATTCAGAAAAAAAAATGAAGAAGAAATTCCACAGTATCATTTCGCAGACCCATGCCTTCATCTTTTTATGTATGTATATATATATATATATATATATAAATATAAAACATACATAAAGATGCAATGACTGGCATTAAGCCTGTGCTTGTGAGGGGACAGCCAATGTGATGTGGAGGGAGAGCGGGAGAAGATTCCCCAAGGTTGTAAACAGCCCCAACACCCAAAAAGAGCACAGCACAGTTAGGCCAGCCACTTTAAACATCTGGCAATAGAAAAACAAACAAACAAACCAAACCAAACCAAAACAAAAACCCACCAAAAACCCAAAACCACATTAAATTTGTTAAAATGTGTAGCCATCTTTTCTTTTTTTAAAATGAGGAAAATGCACACATGCAGGTACCTGCTGCTGGTAGATCACATGAAAGATTACTCCACATTAAATAAATATTATCCTCATCTGGGCAAATGACTTGGTATCCTCTTGTTTACTTTTACTTGCCAGAGCTGAGTGAGTCAAATACATGGGCTGCGAGAAAAAATTTCTACAGAAAAATATTGACTACTCCAATGAATTTACTATTTCCACTTCAAGCAACTGAAATCCTAGCAGAGTATTTGCTCCCTTTCTCTGACATTTTGGAAGCCAGATTTTTGTGCTTCTTTTTATCATTTTTGCCTGCTAAAGTAAGAAATTTTGTCACAATTTAGAAGGCTCAAAACAAGTACTATCTGAGATAGTTAATTCAAATTTCTGTAACTCAAAACAGCCTGGCTCTCAGATGATGCAGATGGTATGGAGGAGGAGAAGGATCGTTTTGGCCATGGAATCACATTTAATACTTTTTTTTTTCCCCCTCTAGCATAATCACATAATCATGTGATGGGACAAGACTCTGAGGCTACTGCTTTGTCCCCATTTTTCCCTTTTTTTTTGCTCCATATAGTGTGGGTGTGAGTGTGCCAGGGTTTTCCCTTGGGAATGAATGTAGCAGAGAGGATGAACAAAGGGCTGTCATTCAAAGAGAAGGCAGAAGGTCACAGAATGACAGACAGACACTCCATCAGTCTCCACAGAGAGGCCATCGTTACTGGATCTCTTGCTGAAGTACAGCAAGCTTTATCCCCAAAGCACAAGCATACAAGGTTAGCATCCTGTGCTTTTGATACGGCCAGATCTAGGATTTCAGGCAGTAATGGAAGGAATAAAGAGGACATCAAGGTAACTAGAAAAATCCTAAACCAACCCATCAGATTTATCAACCATGTGACAGTTATTCAGCTGTATTTCATATCAGCCACAGCCCCACCACTCCTCAATGAGCATCTCCATTCTCCCTCTCATAATGTTGCCTGTGCTTTGAAAACTCAGTGGATGCCATGGCAAAAGATTTGTACTACCTTCTTTTCCCTTGAAACTGATGATCATTTGTTTTCCTTTAATGGTCTTGAATCAAATAAAAGTGATAGATACCTAACAGGATTATTAATTGCTTGGTGGTTAATCCACAGATCAATTTAAAACCACAGAGTGACGCCAGCCACTACTGCAGTAGCCAATAAAAGGTAGGCAAAACATTGTATTTTCATCAAATGTATTAATCATAATAATTATTCACAAACTGCATTGCCATGGAGACAATTCTCCTAAAATCACCTGAATTAATGAGGTTAGTAATTAACTTTATTTATCTAATTTCAAACGTGGTCCTTAGGTTTTGACATTTACTGATTGGATTCTGCAACCTTTATATCATTTACTTTGGAGTAATTTGTAACCAACTTTTCACAACCCTCTGACAATTTTACTGAGCAACCACAGATGACAGAAAATCTTTTTCTTGCAAAACATTCTTGAGAGAAATAGCTGCATAGGTGCATATACTCATATAGCCAGCTTACTCAGGGTATGCATCACTATTGACATTTTACCAGAGTTTTAAAAAAATAACAACACAACAAGACCCACCAGAATTATGATCAATGCTGACAGTTGGTTTTCTGTGATCTGATGGTACAGACCATCTTTGGAAACACAAACTATCTTTAAGTACCCCTCCCAAAAAAAGTAATATATGGCATACACACCTAGAAAACTCAGTTGTTCAAAGCTCTTATCCAAGGCAAAGAAAGGCAGATGCTGCATCTGTTAAATGTGGTGGTCTAATTGACAAAGTTGCCAAGTTTTTATAGCCACCACCATGCATCTTTATGAGAAGAAAAATTTCTAACCCAATGCACATTGCAGCTGCTGGAAGAGAAGCTGTTTATGAACTTTTCCATGGGTTCCCATTATGCATGTTGACAGAAAATTTGCAGGCCAGAACACAGACAGTAGTGGTACTGGGTGCCAGATTATTAATATACACCCAAGAAGAGAAGAGCACTACGATGACTTTCTAACCCAAGGACAGATTATTTCTGTCCTCCCATAACTTCAGACCTTCAGCAGCTGACATATCTGTTAAATCTCTAAAAGATAACTTTTGTCCCTTGTACTTTATTTTATATCTCATGAACCCATGATGGGCTAGAATCTAAGTTAAATCTTGAGTTTAATTGTTAAATCAAGTGAGGTATCTTCAAACCATTTTGGCAGTAGAGCTATTTAAAACAAGCTCAGTGATCGCTTTGATTTTCAAGCACTTTTATAACTGCTTTCTATTAGTGTAGAAGATTTTTTTAAATGCTACAAGTAAAACCAAATGCTACATATGAAACCAAATGCTACATGCAAAACCAAATGAAACTTTCTTGCAGCAGCTATTCTATCTGATCTCAAAATAATTATCTCAAAATAGATAGATAGATAGATAGATAGATAGATAGATATGCATGTGGACACTCACACGTTAGCTTACAAATTTTATGCTGAAGTTCTTCAGGATTTCTCTCTCTCTCTCTTCCCCTCCATCCCTGCACTCTGAATTCAGCAGCAAATGTAATGAGGCTGGGGTAATGTTATGATTTAGTGTAAGTCACTCCTGCATGAATACCACTTAATTTTAAAGTAATATCATAACAAATTTAAACAAAATAACTATTGTTTCTGTGATCCACTTCTCTTGGAACTTCTCAGAAATTTGAGTTTTGTATTCTTTTGAGAAGTAGGAAAAAGCTTTTTACTTCAGCTGTATGAAAAATTCAAGAAATACAGGATGTTGGAGGGTACACCTCGTCTCCTATGATCACTCTCAAAGAATTAATAAAGTGTATATTTGCATAAATGGCTTGTTTTATAGGAGTCTGCATATAACCCTAGAGTGTTTATTTCTGGTTATCAACTTCAAGCTTAATCATCGGTGAAAGCAATATTAAATTGCAGTGCTACCATGCATGGCTGCTAACTGCAAAACCAAGTGTGCATTTGGTTGTAAATTTTACATCTTCTAGTAAAAAGAATAAAACAACCTCCTCATTCCCAAAATCATAGGAACTCTTTGACCTCTTTTTTGCCTAGAATTCCTCAGTTTTCCCCAGATTGTTTTTGACAAATATTTGTTCAAGGATGAATTCCCACAATAGGCATGTGCAGCAGAATTGAGAATGCTTCGGCTGTCATCTGCCGAAGCTGAACGTATTTCCAGATGGATTTGGCCCAAATAATAATGCAGATCTAAGCACTAGAATGTGGTAGTTGATAGCAGCACTGCTAATAACACCTTTCCCTCACCTCTGCCCAAGCCATGCAGACTAACATCTTAGCACCCAATGCAATATGTAGGGTTAATCACCATGGAAGTCGAGGCAAAAGTGCTTCCTAATGAGATGGTTGCAGATTGGCTCATTGCAGCCAAAATAGAGTTGAACAATGATGTAGTTGTACCAGGCATTTGCACACACGGAAAGGATCCCCAGATGGAACTCACTGGCTTGCAAAGTTGCTATATATGCTGGAGGATGTGTATTTAAATATTAGCTACTTGTAAGCACTTTGCCAGAAGGGACTTCCAGGTTAAATTGCACATAATATGAGAAAACTCATAGCCCAAGAGTACCCAAGGATCTGGAAACTAACTTGAAAACTTCAGATACTGGAAATAGCGATTTTTTTTCTTGTCATTCTCACTGAGACGTGTGTATCTCCTCTTTGAATTGGAAAGTTTTCCCCATCCTAAATTGACAACAAAAACATTTACAATAAATGCATCCTACTGCAAAGTCTCTGGTAATTCCATTTAAGCCAGGAATGAAAACTGATACTAAAAATTCACTATTGTTTTTGAAGTGAACAACAGGTTTATCTGAATGAAACCCTCCTGTGTCACACATAGACTGTTCCTAGGGGCATTATCTGGTTTCTAGCCTGGTTTCTAGCCTGGGTGGCAAACACAGACATGCTGTATTTCTACCCAGTAAAGAGCTCTAAACTGTTTGGCAAGCCAAGTTATGCCTTCTCACACACATCTGCCAGTTCCCACATAGTAAGCATCATCTGCACTAAGCCAAGATGGTAAATTAAAATAATTCCCTTGCAAGATTCTGGAACATCGTTTAGGACAGCTGCCATCCAGTAAATTCTAAAACACGGGAATCGGTGGTATTAAAGCCCTGGCAAGCCTTTCATTACAGTACACAAGTAATGATGGTAGGTTCATAGCTGACCAAATCTGTCTGCCAAAAAACTAACTAAAAAGAAAGTAGCACCATTTGGCAAGTAAAAAAAATTTACCTAAGCAATAGCTGAAAATTGTTTATCCATGCTACCTGGAACTTAAGAGTGTAGATGCCAACACTGTAGCTGTGGTTGTTCTAAAAAACATTAACCTGATAGAGTGATGAAATGTAAAAGACATTAAATATAATAGGTGTTTTCAAAAAACAGAAAAAGAGAAAACACTAGCCATGTTATGTATCATTTGTGTGTTTTCCTCACCATAAATCTACACACCAAGGGAATACACTTCCTGCTCTGTAATCTGTATGAATTTTTAGAAACTAAGAGAAAGAAGTATTTTTGTCAGTGCCCTAAGACCATTAATATCCAAATAAATAAAGATAAATATTTTCATTTCTTCTCAAAGACATTCAGGTGAAATATAAGCCTGCTATTCAGAAGATTGAAGAGCCAAGTTGTTCACTGAGGTTTAACTGCGAATTTTAGAGGGTTTTAGTGTTGTACACCTCTGGCTTTAATTGCTAAAATTTTTTTCTGGCTTTGTTACTAAATGACAATTGCTATAGTTTGTTGCTCTGAGTTCTGTCTGTGATTTTCCTACCAAATATGGGTTGAGAAGGACTTGATTCAACAGATGAAAGCAAACTTGTTATTCATGATGACCTCACACATTTAAATAACTTCAGATAACTTCGGATAACTGAATCAGCACAGGGATAGATCATCTCTTAAAAATGAGACAGTGAAAATGACGATTGAACTATGTTACATCAGTATAACAAAAATATTTAGTTAACTGATTGCCATGTATATGCCAGGGGTGTCATAAGCCCAGTGTGACAAACAACAAACGCGAACAGAATAAAAACCATTGCATTAAACTCTAAAATCCTTTGTTAGCAGACCAGATACAAAAATGTCCAGAAATTGTCTTAGATTAGTTTAAAAAATTATTCCAGTTCATCTTGTGCATTCAGTGCATGTGGATGTCTACTGCACTTATTTTTTGTACAGACATTCAGATCACATCTCCCAAGCAGGAAATACACAGGAGATGGAATTCCTCACAGAAGAGCGTCTTATCTGCGAGAACCGAAAGACAGAGGAAATGCCATGCTTTGCATTCCCAAGACACCAGGGCATTTGAGATAGAAGCCTGAATGTTGGCTCCCAGACAGCCTGACTCCTGTCAAGAAGGAATGATTCCTGGCTTGTAAGCTTCTTCCACCTCCTTTGTTTCTATCTCATCCATTACACCAGAGAAAAAAAAATTCATTCCATTTTAGGATCCCTCTGAGTTGTCTTGATCAGTTCAATGGGTTCCAGGGAATCCAGGTGTGTTTTAGTATGTTCTTAGTATAAACTTTTCATGAAGGTTGCTTTGAAAATTGTCTCTTTTTTAATATTCCCTACAAGCATTCTTTCTTACTGTGATGACTTGCTTTGCTAGTTTAAATAAACTTGACTTTCACTGTTTCATGGTAATCTGGCAGCTATTTTTAAAATTACATTTAGGACACCAGATATTTGCCAAAAAAGTACATTTTTTCCTTATTTATGAAAAATAAGAACATTTGTCTTGTAGAAAAAGAACATGAGAATGTAAATATTTGTTTGATTTTTGCCTTGCTCTTGCTTTAGGCCATAAAGAAATGGCTTGACCTTACTATTCCTGTTACAATACTTATTGAGTTACATAGCCTTATTATTACTGGCTAAAATATATTGCATAATTACCATGTATCCTAGATCTTTATTGGAAGCTATCGCTTGTATTTCATCCATATAGACAAATTGCAGTTTTTTCAGAACATTTCTTTAAAGAATTTAAAGGCAAAGATTATAGCAGAGCCAGGGATACCCTGAGACTTTACAAGAATATTCCTCCCTCCAAACTGAAAGGGAATCTATGTAAAAGTATAAGTTAGACAGAAACGCATACACAAACTTTTGCTTCCAAAATTCCTAGACAGTGCCAACAGTGTTAATAAATATGGCCAGATGTTACTGCCTTCATAAAAGTCAAGTTACAAAACCTGTAAACTCACTCAGTGTACATGAAGGGGAGAAAAAACTGCTTTGAGTAAATCTGAATGTGATAGCCACATGGGGCAAAAATGAAACAGCACAAAGAATTAGCAAAAGTTCTGTCGAAGACAAACCTACGGCAATGACATTAGAGCCTGAAAATCAACCTAACATGAATTATCTTCAAATACCTTTCTATTGTCCATGCCTTTTTAATGCAACAAATGCATAAAGGGCTTGCACGTGTGAAAACACAAAATTTTGATAGATGTAATATCATTTGTCTAGAAACCTTTAGGATCTGAAACAAGGAAGGATACTATAACAAGCTTTTTTTTCAGGTATTCATACCACAAGTAAGACCTAGTAGCTTCAGCCTGCATAATTGGGTTTTGTCTACATATTAGAGCATTACCTCAAAACATTCTAGTTTTAGAATCTGTTTCTTCTGGTGTGGTTTAAGGCAAGATAACACAGATCGACAATGTATGCTGATCCACAAACTGCAGCAGGAACTGCATATTTTTGAATAAAAGGGGTCACATGAGTACTCGAATTTAGAGTCCTCCAGACTCCGTGGTTGCATTCAGTGTTTTGCAATCTGTGCAATACCCCACTCAACATTTTCCTTACAAGTTTTTATGCACTGCTTTGGAATTGGTATTTGTTTCCTCAACAAGAGGTTGAGTGAGACTTTGTGAATCACCTCAAGGTCCCAGACACCTGGTTTAGGATCTCAAGATTGAAATCAAACTTCTTTGAAGAAAACATCTTCTTGCCCAACACGAGCACCAGTTTTTCAGCGCTCCAAATAAAGAACTTCTCTTTCGTACTACAGATGTAGTAACTAAAATTGCCTTACTTCATGAATATTACACTATATTCAGGCACTTCCAAAGAACTTGTGAAAATTGCGGACAGTTCTATGGAAAAAGGAAGTACAGCAATCATCATGTGTGGATTGAAATAATTACACTACTAATCTTATTGCAACATCTATTCAGAACATATCCATGCAGGATGCAGAAAGAGAATTTATCAGATGTTCTGCACTCCACAGAATGGCATGGCAAACTGGGCATGAATTATTACAATTTCTTCAGAAGTCACGGGCAAGAGACAAAGATTAAAATCTGATGTAACTGTTTAATGCACAGAGTTCCATGTGAAGCTGGAAGTTTGTGCAGTGTTTTAAGAGGCCTTTTAATTGTAGCAAATTATTTCCTTCCTGCACCACAAAGTGAAGATGTTGTCACACAAAGGCAGTTAGCAACAAGTTACAGCCATCAAAATAGACTGCGAAGTGAAGGAATTGCAAGTTTATCATGGTTCTCCTAAGAGTCTGCTCCTTTTGTAAACAAGCAGTCAGAATTATTTACACAAGTATAGAATTGCTTTTGCAGGGATATTTAAATCCTTCTGCCATCATAGTCTTAAAAGGAAAGATTTCTAGAATCTTTTACTCTTTAAAATCCAGCTCTAAAAGTTATCAAATAATCCTAACTCTGAAATAATCTATTTCAAATGAGGATCCAGGAAAAAAACAAAACAAAACAAAACAAAATAAAACAAAACAAAACAAAACAAAACCAACGAAAAGAACCAAAAACCTGTTTTGTCAGCATTATTATGACTTTGGAGAGGAAAGTTCATGGATTCTTTCTCTGGAGGATCCCTTTTCATATTTTGATATATACACCTATTATAAATCGTCAAATTCATGGCAAAATCTTAATTAATAGAATTTTTTACACAAATAAAAGACGTGATCTCCACAGTTCAGTAGATTAATAAAATTGGGTTTATATAATTTTAATATCAATATTGTTCAGTAAAGTTTACAAATTCAAAAAACAGGGTGCCTCATAAAATTAATTTCAGCATTTCTGCGCAATAATTCTTTTTATGAAATAATAAACAAAAAATTGCTGATGTGTTATATCATGAAAACAGGTAGTCATTGATCCATGGGAAAGTAACGTTTAAAGTTAAACATTAAAAACCCCCTTCTTCTGAACACCACATTGATTCTGGTTCAGTAAGTTTATTTTTCAGCAGCAACTTTTATATGCTTCCCTCACTTCATTTCAGCACACCCTTTAGATGACCCAGAACTGCATCTTTGTAACTGGAATATACCCCAGTGAATAATTTGTGAGAACACAGTTCTTGCTCAGCTAACAGTAACTGCCAGAAGTGCTCTGACAAATTAGGAAAATCAGAAAAATGCAATTACTTTTATCTCCAGCTACTGATTAATTGTACTACAGCCACGACTAGAATTTGGATTACTGAACAGTAACATTCTGCTACTGTGGAAAGGAACCTAAATAGTGAAAATGAAAGCTCTAAACAAGTAAGAAAATGCAATTGTGACTTGAGTCTTATGCTGTCCTTTGCTTTGAAAGAAAACTGGATCATATTTTCTTTTCCTCACAAAACAGACCTATATTTGGGTTTCTGGATGAATTTGATCTTTTGAAATAATCATGGCAAACTAGGGCTAAGAACAGGAGGTAGAGCATTGCTGTTTCTCTTGGCATACAATTTTCAGAGATGAGGTTAGTGTTCTATCTTCATATGTGAAGATTTAAAAAGTCTAGAAAGATAAAATGATATATTCATAGAAATTGTACATGTGATGGGGTGAAGGGAGGGTTTGCTTATGTCTGTACTGTGGAGTACAGTCCACTTTCCATGATAAACCTGCCTCAGCCACTAACCAGGCGAGGTTTGTGATTCAGCCAGTAGTAATCAAAACACGCAGCTGGAAATGGACTCAAAATACACTTTAGTGCACTCTCCAGTGGGGAGTTTTGCATGGCGTATTTGCTGAAGCTAAAACAACCCATTGTACCTTTGTAGTCCCAAGAAAGAGGTAGCACAGATAACTATGTTTAGTAAAGGACTGCGAGTTGTTCCTGATTACAGCTAACCAGAGGCAATTCAGATCTACCCCTTCTCTGTTCCTGTGTTTACTCATACACCCTGCCAGCTCATCTTGCAGGCCTTGTCCCAAGTCTATGGTTTGATCACAGCATGATGAATAATCACATTTCACTTTGTAGCTGCAGATTCCTTTGTATTTGAATACAAAGGTGATGTAAATGAAGATTATCTCTGTGCTCTTAACCACTAATTTTTTCCCCAAAGAACACCTTTTAAGACAAACAGCTTTTCATTATATATAACATTTAAAAATACCTTACAACCAAAACCTGAAGTTATCCATGTACCTCTACCTCGCAAAGGCTAGAGAATTTGTCCTTATAATACCTACAAGGTGAGCCATTATTCAACATCTTTGCTTCACAGATAAAAAGCTTAAGCACAAAGCCCTGCCAAGGTAACATGAACACTTGCATTTATCTTGGTGGTATTAAAACAAGTCCTGGATTCAAAAGCAGTGCTCAGGCACACAGATAATATATGAAATAGAAAACAAACAGAGAAACAAAAACCCAAACAAAAAAACCCCAAACTTACCTACATCTCCTGAATCCCAAGGCAAAAGAAGAAGCACCAAGCTATAGCTTTTCAGCTTCCATTGTACTCTGTATCACACTATCCTGACATCTACTAACAATACGTGTTATTTACATTACATGTCGAATGTTAATTATCCTTTCTACACATTCTAAGCATGCAAAGTGCAGAAAAATGCTAGCTCTCTGGAAAGAATAAATTCAGAAACACAAACTGTTTTGTAAGCCCTAAGAGAGTTCCAGGTGTAAGCAGGCAGTATTCCTGCACAGACAGGTCACTTTGCTATTTCACTTTGCTATTACACACAGCACAACTCTGAACTGAATGTGATGTATTAAACCCAATCCAAAATACATTTACAGCACAGTACAAACATAACCATTTTATACAGAAACAAACAGCACTGTATCCCACAGACCAAGCTAAGGAAAAACTTTGCCTTAGATATTCCTTTTTTCTACAGACTCACTCTCTTTAACAAATATTTTTTCCTACATTAATGATCTAGAAAACATGGATAACACTGAATGCTGGAAAATACATTTTTATTTATAGTAAATTGCATGTGACAATCTCTTTCCAAGTCATTATTAGCAGCAAGCAAAAAAGTAACTATGATCCATTTTCCAAGTAACACCTCTGAGCAGTGGAACACAGGAAGGCTCTGTCAAGTGTCGTTACATTTTCCTGTCAGCCCCTTTGTTGTAGAGACATATATTGATTTAGTGTGCACAGAGACAGAAGGTGTTGCCACTAACACAAGAAGTGAAAGGGTGGGAGGAACATGTTCCAGGAATACTCAAGCCTACACGAAAAACCAGGAAATACTGCTCCACCCAAGGGTGGATCCAGTGCAAACAGATACATGGAGACTTGCAAACCTGTATCTCTGATAGCACCAGAGTCTCAAGCACCAAGCAGAAGAGACATGATATGCAGCCTTTCACTGCAGTGAAAGACACCAGGAACTGACAATTTCAGGGTGTTCACATTATTCATATTTACTTCAAGGTGAGGCTGGATGGAACCTGGGCAACCTGTTCTAGTTGAAGGTGTTCCTGCTCACTGTAGGGACATTGGACTAGAGATGGCCTTTGAAGGTCCCTTCCAAGCCAAAACATTCTAGGATTCTGTGTTTAAACTGCATGCAGTGATGTGTGGTTTTTAAACGTTTAATCTACTTACCAGCATATCTTACAGAAGATGATTCAGATTGCCTTGGATTTCCTTAGCTATTGCCACTAAAGGAGTGTCATTTTTACCCTCTGTAGTCTGAGTAATATGCCAGTTAAACTTACACTACTTTTACATATGTATACTTAGCAATAATAAACTCTGAATCAGAGCCTATTCCTCCCTTATTTTTGCCCCTCCATATCGATCTCCTTTTTCTGGGGTAGCCAGTCTATTCACAATGGAGTTGAAAATACTGAAAATATATACTGGAAAATACCCAGGCCTGACAAAGATCAGGAATAGATTCAGCCACACAGATAGTTAAAATTTAGTCACAGTTCTTTTTTTTTCTTTTCCTTTTTCTTTTTAAACCCGCTTTCATGCTACTGGCAATGTAGAGACAGCTGAGTTAGGTGATGAAAGAGACAAATGCTCTCTGTCTCTCTTATATTTCATAAGCAAGTAGATGGAGAGCATGACAGTGACGTAATGTGAACCCATTGCAGTGTATGCAGTTTGGAAGACATTAGGTTGTTTTTCACTCCTGCCTTGATAACTTCACTACAAGGATTTAGAGAGCCAGTAGACATGGCTCACTGCACAATTTTGGCAGCTTGCATTGTAGTTTCTTAACTTACACAGCAATGAAGACTGGGAGAGTTACTCAAAGAATTAATTGCCAATAAACATTTTTTCTCTTCACACAAGACAGAAGGGGGAAGAATAGAAATTACAACTATTTCACAGTAAAAAATAACGTTTTCTATTAGGTAGCTGAATATAGATTATTATTGACATCAGCTATACTGGTTAAAAATGTTTTCATTATTAGCGTTTATGTCCTAGACCTGTCATTTATTTGCTTGCCCAGAGACAGTCTTTATCACTAGCTGACAGACCAGCCTTACAAATTTACCTGCCTGTGTCAGTGGGGAGGACTGCAGATAACAGTTCTGCACCACATCTTCACCTGAGCCAGGAGGAAGGGGGAATAATGGAAAATACTTGAGAATTCAGGTACTTATCCTCTCCCTGCAGAGTGACCAGAGAAAGCCCAGCAGCACCGATAGCGATGCTGATGGGAGAGAGCATCACGGCTTTGAAGTGGTGTGGTCTACACTGCTGCAATGGCAGCTGTCAAAGCAGATTTGCTTCTTTTGTTCAGAGAATCTCTCTCTCCCTCTTGCCTCTCTATCGGAGGCATTCAAAGAGCAGACAATTCTGTCAGGGAATTTTCCTCCCACTGCTGAAAACTACATACTGGATCAGCAAGAAAGTATGGCTAGTGTTTGCTAATGACTAACCTTGAATTCCTTCTAATAAATCAACAGTGATAAATTACAATGAGAAGAAGATTCGGTGCATGCAGTTAGTCTATGCAGGGGGTTACCAAATAGTGACTATGAAAATAGCAAAATGAAATAAAACAGCACAAAAATGTTTCAGAATTTCATCCAATATTGATTTGACTTTTTCAATTGAACTAGGGGAAAAAAAAAGAAAGAAAAGCTTTCTTTTCCAGGGGTGCAGGTATTAGTTCTTAAAATTTGCTTTGAGCTGATACCAGTATGAAAAACAGAAACATTCATGAGCATGCACACACACACACACAGACATGCAGAGAAGTAAGGAAACATCTGAACATAACTGCATGAGCAGACTCAGGTTACAGAAAATTCTGGAGTTTTCTGCTACCACTCTGATAATGCAAGGATATTTTGTGTCATGGTATCAACATCAAGATATAGGGTCTAATTCAATACTACTTAAAGGTAGCTAAAATAAGTTTTTCTAAGGCTGTACCTAGTACCACTGATGCCTTCTTTTTCTTTCCCATCCCTTCTCCTTCAACAGAAAAATATTTAGTTTTTATTAGTTGTAATATATAATATAATATTAGGTTTAGTTTTTATGAATTATATATATTAGTTATATATTTAGTCTTTATAAAAATTTAGTTTTAGGGGAAAACTGCAAAAAGGAAAGAAAATTGCAAGTTTTTATTGGTTTATAATATAATCCTCAATAGGCTTAGAATTTGATGTGTACATGCCTAAGGGAAAGTGGCCATTTTAAATACAGACTTTAAAAAGTTTCATTATCAGTATCACTATCTTCAAGTATTTGCCTTTGAGTCAGTCTCTTAAGTTTCCATACATTGTTATCTGGTAAAGGGAAGAAGAGTTGCACTACTTCTACAGCTACCTTCTGCACTTACTTCCTTTTCTTAATGCATTTTTAAGACAAGGACACACGTGATTCATACACAGAATGATCTTTGATGTTACTAGTTCTAGTACATAAAGTTCATTATATACTTTCTAGCTTTACTACAATAAACGAAGAAAAGTTGTTACTACCATTTAATTGTCAGTCCTCCCTTACACTGATTTCAGTTTTATGTTTTGATACAACTTTTTAAAATTCCAAGAGTGATCTGACACCTGTTGAAATCAGTTCTTAGCTACAAAACCAAATCCAATCACCATGCAATGTTATTTCAGATCTTCATAAGACAGGAACACTACTAAAAAGATGCAGTACCAACTGCAAAAACACCCAACTCCTTCCTCAAAGAACACTTCTGCATTTTGGCCTCCCAGAAATGCCTCCCCATTAAGTTGCTTTTGAAGCAGAGCGTGGATGTCAAGGACTCATAAGGACCACGTCTAAACCACAAGTTTGGGCGTCAGAAGCAGTTAGTCTGTGGCAGATATGGTAATTTACTATGTAATGCTTGTGCTCTGAAATATACAGCAAATTAACTCACACAAGGCATGGTTAATTTGTGACTGAGAATACTTGCGGTAGCCAAGCTATCTTTCTTACAGATAAATCAACATATCATCAACCCTGCGGGCTGCTGGATCTCAAGCTATTTCAGAACAGGAGCCATCCTGATTTCATTCCTTATGTCAAAAGGAAATGCTCCAATAAAATCTATGAATGCTCAGTGCATAAATCAGTGCTTTCTCATAGATCTCAACTTAGCAAGCATTATACACCTATTTTCCTCAGTTATGACCACAGAATACCCAGCCAATTACTCATTAATTACACAACTGGCATGGGGTACCAGATCAAGTGAGATTTTTTAGGATCAAAAATATTACTCTTAGCTTCACTGGAAACTTTGTAATGAGGCAGTCAAGCAGTCTTGAGTAAGGAGACCAGTGAGAAAACCCACTAAATAAGGAGCTTATCTGATGGATTTGAGATTACATGCATATGAAACACAATAATGATTTCCTCTTGCTTTGGTGGAAACAAGTGAAACATGAGGTAGAGCGCAGAGAATATTGCACCAGCACAGCCCAAAGGGAACACAAAGAGCTGTAACTTAAAGGCAAAACAGGAGTGAATAGCAAAGCTTGTAAAGACCTGAAAAATATAAACCTCCTCCCTTTGGTTTTAAATCACCTTGACATTTTTCTTATGTGTGGCTTTTCCTTTTCTCTTGGAGCTGGATTTTCAAACCTTGCAAGTAAATAAGGAAAGCACCAGTTTTAAAGATTGACACAATTTGTTTGATGACGAGCAAGTTGTCAAAATTATGCATAGAAGCCCTAAGGCAGAAAAGAAAGAGTTTTCAATCACAGTGGTAAATAAAATCCTTGACACAGTCTGACTAAAGGGTCCAGCTAGCAAATTCAAGATCTAAGTCCTTCATTGTGACAGAAAAATCAAGGAAGACATACATAATTATTTTTTATCAAAACCAAAGTGACAAAAGCTTTAAACCTGCTGGGGTTTAACTCTGTGTAAAACAGTTTATTCAGCATGGCCTCTGCAATGTAATTCCATGCTTTATATCAAATCGTTTCATTCACATGCAATAAAAACCAAAACCAGGCTAGGTCAAAAAGGAATCCGTAAATAATTTTGATGCTAAGAAAATGTGACTTGCATTACCACAATACACACGAAAGTATATTGCAGCTTCCTGCAACAAAAATTCAAAATAAAGGCACTATAATTGTAGCTACTGTGGTCACAGGAGCTGTTATGGTCCCAAATTCGAAGTAAATGATCAAAACATGCCATGTTGCTGGTCCTGTAGGACCTTTTTTGTCAGACCCTGATATCCAGGTGGAGGATGGATTTGACTTTTATCATATGCAAAGCCATGGACCCTGCATACGTGTGCTTTTTTAATAGCACAAAGCTTTCTATGGTGAATTTCTGATACAGGTGGTATGGAGCTATCCCCACAAGCTGGTACTTAGTCCATAAAATACTTGGATAGGAATTCCATTGTATTATCTGTCAGTAACTCCTATGTGGGAGCCTTCTATGCTATTATAAGACAAATATCGGCTAAAAAAATTAGTTCTCAACTTCTGTTGAATGCCAATTCATGATGTTTTTCAGATTCAAGGAGAATCCTGAAGAATCCCTACTTGGTATGCACATGAGCACACACAAACAGATTAGTTTGTTTATAACTTAGAATCCAGTTTCAAGCTTGCTTTTTTTTGGGCTGGCTTATTTTTAACAGATGCTGACTGGTGAAGGAGCACAATCAGCAGAAGCTTTCTGCATGCCTCCCTGCCCATTTTCCTCTCCTATATATTCTGGAAGGTTTTACAATCAATGTCACTGTCACACAGAACATGTAAGGAACAGTCAAAGCAAGTGATTTCACATTATATAAGCTCTAACAAACAAGGAAACACAGCCTAATATCCACCACAGACATCTTTAGCCCTCAAAATCCTGCTCCACAAAATGAAAGGTGACCTTTTATTTCTGCTGACAACTGAGATCTTACATTTCCGAATCAGCCACTCCATGCAGCTATCACTTGAATGCATGAGTGGGGAATGCACCTTTCTGAACGCAAAACCTCTAAATTTCTATGGAAGTAAAACAAAAACATAGATGAGATACTGTCTAGGTATAGAAAAAACATCTGAAGCTAAAAACTTTGTTGTATATTTACTTCAGATGCAAGAGGAAGAATTCTGGAAGTTCCATTTTCTTACCTGTAAATAAAGGGATTTCCACCATTAAATATTTTCAATTGTTTTCCATTTCTTTATTACAGTAGAAACCATTAAAGAGTATTAGGAAAATAAAAAATAAAACTGAAATTAAGAATTTCAAACAGTGGTTGTTCTCCAGCTCATTACAGGGAACAACTAAAAGCAAAATTTTCAGGCAGATTAGGCATACATCACTGTATTTGATTTGGGGTTTTATGTTTTAAGCAATGAAGTAATTAAATATTCCTGTTAAATGTAAATTACTTTTGGATGATAAAGATGATTGTGTGCTGAAGATTCTTTGACCCCAAGAGAGTAAAACATGAAAAATGTCTCATAAAACAATACTACCTCAAGGATTGTTTTTGGAGTGAAATGGGGATGTTTACAATAGAGTAGAATTTTTTTTCTTTCAATGGTAATTGTATTAAATAAAATACAGATGTGTTTTTTCTGATTACCTCCTGCATGAAACAGAAAACACCAGAAAGATAACATAAAAGAAATGGATTATCAGAACTAATACATTCAGAATATTTCTGGTCCCTTGTTCATACTACATGTACAACACCAGGAAAAATAAAACTACTTTCTGCTCATTCAGTTCAGGGCTCCTTTTTCAATGGCAGCTCTAGTGATCAGGAATAAGGCAGATTTTCTGCATCAACACTAATGCAATTTCCTTTTCATATGGCAGGGGATCATAAGGATGAGTAAGGGCTTCACATTACAGGAGGTTCACATTACAGAAGTCATGGACAATACTGAATGGTGACTGCCAGTAAGTGACATCCTGAGACAGTTTCACAAGGAGTCATACACAGAGAAGTGGGTGGAGAAAATTACAAGTTGGATTCCTTTTTCAATTGCTTGACAGATTGAATGCAGATTCAGTTAATAACAGAGTCTGACTTAACAAACACCAGTATATACATGGCTGGGAAAAGTGTTAGAGCTAGATTTATCAGATTAAAAATACATACTGTCCTTATATCTATATGATTGAATGTGTTTAAATACTAATACTAGAAACTTAATTTTGAAACACAAAATTAAATCTTCATGAATTTAGCAAATACATACAAGTGTCCTGTATAAATTCATTCAGCTCTCATGGTTTTTAGAGCCACTAGTCCACTGCAAAGGGGTTGCCATGGCTACTGCTCCAGAGAAGGTCCATTGAATCGCCCATTACAATAAACTGTTGCTTTTCAGATGCTACAAGCCTACACATTGGAAAACATTATTTCCTCTTTCCTCCTCCCAACACAGCAAGCTTCCCACATAAACTGAATGTTAGTGCACACGTGTATAAAGAACCATGCCTGCTCTTTCATTGGTTCTTCAGCTGTGACCATTTCACATTTATTGTTAGAAAAACAGGAGGAAGGATCACAGAATCACAGAATAGGTCAGGTTGGAAGGGACCACAGTGGGCCTCGTCCAGCCTCCCTGCTCAAGCAGAGTCATCCCAGAGCCCATGGCACAGGATTGGGTCCAGACAGTTCTTAAATATCTCCAGTGAGGGAGACTCCACCGCCTCTCCAGACAATCTGTTCCAGTGCTTGGTCACCTGCAGAATGAAGAAGTTCCTCCTCAGGTGGAACTTCCTGGGCATCAGTTTCTGCCCCATTGCCTCTTGTCCTATTGCTCGGCACCACTGAGCAGAGCCTGGCTCCATCCTCTGACACCCTCCCTTCAGACACCGACAGACATTGATGAGGTCCCCTCTCAGTTGTCCCTTTGAGTCTAACCAGGCCCAGATCCCTCAGCCTTTCCTTGTAAGAGAGATGCTCCAGTCCTCCAATCATCTTTACTGGCAAAGACATCTTACTTGAACCCAGACATTTTGCTTAGAAACATCCCAGAAATGTTTTTCATAGAAATCCACAAACCTGTTAAATCCACTGACCAGTCACATTCAAATTTCATCAGGTCTAGAGGTCCCACCAGCTCTGGTTTCCCACAAATTTCATAAAGTTCAGTTGCTGAACTGAGTACTCTTGGTGCTTCAACTGCAAGAGACCGAAATTTGGGCCCTTGCTATCAGGGTATGGCACAGCCTCCTGGGCAGTCACTGCGTGAGCCCTGAGATTTCAGCCACTGGCTGGGCTGGTTGCCACTAGCCAGAGAGCGGGTTTCATCAGCCCAGCTCTCCCCAGTAACATCACAGAGAACATGGAGGGAGGGGACTTCCAGCATTCCTGGTATGGGCTGAAGGGAAGAAGAAGAGTGCTGGAAACATCTGAGTCAAGGTGCACTGACAGGCAGCCAGGGTGCACACGGGCAGCTCAGGCACTGGCTATTTTTCAGTGAGGAGTTACAGGGGAAGTACAGAACTGTTTTCTTAAGTTCAGCTGATTTGGTTTACAATTTGTTCCACATCAAAATAAGAGTGTCCTTCCAAAACTCCTTCATTAGGAAAAAAGCCAACTAGACAATATGATAATCCCACTTATGTGAAAAATGGGAAATTTATCCTCACAATTTTTATTCAGAATACCTTAACCCTGGTAATCCCTGTGTAGGCATCCTAGCAGTTATTTGTTCCGTTTGAGGTCCTGGCTCTGCTTTTAACTAAAAAGTAAATCCTGAGAAATCCTCCAATTAAACACCCACAGATATTTTCTGTTTGTATTTTGTCTATAGTCACCTTGTATTTTATTAGTGATCCAGCCAGTTTAGTCATTCAAGTCACTAAAATAGCTGGTCTTCCTAGCAAGTTACAGGCATCTAGGAAAGAAGAAAGCATCAGCATTTCTGGTGATTACACTGAGCAACTACTGACTAATAATGTTTTGTACCTATGTGGTTTTGTGAAAGGGTGAGTGAGTGCTCTGAGATTGTCAAAGAATTGCGTGAGACAGCTGGAATTCTCATAAATAAGAAAAACATACATATCCCACATACCCATCATACCTACACAATATATTGCATGCTCTTGGTAAGTCCAGTCTGAATTTCTGAGTAAGGTGCTCCCTGTAAACTTAGACATCATAGGAGGTTAAATTACTACAAGTTCCTGGTTTGGGTGTTTAAAATATGTATACTGGAATCAGTAAAGCATGAATAAAATTCTGAGCACAAGTAACTTCGAAATCTTCCAGGATTCTTATACTATCTTCTGCCCATACACACAAGAAAATTAATGTATACACTAATTGTTATAGCTAAAACTGTGGACTAAACTTCTGAGTGCATGGGTTACAGCATGCCTATATAGGGTCCTTTGACCCTCTGAATCATCAAAACTGTTTCCTGAAGAAACAGAAAAGTCTGACTATTGCATGCATAATCCTATCAGGGTAATTTCTCTATTATATCTAAGTAATAATATGCAGATGATGTATACATCCATCCACCACCACAAAAAAATTAAAACTTACTGGGGTACGTTCCATGTTACTGTAACTCATGGCAACTTCAGTTAGTTTGTTCTACCATCTAGAAACACGCAAGAACATGTAATATTGTGATTAGCCCTTTAGTCATTCAAGGATGCACACAAATTCAATTTCCACTGCCTGTAAGGGACAGGCACATAAGATCTTTACATCTTTTAAATGTCAAAGTCTCTCCCATTCATTTAATGAAGAGAGTGGGCATGCTGTGAGCATATAGTGTCACTGGCCAGCTGGTATGCAGCTGGTGAGTTTATCATGCAGGAAGCTATGTGCACTCTGCTCCATCTATAGGTAAGCTGAAATCATCCATATGTCAAGATTCCATGCCTTGGTCTTAAACCGCTCCTCACAGATCCAAACAATGACACACAAACTCTACTAGGTTGCTCAGGATTTCAGTTCCCCAAACAAAGCAAATTTAAAGATTAACGTGGAACCTGAACTTGTCTTATTGACACTTACCTAGTGCAAGAAAAAAAAAAATTTCAATACTACACAATTGTGGTAACTTTCAGGTGGTGTAATGGGTCTGCTCTTTGCTCTGGTAAGAGAGCAACGCTTATTCAACAGGAACATTAAATGCAAACTATTCCTGTGAAACCAGTGAAATTTGGTCTGGGTTTTTTCCCCTAACAGACCAAATTTTAATCTATGTAATGCTTTGCTCACAGAGTTAAGAGAAACCTTTTACTTTGTGAGAAGTGACTTTTTTTTTCCTGCCAGAACAAACTGTTCAGCTGAAAACATCCTTAATAGCTGAGCAGAAATTTTGGTGACAGAAGGTCCATGGTAGCTAAACCAGCACTGAAAACGTTACACTGGGGAGGGCTGCAACTTAAATTCTGCAGCAAATACAAAGGCTTGCAGGGGTTTCTCTTTATTACAGTAAATCTGTTTTTAAAGTATTTAGAATAGAAGCTGTTTTAAAGATGCTTTTCACTTTGCAGAAAACCAGCCAAATTTCATACTTTCCATCAAATCTATCACCTTGTGAGGTGAATTGTAGGCACCTTTGCATTGCTTTAGTCATATTATGCTGTGGCTCATTGTGATATGACAACACACAACAGATTAAGCTAACAGCACTTGGCATGCCACATCATCTCTATCCTGTTCCATTTCAGAGATTTCCTTTTAGTTTTTACTCCTATACACAGGATCATGATTCAGTACTAGGCTTGCAGGTTGGAAGGGACCTCAGAACCTCTCTAGTCCAACCTCCTGCTCAGCAAGGGTGAGCTACACGGTCAGACAACTTTGCTCAGGGCTTTCTTTACACATTCAGGTCTTGAAAACTTTTGAGAGCAGAGACTGCACAACCTCTGTGGGCAACCTATTCCAGTGTTTGACCTTTCACCATGAGGGAAAAGGTTTTCCATCTATTCCACCCAAGTCTTGAATTTCAACTTACAATCTTGTCTCGCATCCTCCTACCTTGCCCTGTTCTGAAGGGCCTGGCTCCATCTTGATGACCTCCTTGTGGGTTCCAGGCAATTGCTATTAGGTGTTATTCCCCTCCCCAAAGTCTTCTCTTCTCCAGGCTGAACAAAACAGATTCCCCCCCAACCTCTCTGCATTCCCCAGATCTTTGCAGTCACTCTCGGTAAGCTTGAGCTCTCCCCAGGCATTATCACCAGTGCCCACACAGGCACAGAGGAGAACGAACAGTCTGAGGGCTCCACAAACCTCTGCAGTCTCTCTTCAGAGTCCTGGATCTGAGCCTCTGGCCAAAAAAATACCTCTGAGGATGACACGATCAGGTCTGCAGAGGACCATAGGTCCCCTGCATGTCCAAGTTCCAGCCTCATAACCAGGAGCAAGGGTTCCTTGTGTTGGTGCATGGTTCTGACCTGGGTAGCCCATGTCTGCAGCCCTGGACCTTGGCTTTCACCACGCCTGGCCTGCAGCCACAGGTCTGTGGGCAGACAAGCCTCTGTTCCATCAGAAGTCACGGGCCTCCAGCCTTCCTGCACATGCCCCCAGCCTCTCACTGACCCTCCAGATATGCCAGTCAGCCTCTCCTCTCCACAAAGATCCCCATGAGGATTCCCATGTCCTCTGACAGCTGCTCCCTGCCTGGGCAGCGCCATGGGCAGGCTGACCACCTCACCTCTGCCCCGTAATGGCAGTGGGAAGCCTTGACTGTGCTGTGTTTCATCCTGGAGGTTTAAAAACTGCTTTTCATTATCTAGAAGGTTGTAAAAATAAAGTGCAGGATCACTGATAAATGGTGGTCAGTAAGGAAGACAGTTGATCACTCAGAGGAGCAATAGAAATAATAAATAACACACTATGTGTACATTTGAACAATTGAAGACGTAAATAATCACTGAGGACTCTATATTGTAAATAATCACTGGAATTTTACGAGGGTTTTTTTGTGCACTTTTTTCAACCATTACTAGTAAACCTATGAACCCCATGACAGAAAGAAAAGCACAACTCACAATCAAAGGACAAATTATTCTGAAGAATTAAAAGCTCCGATCAATATAAAAATTAAGTTGCTTTGATCTTGCAGTACATTTCTCAGTAGTCCTACAGATGGTCAGTCAATACTGTTATAGAATTTCCCCAAAATATTGCATTTCAAAAATCTAGAAAACAATGTATTCCCTACAACAGGTTGCAGTTCTAATCTGTTGAGATTTTTTTTTTTCCCACAGCATATATGCCACTGATACAGCCATAGGTGAATAAGGTGGATGAGATAGCGATATAATCAAGATTTTACCCAGACCATGAAAGAATCTGTATACTCTTTCAAGTTCAGGCAATATTCTCTAGCTGCCAATCCTTCATTTGGAAAAGAATAAAGCTGATAATCTAAGAAAGATTTTATTTTAAGAAAATCTTTCTATTCCTGATCATGTTTTTACTGTTTTTTTGTACTTATCTCAGACTTCAGTTAATACAGAACTACAAACGTTTGTATTCAGGCTTCAAATACCTTTCAGAGGTGGTAGCTCTAGTCTGCATCCATTTATAATTAGACTATCATGCAATTCAATTTAATTAGTTCATTTAATTTGATTACTAAAGGTTCCATAGTTTCCATTTTTAAAATATTATGTTTCTACAGAGATTTTAGAATGCAGGGATTGTTTTAAACATAACATGTCACTTACAGATTTTGTTTCCCTTCCTGCACTTACCTTCTTCTACTCACTGTTACACTTTCTCTCACCCGAGGAGTTTGAAAAAGCATTTTTACTTTAAGAACATAAAATTAAATACTGGTCCCCATTAAATCTAATGTTGAAAATACTACAGATATCAGCTAAGTACTTCACTTATCAGTATTTTTGTTCAACTGAATAGGGAAAGTTCCAATTTTTTTCGAATAAGACCACAATTAAAGCAATGCTTCTGAAAGCCTATAGTGCACCTCAGAAAACAGCTTAGTGTTCTGGAAGAACAGAAATATGGTCATGTGGCTAACACTGAGTATTTTAGTCTCCTATAAAATGTCTCCTTCCTGAATTTTTTAAAATAAGCTTTGTACTTCTGCCTTCCAAAGGATCAGCTGCTCTGCCTACCTTAGTTGGTAATATAGGCCAGCAGGAAGGGAACAATGGAGCTGAAGAGCTGAGGTCTGTACTCTGCACACCAGAGCTGCTTTATCTTGGACACGGTGCAATGAATTGCAGGCCCAGTTGTATCTGGAGTGCATTTCATGGACTCACAGATCACAGCTTCCAGTTTAATTTTATCCCAAAGAGGTTCACTGCATGTGGTCCAAGATAGCTGTGAGATGTGAGCCAAGGCCCGATAGGGGAGAATGAGCAAGAGATGTGTTTCAAAAGCACGTTCCTAATCCAAGCCCAGACATTAATACTAAAAATTCCCAGGTGTCCTCCATTATCTTTATTTCAGTGGCAAGTGATTAACTAACTTCATTTCATTGTTTGTAAGTTATTTGGACCTAGGGGAGGTAAAAGATTCCTAGTGTCGACATGCAGAGTAATAATAGTACACGGTGCTAATACTTTTCAGGGTAGAACAGAACAAACTTTATACATCTAAAGCATTTGAATTTTCTCTCCCATGATGGTATCAAGTATCATCAATATATTACTCATGGGGGAAAAAAATCAAACAGTTACTAGAGTAAAGAAGAAAAAGTGACTTTTTATTGTTTTAATCTTTTTTCCATCTACTATGCACCTGGAAAATGAAGATTCTTTAGTTATTTATTTTACATTCCTACTACACCAGAGAATATACACACATATGTATTGTTTCCTGACTCTTATACTAACATCCTGTTTTGCCATTAAGCCATGTAGGAAGAGGCAGAGCAAATACATTATTTCAAGAAAGTAGATAGCCAGAGAGAACTTTGCATTATATTGAAAAAATCTATGTGGTCATCAACATTAGTACAGAGTAAAAAAAATCATCAATTAAACATCTCCATTTGCAAAGTATAAATTTTAAAAACCAAAAATTGTTTAAATGAAGACTGAAAATCTCAACAAATAGATAGTGAAATATATTGTAATGGAAAAAAGAATGCTGAAAAAAATTAAAAAGGGTGTGCCATGAAAGCTGAATATAGAAAGTGAAGTAACTATAGAACAAGCTCAACTGAACTGTGTGAAAGAGGCTACAAGAAAGTGGTCAATTTACTAAAGAAGATAAGAAGAAGAAAAGAACTGGGGCATCTTTTCAGTAAAGACGGCCTAGAACCTGAAGTTAATTGAGGTTTATGATTTGAATTGAAATGAAAACTTTGCATCAGTTTTTCATAAGGATTGTGGTGTCCAATGGGTGTCAAAGGTGCAAGGGCAAATAGTTTAATAACATGAAAACAAAATTATAATACAGTATGATCAAACTGAAGAGGATTTTACATCTCTTGACAATACCATAGACTCTCCATCTCAAGACAATAAACTAATCTAATATAATTTTAAAACTCCTATTAGGACTAATAATAAATCTACCAAATCAGGAACTAGGTATAGAATTATTGAACAGTAAGCATAGAAATTATAGTTGAAAAAAGGGAATGTGATCCAGATAGCTGCGCATCTTGTAATGTGACCTTAGTAGTAGGCAAGTCTCGGATTCATTGTGTGCAGTAACATTAATTTTAGATATAAAAGTAAATAGGAAAAAAGGATTAAATATTATATCAGTTTTTCATTGCTATATGATGACAGACTAATCAGGCATCTTTGTTTGATAAACTAATCCTCTAAACCAAGAAAGTGCATAACCATCCTAACTGCTCTTAAGCACTTCTTGTGATATCGTGTGGGAATTTCTAGCTGCATACAGGAAGGTGAAATTGCTAGAAGAATAAGAAACAGGGGTCATGGCAGAGATAAGAGTGGCATTAATTTGGTCGAAAAGGCAATAGAGCAGTAAGGGGAAAAGAGTGAATATGGAAGAAGAAAAACATGAGAGATTAAAAAGAGATTAATTTTAAGTAATTAATTGTAAGTAAAGCCACCATAGCTTCTGGTTGGTGCTATATAATTAAGACATTATTAAATTACAACATCAGTAGTACATCAGGTTACTTGTATTGAGCAAACCTGTATTAATTACCTCTGTCACTGTGAGCCTCTTTTGGGACACAGTAAAATATGCCATTTGAAATGCAGCCTCAGTTTTACTAAAAGTATTAAAATCTATTTATGTTTTGATTATAAGATATTTAAAAGGCCAGGTAGGAATTTTTTTCAGGGCATATTTCACATCAAACCATTTTTCAAGCAATAACTTGCTTGCAAAGGTGCATCTTTGACTTTGTCTCACTATAACCTATGTTGGAGAAATGTATGTAGAATGCAGCTTAGTAAATATGAAAAAATAGTTTAATCATCTAAATTTTTATATGCTTTTTCTTGGACTGTTTCTGAAATTCAAAATGTTGCCTTCTTATCAACCATACTTATAAAAATTAATTCTGGAGAATTCTGTAGCCTACACCCTAACATTCTCCTCCCCAAATCATTCAGCTGCAACCAAGCAGAGGTTACTTCCTGGAATGCAGCATTTGGTAAAAAGCAACCACCTCAGAGAAACTGCATTTTTTTGATGTATTGAAGAAATACCTCAACAGGGCAAAATTATTCCAGAATAATTCTCAAGGCAGCTATTCCATATGGCCTTTTTCTTACTGCTGTTTAACATTCTCATTTTCCATAAGAGGGGTAGATGGAAAAATACAGAAAGCACATTTGTCTAGTTGAAAAACTGTCATGCCTTCAAGACCATTTTGGCATTTAGGTTTTTTTAAGTATTTCCTATAAAACTGTGCTTCATCTGACAAAATATGTATTTTAGCAATGAGAGCAAGCAGGCACTGAAGAAGGCATAAAAATTAAAATGCCCAACAACTGAGTGATTTGTGGGGGTGTGTGCAGAGGAAAAACAAACAAAATATTTCGTGAAATAAGTTGTACACAACCATAGGATCATTTAGGTTGGAAAAGACCTCGAAGACCATGAAGTAAAGCCATAAACAACACTGCCAAGTCCATCACTATATTGTCCCTAAGCACCAGCTCTACATAACTTTTAAATACCACCAGGGACAGTGACAATTCTACATTAGTAGTTAAGAGAACTGTGGTAAAGCTAAGAAATCTTAATTTTCTTTGTCAGTGACTTTTCTTTTTTTTTTTTTT
>VZRS01004361.1:336453-359205 GCA_013398055.1 Ifrita kowaldi
AATTTTATTTTTTTTTTTCAGTGCTTTTTTTTTTTTTTTTTTTTTTAGTTTATGCTAAACAGCTGCCACAAAAGAGAATCGGCTCCTAGGCAAGAGAAGTGTATTTTCTTTGAAAATACAGTAGGAGGAGTTGCAAAACATGGGGAAATATTTCCCCTCACTTTTTCAAATAAAATAGTTTAATCAAAAAGTCACAGCTCTTATTTGTCACTTAACTGTATTAACCACCTCATCTTAACACCAGTACAAGCTATATACTATACATTTTAATCAAAAGTTAGTCCTAGTTATTTTTACCTCCCAAAATATGTTGTTTCAGTCACCTTTATTGGGCAGGAAAAGGTCAGGAATAGGTACAGCTGAGAACAGTAATTTTATTCACCACGTATTGTAATACACAAGAGGATTAATCAATTCTTTCCTAGAAACTTATCTTGTTGGTACAGATTACTATCATCAAAATTATGATTATCTAAGGCACATCCCCCTGGTAATATCCTAGGGCATTTTGGTCATGGCTGTTTTCAGACCCTCTGGCAAAATATCACAACACTAAAAGTTTAGGGAAAAAGTACATAGGATTCTTTTATGTCTTCTTTCGGTGCATGGATTAGCTTGCCATTACCAGTCAGTCTCCAAAACTGCTTTACACCTGCTAAGAATGTGTATCATTTATAGAATCCTGAAACCACCAGCTAAAAATATGTTAGAGCCTTGTGGGGAAAATACATTTTCCAGTTCATTATTCCTGAGAACTTACAAAAATTTATCACTTAAGTCAGGGCAAAATATACTGTATAAGCCTCCTGCAAAAATATAAACTGCTTTAGATAGGACATATGTATAGGAAGTGTATTCTGTATTCTTTCAGTAAGGACACAATGCTTTTTACCTCAGTAAATCTTCTTGGGTAGCAACAAGATATAACAGATAGAGTTATTCTGTCAGACATAAAAATGGTGTGAGAACTGAAAATCTATGCCTTCTGCAATTTATGATTGCTGCCTAGCAGCAGCATGGATACTTCAGGAAGATATTCTGTCTCAAAGTACTTTGGAACTTTAGGATGTTTCCTTGAACTTTGTAAGATCCCTCAGAAAAAAGTAATTTCTTTAGGGTATTTGCATGTTCTCATCCTTAGGAATTTAGTCCTCTTGTTTAACAGCTAGTTAGCATGAGATTTATAGAAAACTGCTCATACATAATTTTTTTGCTGGGATTTCATAGCAAATGGAGGAAGAAAATAAGCCTTGGGTATGTCATTTAAAATGGCTTTTTTTTTCTTTTTGGTGAGTTTTTTAAAGCTTGCGTGGGATCTTGTGAGATATGAGGAAAAAACTGCAAAGCAACATAATGATTCATCATAGAAAGCAGAGTTCATCCTGCACAGATGAAGAAAACAGTGGATGACTTTTCACACACATATTTCCTACTAAGTGCTACTTAAGCCAACCATCCTAATTCTTTGTCACTCTAAATATGAACAAACAAAAGTGGTGCTCCCAGGATTGTCTGGGTTTTGGTACTTCATATGTTCAAGGAGAATATAGCAGTGACATTTTGTACATTTACTGAGGTGCCTATAATAACTTCAACTTCAGCTGACAATAAGTCAGAAAAATATGAAAACAGTTGTGTCTCCTATCTCAAGCAGAACAGAATGGTAGGAAGAAGTCATTGAGTTAAAAATGATTGCCTTTAATACTGTGTGTTATCTAGTGCATATCAGAAGGCACTTGAAAAGCACCAGGGCATTATTGCAAAAGAAGGTAAAGAAGTGAAGTGATGAGTTTTTACTGACCAGAAACTGACTGACATCATGATCTTGTTCCACAGGGAGCATGGGAATTCCTACAGGCATCTGGGTAAAACAAGAAATGGTGCATAAGGCTGTCCTTTTGTGCAAAGCAGATGCTGACCCAGAAAATCCCATGCTAAGTTTTTTCCTTCAGGTTCATTTCTCACAGGATGCACCTACACACGTATGTTCATACATATATAATACATATATTCACACACATAAGAACCATTTCTGAGCTCACAAGAAACCCCTTATGGTTTCAAATCTCTATGTTGAACCTCAGGGCGTTTTGCATCTTTGCAACAGATGAAAGGAGAAATAGATGTAGTTCTCCATTTCAGAGCAGAGAAAGCAGAGAAACATTTTGTGACAGTTTAATTTTGCTGCATGAGTGTGAAAATGGTGTGAGAAAGATCTGACTCACGTATTTTTTTGAAAAAGCCCATCTTGTAAAAATTGAAACAATGACACACAAACTTACAGTAGTTATCTACAGAAATATTCTCATGGAGCTTTGTTGGACTGGAGGCAAAAAAAGACACAAGATACTTAAAGTGAAAGAACAACCCTGTGCACTCTGCAAGTGGCTCACTGTCTTGGGCCATGCAGGATTGCATGCCTACACAAAAAGGATTACATACCTACTCAAGAGAAGGCAGGCTAGAATCAAGAGCAGTCCTTGGGAAACAAAATACTAATTCCAAAATACAAATTTTTTTTCTTACATTTCCATCTAAATGTAGTTGTACTTCTCTTGTTTGTTCATGAGCCACCCTCACACTAAAGAAACCAAAGGTGTTTTAGAACGTCCTGTAAATCTTTTATCTATGTTCTACCTGGTTCTTCCAGAGTAGCTGAGATAGTGGGAACCTGCCATGCCACTAATTTCATTAATCTGAAATGACATTCTTATCTCTCTTGAGAAAGAGTATGAAGGCAAATCAACAAGTCTTCAAAATCTCAAAAATGCTTCACATATCAGAAAATTTCATTTTAATACACTTTCATAGAGGGCTGGCACAAGTTGCTGCACCATTCCCATTATAATAGAAAGTAACAGAAAAACAATTCTTTGTTGAATAATTTTGCACAGTAAATATTTCAACTTTTGTAAATGAAAGCCACAAACAAGCCTAGAAGTGTATTTCAAAATAAGGAGTATGGACTGAAATTGCCTTACTGAAGCCAGTAATTTCTGTTGCTGTTCAGGAGAATTATCATTTCAATAACTTGCTTCTCTATTCTCTTTTTCCAGGTTAGATTCTTTGGCTTGATTATACTTTTAACACAGTAGGTGGGGTGACATTGAAGAAATCCAATCAGTATACTTAAAATACAGTATAATTACTTTGTGTAAAGTTCTTATGTCTATAAATTGGTGTTAGAGTGCATATAAAAAACCTCATGGGACTCAGAGCATTTTGGACCAGCTCCATCTTGATCCTGGTCCCCTGGGATATATAGCATTCCCAAGATTCTGCACGTATGCCATATATCCGCTGAGGTATACAACATTCCTAAGATTTGGTGTCAACTGTATGACATTTGGATATTTCTAAATGGGCAGCTAAAAGTGGCAGTGGGAGAAGAGACTACATTCACCAAAGGACAACATACGGGAATTCTGTTCTGCCATTCCACTCAAAATTCACCTTACTGTTAAATTTTAGCAGAAATCTGCAGCCCTGATGTTGTTGCATTACCTCTTCACATCCTAATCAGTCTTTTTCTTACGGATGCAGCCTTGGAGAAAAGTAACTGCATCCAGCAAGTGTGGAGCAGAGGAAACGCAGAGCAGGCTTTGCACCTCGTGCCAGCAAGTGGATGTGGAATTCATCCAGGCATGTCCTTCCACAACACAAACTGCTCTCCTGATTACCTCATCTCATGTGCAAAGACAAAATGAGCCAAGATAGCCCGTATTCTTCGCACAGGGAGACATAGAGATCTCTTCCCGCATATGTAGTCACAGTTTGAAAGCTGGCATCATCATTTTCCATGGCCTGTTTAACAGAGGTTTCCCAGTGCTTCCTAGTGTCCACAACGTTTGTAAGCAAATGGACATAGGAAAGAAGAAAACCAGGGGTAGAGGATAAAACTGTTTGAGCATATGTTCCAAGGAAGCAGCAACCTTTTAGTCTCTGTAAACATATAAAATAACTCAGAATGTCTAGATTAGCGTGGGCTTTTTAAATAGAAGGAAATAAAATGTAGTTACAACAAATATTTAGCAAACTGTCACAATATACTTATCATTCTCTGAGTGCTCAGTTTTAATGCACACCAGGAACACCTGTAACCAGTTGGATAGAGGCCTAATCAATTCCAAAACACTAAAGATATTTTTTCCTTCTCATTTTCAAATGCTTACAGAAACAAGGCTCTGAAACAAGGCTGGGCAGTCTCTCTCGTGCACAACATCCTTCAAACTTCATGTTTATCACAAGATGTGCATCAGTTGTGAGGCTTTGTTCTCAGCACTTCCAGCTCCATTAAACTGAAAAACGATGTGAGTATGCACAGTTCCTGACACTGATAATGTTTTACAGTTATCACACATCAAAATACATACCAGCCACAATTGCATATAAGAACTAATGAATTATTTTCTAGATAAGGTAGAGTGACAGGCAGTATAAATAACTCATTATTTACATACCTGTCCAACACTGTGGTGTTGATTTAGAGAGTTAAAATTTCATTACAGAGAGGTTTTTTCCCCCCACAATGCATTACTCCAGTATTTTAACAGAACAATAGATTTCACACTTCAAAGGAATTAGTAGTAAAAAGCTACATACACTGAAATGGAAATTACTATTTAACAGAGGGGACCAGGTCTGCAACAACTGGGCTGATAAAATCTGCTTATATTTCAATGACGTTTTCTACTAAAGAATGAAGATAACAGGGAAAAAGAGGAAAACAAGCAGTGTAGTTATTGGTAGAGAATGGGCATAGGGAATAAAAACATAAAGGATTGATAAAGGAGGTAAAAGGAAGATAACAGGCAGAAACTTGATGAAGAAGTTAGACAAGCAATAAGAACACAATACAAAAAACAGAATGAAAAATCAGAGTGAGGAAGAAAGTAAAAAGTCCAGGAAATAAAGGAAATGAGAAAACTGAGAGGCAACAGAAAAGAGCACTTGTAAAGAGAGTGGGCAGCGTGGGTTGGTGGTGGTATCAGGAAGGCAGGGAAAGACTGGGGTAGAAAAGAAGCAGGAAGGAATGAGGGGAGTGAGCAGGGAAAGGGGCTATGAGTATGAATGAGAGAGGAGCAAGAACCAAGATGGGTACAGAAGGCAGGATAGGGATGCAGAGACAATGGAAGGGTAATAGATATCTAAGGGAGCAGTCAAAAAAAGAGAAAGAGGAAGAGGAGGATTGTGTAGGGGACTACTAAAAAGTGCTAGTGGTAGCAGGTAAGGCAGGATGGTCCTCAGCTCGATTTCTGATTTTGCTTTAGACTTCTGTACCTTCTCTGTTGCCTTCTTTCTTTTCTTTTCGTTGTCACCTTTTTCCTGTCTAGCAAATATAGATGCAGACTAAACCAATGTGTTTATATCTGAGTGGATATAAGGAATTTCACATGAGCGGTAACAGGAGGGCTACTTCTAGCAAACGCACAGTGAATGATTCCTTTTACCGTAACAGCGTGCCAACATTTAGATATTTCAATTTTTGTAAGAACAGACTGTTCTCTAATTCAAAAGGAGGGAAAAGAGACGAGGCACATTCTGCTCTGCTTACCAAACCATGCTTCTGTTAAATACTCTGTTGATGTCTCCTGGGGTTGTTCAGGTAATGTGTTCAGCATTTAAACCAAACTGACCTTCTGTGAATTTTACACAAACAGAATTCACTACCACAGATCCGCATATTCAAAGTCTCTATGTGTCAAATTTGGATGCTACTTGGGAAAATTATAATCAAAATGAAGGAATAATGCAACTCCAAATGAATGAGCACATACATCTTCCTCTATTAAATGTGATGAGCATAAAAACACTGTGTTCCCTATGGTGGCATTAAGGGTTGTCAAAACAATTAGTTATGATTATACAGGTCAAACCATAAGTTTATTCATTTCTCAAGATAGTCAAGCGTTCTCTTTATTTTTAATTAAAATGTTGTCCCTGAAATTGACTTAAATAATGTTATATTGTTGATAGGATTTGTAATAAACCACCTCTTTTCATTTGTATTCTAATATATGCCTGGTCAAGTTATAATTCTTCATTGCTCTGACATTATATCCAACATTTCAGATGCAAAATTATGGTGTTTTCAGCATCCTACAATCCATTAAATACACTGTAATAATTTGTAGGTGGTCTTTTGTTATTCATTAATTCAGTAGTTTAATGTGAAAATGAGCTACACACTGACATAAGAGCAATCCACTAAGGATGCCCTTTTGGATAATCTTGTCTTCCCTACATTGCTTTACTTTACAGCCGTGTTGAAGAGCAACATTTATTTTCTTGTCCTTAACTCCTCTGTTGAAGTGCTTGAATTCATTTGACCTTTGTTGGCCTGTCTTCTACCTGTGTATTTTTAAGCAAACTGCTGCTGAAGTGTGTGTTGAACTTAACACACTTAAATGTTGGGTGTTTTGGCTGTGTAGGCATGAAGAGAAAGAGCTCTACTGACTATTGATCTGTATATGCATACACTTAGAATTAACCTACTTGTGGAATCAAAGCTGCTTCTTCATTACAAACTAATTTTTACGGATTTTGGTGGCAATTTATTGCTGGATATATTAAATATAAAAGGCAGGCTCATGTTACATGTAACAAGAATGCTCTATCCTAGTTTTTACCTAATATGGTGAAAACATTTCTGTTTTAAATTTAGGGATGAAGATACATTTCTCTACGGTAATACAGTAAAAAATAAAGGACAGCCACTCTTCAAATTTGATTCGGGTCCTGTCACTGGGCACCACAGAGAAGAGATCAGTGCCTGCCCCTCCTCTTCCCCTCACCAGGAAGCTGTAACTGCAATGAGGTCTCCCCTCAGTCTCCTCCTCTCCAGGCTGAGCAGACCAAGTGACCTCAGCCGCTCCTCACACGGCTTCCCCTCAAGGCCCCTCACCACCCCTGTGGCCCTGCCTTGGATGCTCTCCAAAGGCTTAAGGTCTTTTTTGCATTGTGGTGCCACTGTCGACTTTCACAGGCTGTGATGTACTCAGAGACAAAGCTATGCACAGGAATGGAACATGTCTCACTTGTGAGAGCTGCTAAAGAGCTCTGTTCTCCTAACCCTCCTATTCAGACTGCATGAGTCAACAGAACAAATGAAGACTAGAAAGTAAGTATTAGGGATGTTCAGGATATTCGGGGTGCATCAGCAAGTGTGAATCTGTCTGAAAAGTCCTGTAAAAGTCTGTTTCATAGATTCTTACATGGTTATCTCTCAGTCAGAAGAGTGTCAACTACACACATTTTATTTGGTCTCTCGTGAAACCTGTGTTGAGCTCTATTCTGAATCTAGGTTTTAAATAGGCCAAAATACACAAATAATATGATCATTTTAGCCAAGTGCTGTCTTCATCCATATTTTTTTGCTTATGACCTTTCCCAAGATACACATCAACATAATATCACGCAAACTGTCTATCAGAAATTACAGTGTGTATCCGGTATACTTTAAATTAATTAAATGACAAAAAGTGCAATTAGTTCCTCCAAGAAATTCATAGATTTTAAAAAAATTTACTTTTTTTACCATGTGAATTTTTGGGACCATTTATTTTTCTGGTATTCCATTTTTAAAATGGGAATTTTGTCTCAAATATTAGATATACTTGTATAAACATTCATTCAAGACTGAGGAGAAATTAACCCAATTCTTTCAGAATGCTAGTTATAGAGAAGCAATTGCTCAGAATTCAACTGCTTGTCATGGTGCAGAGACCTGCAAAATTCCCAGCTGCATAAATCTGTGTATAAATCAATTTCAGAATAATTAAAAAGCTCTGCTATTTTAGCCAGAACCCTCTGGGACAAGTTTGAGCCAACAGCAATATTTGTTTTTGGGTAAGTTTCTGTCAGGATTTTTCTAAGGAAAAATTTAACTGATGCTTTACTACTCTGTTGTTAGTTGTAGCTTTTGCTTGGTAGGGATTCTCGCTCAAAAAAAAAGCATATAAAAATTATGTGCCTTACCTAGGTAATTTCAAGGCAATCTGTGAACTACGTCTCACTATTCAGTCATTAATAAGCTTTTGATACTTAAACCCATTAAGATCCAAGACTTAATTAGTCCAAAATAATTCTTACTTAAAATCTGATGTGTCTGCCTCCTTCTCAGGCTCAGAAATATGCTGCTACAGTGAAATATTGTCCCCAGCTTCCTAAGGAAAGTAAGTGGGATGCAAAGCCAGGCTGCAGTGCCATTAGTTAGACAGTCTGGTGCCATGCAGACAACAACTCATTCAGAAAGATCCACCAAAACAATAACATAAGCACATCTTCTCCACATGTGTTCTATGAAGATTTATTTTCAGGGCCATGTCGCAGCCCAGTGAGGAACATGATTAGGACTTCGAGTGAATAATTGTTATTATTTTTTCCATAAGATGGTTTAAATTCAAACTAGTGAGATGAATGTCTCTGTTCAGATAGCTCTGTGAATCCAAAGGTTGAACTCCAGAATTTAATCTGAAGATTAGATTATGCAGAAATCTCGAAGTGACTATTTTGAGTGCGTGCTATCCAAGGTGTCAAAATGAAGATTTACCATGAGATTTTTATATGCCATCCAGATCAACTGTATAAACAGTCTGACCAGCTTTATAATTCCTTGTCAGGATCTTAAAAAGCCTTCTGGCAAAGACCTTGAGATAGATAAAACATTTTTGAAAGAGATGGATTTATACAAAGTTCAAAACAAGAAGTCAGTCTTGAAAAGAATGTGCAGCAGCAGAGAAAAATACGTCTCTAAGTCCCACTACTTGTTGCTCAAATATATTTAAGATTCTGCTGCAATTTAATTAGGACAATGCATACACCAGCTTTTGTTACTTGACCATCTTTCAGGCTTATTATATCCCTAAAGATCAATAAATAATCTTTTGTTTTGAAAACTCTACCCAAAATCCCTGCCATGTCAAAGTCATTACAAATCCCTGAAAAAGAGCCTGTAGTGGTAGCAGGTTTTATCTGTCAGGTTAATCCCATACAAAATCCCTGTGTCTGTGCCTTGAACAGTCCAAGTGACCAGTGTAGACAATCATCAATTTCTGTTTTGATACACTGGATTTGGAAAGGATGCTGCAGAACAAAACAAAGGGAGGGCAGAGGAGGAGTTGTAATCTGACTATAGAAATTTTCTCTCTGATTGTGTTTTCATGGGTGATGTAAACCACTGAAGTTTGGTCAAAAATGAGTATTTTGACCAGTTACTTTCTATTTTGTCTCTTATTGATGATTCCATACTATATCCAGCTTTAGCTTAATACTTGACCTGTGAAACATTCTGATGAGATATTGATGGGACTGGTATTAGCCATCAAGTAATCATTAATTCACCTTGTGTAAGTAAATTATTCTTATAAAAGTGGCTTACAAATATATATATACCTTTTTTTTAAATTGTGTATGTATATTTATACAAACTTATGAAGTGGTTGAGTTAGCATAACTCTATTTCATCTCTTCATGTGATGGATATATAGAAAAAAAAAATGGAGTGTTAATACACTAGAAAGTTTAAGAAATCTACACTTCCCTTCTGCAATCCCCCCAAAATTATATTTATACTGAAAAACTATTAAACTTTGGAGATTCCTTCTCTGTGAGGTTTTTCCATTACTTTTCACCATTTTATTTTAGCGGAGATACTAAACCTCTCTCTCTCAGCGGGAGTCACCACATCTATATTCCTCGCAGTTCTGCAGCGCATTAGGAATTTTCATCTTCTCTGAATATATCGCCATAAAATCATGGCCCTTCAAATGTGCTATGGTTCCTGAGGAGCTGATGGGAGTTGTAGATACATAATCCTGGCTGAGAGGCGATGCCGCTGCTCGCAGCGTGATTCCCGAGGTACCTGTGGCTCCTGGCTTTATTCAGTGGCAGTCTCCCTGCATCTTGCAGGAGGACTGTGTGGCAGCCTCCTGTTCTGTGCTGGTATCGTGCTCTCTGAAGAGAAAAGCACTGTTCCTTTATTGGAGTAGCAGTACCTACTGCAAATTGCAAGCTGTGAGAACTGTTGTACTGGCATGACCATGTAAAGCTCTATTCTATTCCGCTCTGCAGGTTATGTATCATCCTATTGTCCTGTTCATACTTGTGATTAAAAACAGGTTTTTTCCAGAAAAGCTCTGTGGGATCTGGGGAATCTTTATGCCATATAAGTGTAAGATAGTACTAATGTGATTTTTAAAGCCACATGCAGACCTTACTCTTGATGAGGTTGAAGTTGTTGAGATTTTGCCATGCTTTGATGGGACTAGAATGGGGCTCATGGTAAGCAGGAGAAAGTTATTTTAAATATTTAATAGTTATTTCAAATTTACGCTCTGAAATTTCATGGCAAAGAACCATTTTAACTACAAGGAAGCATGTGTACATCCCATTCTGAAACACTGGAGTCCAACAGATGTGCCTTTAGGAATCCTTTCTTCCAGAGGGCAAGGTAAATAAGGAGCATCATTCATCTGCATAACGAGAGGTCACGAAGGTAAGGTTGCTGTGTCAGCCTCAGAACATGAGGGCTTTGAATCTAGGCTAGGTCTCTGAATAATCATGTTGGTTGAAATCAAGGAAGATATCCAGACATATACTCTTTAGATATGTAACTTGTGTTCACTGATACGGTGATCTTAAAACACTGCAATCTCTGTCTTCCATCCTATTCAAATGCCAAAGGATGAACTACTTAAAACAGTGCTGGAATATTCTAGTCACTTAAACACTACCCTGGTACCACTGGCTGTCCTGAATGAGAAGGAACAAGGTTTGCTGAATCAGAAAAACTGTTTTTTTCCCCTATGCGTATTCTCTGCCTCTTCATTATTAGTAAAGTTGACAAGTATTAAGGGAGGGTGCTCTTGCCTACCTTTTCTGCCATAAATGTGTGATTCAGTGCACATTTTCTTTTCACAGAGAGAGTTAAGAATTCTAACCAGACCGAGTTTTCCAATCAGTAAGGGAGGGAAGGAGACCTGAGGAGAAGGTGTGTAATTATGATTAAAGTGAGAGAGGAAAACAAACATTCATGCTGAGTTCTGCATTTCATATCTTTCCAATGTTTGACTTTACAGTCTCAATGTGTTCTTTAAATGAAGTTTGTCTCCAGACATATATGTTACAAAACACTGTACTGAAAGTTCAGATTCTTTCATGTAACACATTGACACCTATGTTTCATTACTATATTATGCAACTTTTAAAACCATTGCACAGATCTTTCCTACTTGATCAAACAAATTATAACAGTAGTAAATTTTACTGGTTTTACCATAGTAGAATATTTACTGTAAACCAGTCATAAAAAGGAGATGAGGAACTACTTCTCCATGCAGTAAAAATACTCTCTTGGGTCAGAGAAATGACAGCTGAAAAGCCAGGTTACATACAGGTTTTGGATGTGAATACTGAATGCAGTAATGAGCCTTTCTGCTGCTTTTAACCCAGACTCTGGCCTTTCTGAACATTTTTTCCTTTGCTGGTTTCCTACTCCAGTCTCAGTGTCTCTCATTTCCATCTCTGAATCAGGACATTTAGCCTCTTCTATTCCTGCTTCCATACCTAAGCATCTCATGCTCTTCCTAGCACGGGCTACTTACAGGACCTGTTTTGCACTAAACCATTAACATACTATGGTGTTTTTGTCAATATAAACCTTTCTCTCTCACCTGTTTTTGTCTTTTATTCCTTATGGCAGTATGAGGGCCTTTTCTCTTGAGAAACTTAAGGAGACGAGTCAAAGCAGGGAACACACCTCCTTGTTTTCAAGTGTTCAATAACATGGTTTGCTACAGCTATCAGAAGAAACAACTTTGATAGAAATCTTGCTCAACACCTACATTCTTGAGCAAGAGCTTGTTCACTATAAGCAATCATTCATCTAACATCAAACACATCTTTAATGAATATGTTTAAAAAAGGTTATTTTTAGACTAAAAGGCTATTTTTGAAAAATTTAATATTAGAAGGAAGAAAGTAAGTTGCAGAATAATCTCGTAAATGTCAGGGTTATGAAATATGGCAGAGCAGTAGTTTTACAGATTCACTCAAAGAAATTATCTCTGACCAAAAATATGCACAGACAGATGGAAGTTAGGTGGATTAAAATGAAAACAAATTCTCCAATCCATTCTCTACTTAAATCTTTGAAAGAAAGGAGCCACAATCAAGTATAAATTAAGAGACTTCCCAAAGGGTTTATAATTGATTTCCAGTTCACTCTGACCTCTATTTTCAAGTATACAGTTGACTATTTACTAACAAAAGTACTTTCTTTTACCTACAGGGAGACTCTATCGGCACTCAAAAATAACAGAAATAGTTCACAACATCTCAGAAGTTGGAACTTATATATTTAAGGAATATTTGCCACTTTTCAGTATAAAGAATGTCTGTTATTATTTCTGCAAAGTGCACAATTAGGCCTCTACTATACTTAAAGCTTATAAAATAACTTTAACAGCCCACATCTAAAGATGAGTGCAAAACCTGGATGATGCAAAAATCACATGCCACTGTGCTATTAGGCATCCAGAGTTTGTTTTTTCTTACCTGAAGAGCACTTACAGAAAGTAAAATGGTCTTCTTGCATTCCAGGTGTGATGCTTTGTCTTTGATTACTTAAGACATGGCATAGGAAGATTCAAACGGGATTTTGTGGTTTTTTCACCCCTCCAGCTAATCCCATGACAGGTGTGTTTAATGAGGCCAAATTTCATAGTCCAACAAATTGTATCTCTAGAGAGATGAACATGATTGCAGAACCACCACAATGAACAGAAAGAGTTTCAGGCTGAAAACATCTCTCCCAGACACATTTTCTGGAATGCTGTGGTAACACCAATAATTAATCTAGATTAAGCTTCATTATATCAAGCTTTGAATAAAAATGGCTCTGATATCACAGCTTTCATATTGCTGGAGCAGAGGACAGGACCACCACTGGCTGTGACAGCCTACGTATCAGAAGCTGATTGACAGCATTCATCCGAAAAATAGGAATACACCCAAAAAAAGGAGCAAGGAGGTAAAATGTAGTTTCCACTTGCTCTTGATCAATATAGTCAGGTACCCTCACTGGTAACAGCTGTAAAGGTATCGTTTGTCTTCACCTGGGAAAATGCAGGAATTCAGCTCTGCTTTGAGAGTATAGATATTGAATGCTTTCTATGAAGTAATGATCAGTATCAGCCTTTTTCCCTTGTGTCACACGTTCCAAAGGAACTCATTCCTGCAGAAACAAAATGTTTCAAAATGCTCAGAAATTGATGTCGCAAGTCATGCTCTGAACCCGAAAAATTGTGGGAATCTAAAAAAAAATTACAGAATCACAGAATGGTTTGGGTTGCAAGGTACCCTAGAGATCTTCTAATTCCAACCCCGCTGCCATGGGCAGGGACACCTTCCACTGGAGCAGGTTGCTCAGAGACTCACCCAGCTTGGCCTTGAACATCTGCAGGTGTGGGGAGTCCTCAGTATCTCTGGGCAGCCTCTCTGGCAAAACAGGAGATGCAAATTCTAGAAGCTGAATTCTTATACAGTGAGCAGCTAAGTTGTACTGATAATGAACCATTCAAAATCAACTCTTTTTTTACATATATAGGTTGATGCAGCAGAGGGTAGGGGAAAAAAGCAGGGAAATCACAGTGACAGTCTAAAATTTACACTATCAGATGCTAAGCATTTGTAGTAAAAACTGTGACTCAATTGGGAGAGTAGATGTGACAGGTGTGTTTCAAAGATTTTCCCCTTACATGCAAGAAAATAAAAAGTTATTTCCTTGGTTCAGTGAAAGAAATACAGATGGATAACGATTTTAGTAAATATTTTTATGAACTTCGCACTCCCTGAAAAAAGCTTCTGCCACATTCTGCATCGTACTTGGTTGTTGCTTGGGGGTTTGTTTCGGATTTTTTTCCTATTTTTCCCTTCTGCATCATCACATAGTATCATATTCATATGGATTTATCAGGCATTATTTCAACACTCTTTCAAATAAATCTGAGTAAAACAAGGAGCCTGTCAAATGCAGCTATAACACGGAACTTTTCTTCTGACTGCATCTTCCTTTCCTATAAACAGAAACAGTTGTTTGCCACAGAAAAATAGAATATATTGTCATAGAACATGGGACAAATCTGACGATGAATTCTCTTGAGAAACCAGAAATTAACTTTCATGGGCTTATTTCCTTTATGATGTTGTCTCAGATAAAAATTAAAATATTGTAGAACTATTCTGTCCATTTTTGTGGTCACATCCTTTTACTTTATCTTCCACACTGCAGCCATCTTTTGTATCAGATTGAGCCTCTCTAGCAAAATAGAACTGGCTCCTTAGATTGGCCTTCTACGTATTTTTGCAGTATAAACAGCAGGGTGAAAAAACATGTGGTGTTTCATTCTTACTCTGATTTTCCTTTCAAGGCATGTTTTTTTCTTCATCTCTACTCTGATACTCTGATGCCTAAAAAGATACTAATTTATGTTCCATTCACCAATCTGATCTTTTTCCCACTCATACATCACTGTTTGCATCATTGCCACATGCAAACACAGTAAGAAAAATGTCAGCCAAACAGGTTTTTTGGCCAACACAGCACAATTTATTCTAAGCATCTTATTAACCTATGAAGTACCTTACACATTATTTTAGAATCAGTAAAAGGTTCTGGGAACATAAAAATAGTCTAGTTTATCCATTTTTTGATCATTGCTAAACTATCTTTTTTACTTTTTCCTCCCTAATGGAACAGCAAAACTTTGAATTATTGAAATATCCAGGAAAGAGAATTTTCAGTGCATGGTGGGTGGAGGCCATTTTCCATCACTGAGAGGAGAAAAGGCCTCTAGGTACCGGGAATATCTCCTGATCTTTTCTGTTGGACAAACTGTTGCTGAGCTGGAACAATGTTCCTGAAGAAAAATTTATGTTAGTTAATTACTATTCTCTGTTTTCGTCTAGCAGTCTCGTTTTCATTAATCTAATGCTGATGTAATAGGATTTCTACTTGTTTACATTGATATCAAAAAGCTTACATTGACTCAAGAGAACAGTAGGTGTTCTTTACTGAAATAAAATAAAAAATATTTTTTTAATTAATCTTCATATACCTGAATTTGCTGTGAGGAAGAGGTAGTTATAAAAATCGAAAACAAAATATCTGGGCATAGTACACTGAATGTGCTATATTTCCCTAATTGAATAAAACAGAAAAATTTAGGAGCAAAATAATCACTGATTACTAGGCATATTCCACTTTGTTTTCACTTGTCCTTGTGGAATTAAAAACATTTTAAAATAATTCATAATGAAATTAGGGAGTCAAGTCCTAGTGACAGCATTCAGGTTAAATAATTGAGAAGGAAAATCTGATAGTCCTGACTTGCTGCCTGCAGTACAGACATTATTGTATGTGATCCCTTTCCTTATGCAAACTGGGCAGCATAACTGCATTTTACTTGCATGGTAGATGATCAGCTCTTCTCCAAATGCAGACACAGCAGGGTACATACCTGAATGCTTACTGCCATATTTTTTGTGGCTTTCTTATTTTAGAAGATAATTTAAATTACTGATTTACCATGACAATGGCCTCCATTGTCTGGTGAAGGACATATAAATTTATTTGTTAAAATAATACCGCTTTTTCAAATAGCACAGTACAATACTCTGCATTCAAGTCTCTAAGTTCTGTCAGCTTAAGAAAATAAACAAAAAATTTTGTAATGGTATTGCCAACTAATACTTTAGCTCTAACATAGTTCATCATTTCTCCTACACACTCCTGTGAAACTCAGTTCTTTATTGTTTGACAATTCTGGTAAATTCTGCTCAAGCATTAAAAAAAATCCCCCAGGATGACACAACACTGTATATGAGATGATTTATTCTTTGAGTTGGTATATGATAACTGAGATTAATCTTGTTCATCCTTTACTATTTGTTAAATGATGCTGCAGTAAGTAACAGCTTGCTCACCTACTATTTAAGCCAGAAAACACAAATTCTGCCAAAATGTGCCTGAGTTCTCCAGAAACAGACCTTGAGCCAAATCATAAGAAAACAAAGGCGAATTCATGAAACTCATCCCTCAAGGTGTCCAAAACACAGCTTGTCTGTGTGCTGCCACAGGATGTCACTGATGTTCCACTTACACGTCATAAACAATTAAAAGTGATTGTGGAACAGAATGCATTCTCACACATCTATTGAGACACCACTAATAAAATCCAGCTTAATGAGAAACCTAACAGCTAAAGAGGTATCAGCTGGCTAGTTTAAAACCAAAGGAGTTGTAAGGGGTTTATGTGGCAAGAGTTTGGTAGCAGGGGGGCTACAGGGGTGGCTTCTGTGAGAAGCTGCAAGAAGCTTCCTCCTTGTCTGACAGAGCCAATGGCAGCCAGTTCCAAGATGGACCTGCCACTGGCCAAGGCTGAGCCCATCAGCAATGGGATAACAGATCTAAGATGAGGGAAGCAAGCTGCACAAATGGTACTTCGACCCAGTGGAGAGAGGAGTGAGAGAAATGTGAGAGAATGTGAGAGAAACAGCCCAGCAGACACTGAGATCAGAGATCAAGGACAGGCAGGAGGTGCTCCAGGTGCCAGAGCAGAGATTCCTCTGCCACCCATGGTGAGGTAGCTGTGCCCTTGCAGCAGACGGATGCCCAAAGGAGGGTGACCCTGAGGGAAGCCTGCACTGGAGCAGGCTCCTGCAGGACCTGTGGACCCATGGAGAGAGTAGCACATGCTGGAGTAGGCTTGCTGGCAGGACTTGTGATCCCATGCGGTCACATGCTGGAGCAGCCTGTTCCTTAAGGACTGAACCCTGTAGAAGAGCCCAACACTGGAGCAATTTGTGGAGAGTCGCAGCCTGTGGGAAGCACTTGTGTTTGAGAGGTTTGTAGGGAACTGTCTCCTATGGGAGGGATCCCATGCTAGAACAGGGTAAGAGTGTGAGGAGTCCTCTCCCCGAGGAGGAAGGAGCAGCAGAGACAATGTGTGATGAACTGACTGCAGATCCCCATTCCCTGTCCCCCTGCACCACTGACGGGGAGGAGAAAGAGAAAATTGTGAGTGAAGTCAGGCCTTAGAAGAAGAGACAGCTGTGGGGGAGGTGTTTGTAAGATGTGGTTTCTTTCTTATTACCCTACTCTGATTTGGTTGGTAATGAATTAACCTTATTTCCTCAAATCGAGTCTGCTTTGCTCATGACAGTAATTGGTGAGTGCCCTTATCTCAACTCATGAGCCTTTCATTGTATTTTTATTCCCTTATCCAGCTGGGGAGGGGAGTGACAGAGCAGATTTGGTGGGCACCTGGCATCCAGCTGTGTTTCAACCCAGCACAAGAGTCAACTCAGAGAATAATTTAGGGGTTGTAGCTGGGGGAAATCTCATTTTACACTGTACCATTAGCATGTTAGCATCATGATGTGATAGGAGATCCTGACCTGCTCAGATCACTGAATTCCCATTTCCAAAAGCTGCCCATTGGTAAAAGGTAGCTACTTTTCTGAACTTTACTATTTGAGGCTAAGGGAGAAATCATCCAAAAATAGCTATAATATCACACATGGAGAAAAACTTGGCTGTTAGAGCCAAAATAAATATTTTAAATAAATAATTCTCTTCATAAATGTGTCAAGGAGTTTATAACAGTCCTATTTTATGGGCTCTGAGCAGTTTCTGATTTTTCTTGACATTTTTATAACTTCTATGGGAAAGAAAGAACATTTTGTCTTTAAGGAAAAGTTCTGACATCTTCATTATCTTACAGACAAGAAATGAGAAGCTGAGACTGAAGTATGAGGTTCTGTCTTTATTTCAGATTCAAACTTCTTTTCTTCTACTTTGTTCAATTTCCTCTTTCCATTATTACTTTCCTCAGAGATTTTTTTACTGATAAATTTTGAATTAACCATTCAAGACAGCAAAGTTATATTAAAACATAAATTATGGCACCCCATAATGACCTCCTAGCACTAACCTCACTCAGGGCTCAATGCAGAAATCCAGATGTGCCTACCTCGGATTCCTGCCCTGAAAAATCCCGAAAACCATCACTAATCTTAATAAAATATTTTCACTTGTCAAGACCAGGTGCTTATATTAACCATAGTGTCCCTGTGGCCTAGGTCATGTTTGCCTGTACATGTACACAACACAATCTAAAACTATTTTGTTACAATATATATATTTACCTATCCCCAGATATCTCAACCCCAACACCCCACACATCTGTTTCGTTTAGCACTTCAACCTTGTCAAGAACCCAAGAAGGGTTCTGGTGGTATCTACATGGTATAATAGCAACATTTTCACTGCTCCTTTAATCTGACCTCAGATTACATAATCCAGGCTACCGTCAGGAATTAGGAGTTCCTATGTCCTCAGAAAGTAAAGGACCACTACTTACAACAACTGACTTTGCAAAAGATAAGTTTTGACTTTGAGAAAACTTCCTGAAACCTGTTACAGCAGCCGAGACAAGGGGGGCAAATCAGATACCAGTTGTTGCAGCATCTTCCAGCATTGTTGTTTGGTTTTACTGGCTGCTTTATCTAACTACCTTATTGGGCTGATAGTTGTGCTGGTAACTGCTGATATTCTCAATCAATGATTTTATCTGCTTCCACGGTAACAAAGGGCATCCATGTGCGTTGGAGTTAGAGATGTTTCCAAAGCTGACCTCTTACATGCTAGCATCATTATCTCAACCCTTTAGAGGCAGACGGGAAAAGTAAATCAAGGAAAACAATCAGCACAATCCAAGATTTAAAGTACCTTTCCTTCTGAAAGATTTTTCATGGGGTTTTTCTGTTTCTTTGTGTGGTTTGACACTAACAGCCAAGAAAATGGTGAAAGGGGAAGGTAATACATACCCCCTCTCCCTTATGTTAGGTAGAAAGAGAATATAATACTGAAAGTTTCTCACTTAAGGAGACTCTCTTTTTTCCCCCTTTTTAAATGGTTGGAAGGAAGCTGGACTATGTTCTGTATTTGTCTATCAGAAGCCCTTTTTCATCTTACTGAAAAGCATTATTTTCTTCTATGATTTGTCTGTTAAGGAAGAGATCAACTCCTTTTCAATTGCCAGAAGTGCTGTACTTGTCAGTCCTTCCTTGAGCACGTAAGACAGTGGCTAAGATATTATCTCAGTTAAGGAATTTAATACTTTCATCATTCCTTTGGCCTTAACCTACCTAATCTGTGTACCTTCCTTTCTAGGAAAATACAGCATATGGAAGAATTGAATTTACAGTTTTCTAAATGTCTTGCCTAAGTCCCGCAACAGTATCAGTATCTACAGAATACATCTTGTTGTACAACAATTCAATTGATTTCTGTGTTGTACCCAATGTATTAACAGGGTTACTCAACAAGACCACCAAACAAAAAGTACAAACAGCTTGGAGACATTTCCGGTATGTGGAGCAGAGAAGAATGGGTACCTGCACCAAGAGTTGGGCCTAGGATACTCCTGACAGGAGTTTCCCCCACGGCTGACAGAGCCAGATACTCCTGACAGGAAATAGGCTTAATTGTGACATGGAAAAGACTCACAAACAAGAACCAGTGTAAAGAAGCTTTTTGTAGGTAGCTTTTTTTAGCTTTTTTTACATAGCGTTGTGTGTGAGTGTTGTGCAGCTCATGAAGCCACTGAAAAGCTGCTGGACTGAGGACAAGTACCAGCTTGCAAGGCCTCGGTAGGCAGGGAAATTTAGCCTCAATCATTTTTTTGTTTCAGATCTTTATTCCTTTTTTTCCCTTACTATTTATTTTTAAAACAATGTTTTGGAAACTGGAAACATCAAGCATGCTCACTAGAAGGAAAAGTGAGTGTTCTGAATTGCTACCAGTCACGATTTGGGGAGAATCAAATGAAAGAAATTATATTCTGTTCTTTCATGTGCATTTCTTTTAATACCTGAGCCTAAATACACAATGTATCTCTGCTCCACTAGTAGATGGTGAGTACAGTCAGATATTCACACCATTTTGAAGGGGGCTTAGAGACTAATATATAATTTAGAGACTCATATTTTAATGCCAGAGGAGAGTATTAAGATCATCTCCTGAAGACCTGTCTACCCTGGAGTATAAGAATCACCTGGCAATGTGCACCCTGCCATGTAAGACCTGACATGGTAGCATACATTTATCATTGGAAATTAGCATAGAAGATTAGGTACCACTTCTTAAGACTCATTTTTGTGAGCATCTCTAAATATGATATATTTTTTAAAAGTAAAAATTATACAGTAAACACCATTTTTACTTCGCATTTTTCAAGAGACAAAAGGACTTTTCTATAGGCTTGCCTCATGCTGACCTGAAATGGCAGCCGTTGTCTTCATTGTGGCAAAAATTGTCCACTTTGCTATACTTGGAATCTACAGTGAAAACGCAACTGAACATGGTGGCATGAAGAATTTTAAATTTGGCTTCCTATTCACAAAGTTCAGAGATTCATCCACAACTACTAAAATCCCCCTTTTATCTGTTGTAATTAGTCAGATCATCGGAGCTGCAGTAATATGGGACCTGAATGTTATTGCAGTGGTACAGACCATAAAACCAAATGGAACTAAACATCCAAAGAGTTTAAGAGATTGAAATCTTCTATCTCTGGTGCCCAAAGTGGTTATAATCCTTCAATTAAATTAATTATTGTTAGACAACTTTTATGTCCTTGTGTAACAGTAAAAATCAGGTAAGCTGAAAAACCTATATTAGTAAAACCAAGAACAAATTGAAGAAAAGTAAAAAATTAATTCAATCTGAGTTATTTTACTAGCAACCATAGGCAATCAAATGATAGAATTTAGCAGCATAACCTTCTGATTTACATAGGAATACTGAGACACTATTCAGGCCCTTTAATTGGAGTTGATGTGTTCATAAAACTGGAAACAATTTTCCAAAACTAAACTGAAAAGTGTGGCTTACATGTATATATTTTTAAAGATATATCTTTAATCTACAGCTTTTGGGACAAATCCAATTTACTCCCTCATTTAGGGTAAGTACACAACATGGAATTCACAAATGAAATCAAATGGAAGATATAGCCCACAATGTAGCTAATTCTGCCTTTTTCTGACAAGTACTTTGTAAGCCTGATCAAGCCATCTCATTTAAAATTTTAACTAAGTCTTTATCCAAAGAAAAATTAAGTTTTCTAAAGGGTTGTATTTCACAGCATGACTTTGAACTAGCTTAGAAAAAGATAGCTGAATTGATCCTAGCTTGCAAAAAAGCAACTCTCTCTTGATCTTCCCCGAAGAAATTCTTTTGGAAAATGATTTTGTGCACAGCACAAACAAGAAGAAAGTTTACAAGAGATATACTGGCTGGATATGAAGATGATAAAAAGAACATTTTATCCAGTGTGACAGTGGCTAGGGAATGAGTTACCATCTCTGTCTTCAGAAAACAGAAACCTGAGAGAAAAATGTTTCATGTTTAACCATAATAACAGTAGTTAGACCTTTCTATCCTTCTGCTACTATTAATCTTTGTATTTTATTTCTGTGATGTTCCTTTTGTTTGGTCATGGCCCTTCAGCTGAACATCTGTATTATATTTCTGTCATCTCCCACACATGCAAAATTCCTCCACAGAGGCACAGATATAAAGAAGAAACATAAAATATTTCTGTTAGGAACCTCACCACTTTTTCTTCTCTTTTTTCTTGTGCCCATACGATAGCATAGTATGGTTTCATTACTCCAGCAACTGCAGCAAATGAAAAATTTTACCCTTCATGAACAGTATTGGTAACCTTTAAGAACACAGTGTAGACCTCTGTTCCTTTAAATACTATCATGTTGTGTGTGAGTAAAGAGATAAGCAGAGAGCTTAGGCAGTTTAGAAGGTATCAACTCAACCTCCTGATTCCCACTGCTCAAGTGTATGTTTCCCTAGTGGAGCTGAGTCAGTGGCACAGACCGTGTAAGACCTCCTGCTCTTCTGCATGGTTCCCATCAAGATCCAGTGAGCTGAGACAATCAGCTCTCCTCTTCCCCAATACACAGCCCGGCTCCTGAGATCGTTTTGAGCACACAGAGCCAGTTTCCTTCATATATATTCTTTAGTCATAAGCTTCCAGAGAAGAAGGCCATAGGGCCAGTCCTGTTTCTAAGAAAGGCTTTGAGCCAAACTGAGGATGGCTGAGACCCACTTCCTCAACGAGCCCCCCAGTCATTACTTTGCTTGGTGACAGGCCTGCTCCCAGTGAGCTGTTGCTGAGGAAAGGAGGACTTGTCTCTGTTCCGTGCAGTCTGTGCTATGAACAAAGCATGTCTGATGGATATGACACTCAAGTGGAGTTAGGGCAGTCTCTATCCTCGGTAAGCAGACATGAAATGCAGCTAAAAGCCAACCTGTGCCCTACTGAATCTGGTGGTGCAATTTAATCCAGTGGGCAGTCAATCACCACACAGCTGCTCACTCACTTCCCACAGTTCAAGGTGGGAGAGAATTGGATAAAAAGGTAAAACTTGTGCATTGAGAGAAAAACAGTGTAGCGAGACAGAAAAGGATGTGAAAAGAATACAAATGATGAAAGAATGTACAAAACAAGTGATGCACAATGCAATTTCTCACCACCTGTTGACCAATGCCCAGGCAGCCCCCAGCCCCTGGCCAATTTCCTCCAGTTCAGAACAATGACATGATGTAGAATATCCCTTTGGTCAGTGGGGGTCAGCTGTCTTGGCTGTGCCCCCCCCCCCCCCCCCCCC
>VZRS01004361.1:359214-447455 GCA_013398055.1 Ifrita kowaldi
GCTGGCAGGGCAGTGTGAAAAGCTGAAAAATCCTTGACTTAGAGTTAGCACTGCTCAGTGCCAACTAGAACAGCAGTGTGTTATCAACATTATTCTCATCCTATATCCAAAACACAGCACTGTGCCTGCTACTAGAAAGAAAATTAACTTTATCCCATCTGAAAGCAGGAAACTAGACGCTTGGGTAATGTTTAGTTTCCAAAGCATGCAGATCTTCATTGTAAAAGCCACACACATTATAAAGTCCAGGCCTGGGAAAGGGAGGGAAGAAGCAAAAGATTTACCAGTAGCATAGCTGCCTATTCCATATCTGTCTCCAGTCAAGATCTTTGTAATAAATTTGCCATTGAGGATAATTCACAAAAATTAGGTGAAAGAATTTTAATGTTGCAATTCAACCCCAAACCATCACCCAAAAGAATCAGATTCTACATCCAAACAGTCCTACCTTAAAAAACTGGTGGGGAAATGTACATATTTTCTGGAAAAGAAGGAGAAAATATAAAGTTACATGCAAGAAGCTTAGCTAAAATAGTCTATTATTTAATATTTACTTGGCTTCAGCATTTCCTTGAGAATGTCAAAACAATTTTTTCTCCAAATGTTTTTTATCTCTAAGTGAAGTCACTTGTAATTCTTTCTCTTTTCAATTCAATGAATTGTAGTCTTTAACTCTCCTAGACTAAAAATGATTCTTTCAGAAACACAAAAGTAAATTAATCATGACACCTGAACAGGGGTTAACCACATAATCTCCCATAAATAGCAAAAGAAATTGTATCACTAAATCTCCTTGCCTCAGAATGAATAATTAATGCTAAAGTCAACACTCAAAATTTGCTTGTATTGTATGAAGGTGCGAAAAGAAAAATGAAGTTGCTACATAATCAATGTTTTAAAACTAAATTTGCTGCTGTATATACAGAGTAGCGCTTCAATTTATTTAAATTTATACTGTAGGTTATAACCATAGTAACAACATAATTTCCTCAAACAGAGAAGACAGCAGTATAATGTTTCCTCAGGAGCTGCTGCAATGCATCAGTTTCAGACTGTGCCAGTGTGCTCCATTATCAATGATTTTTGCACCAATATTTTGGTCCATTCACCATCACAATGATTTCGAAGTGTGTCTAGGTGAGAAAGGCATTCCCTCAGATATCTTAAATAAAACATTATTTTTAAATGGCAGACAAACAAACAATAACAGCCACCAAACCTCTGGGCTTCTGGAGAACATTTCCTTTTTTTTCTTTTTTTGTGTTTGTCAAGGTTACAATGGACAACAATGTAGGTTACAATGTAAGATGTAACCAAAAGCATGTATTCTATTATCATCTTCACAAGCTGTTAAAGCAGGTGGGGCAGCGTTCGTTATCTCCTACCATGACCCATGCTTGATAACTCCCTCCGGGTCTATCTCTGTTTTATGGGCAATCAAGGACCCACTCATACAATGACATCATCCCATTGTGAGGTGCTCCGCCCAGTGGGAGGAACCAAGCATTCCCACCAGGATATAATCTGGATTCCCAGAGGGCAAGAGCTATCACTGGTCCCTCAGGTGAGGAGCAGCCCCTTCTACAGCATCACTGCTTCAACAGGACCACTTCGTCTGGACTGCTGCCACCACCCTGACTAACGGGGTGTCAGGTTGTATCCTGACTCTGTCAGTGTTCTTGTGCTATTGCATTTATTTTCATTTTCCTATTAAATTAAAACTCTGACTTGTGATCTCCCACTGGTTTGTTTTCAAACTAGTACAGTGGTTATTTTTACACTGACAGTACACTAAAATATTCAAAAAGATAAAGCACCATTTTCTTTTCTGGTCTAGATGAAGAGGAACCTCACCCTAATTTTCTCAAGAAAAATAGCACAAAATGGTGAAGAAACGTTACTGACTGATAGAGAGGAGACACAGAATCATTACTAATTTAGCCTGGAAATGCTCTGACTTTCAGTAAAATACTTAGAATCTACTGGAAATCTTCAGTATAAAACCTCTTTTATCAAAGTGGTTAGACACACATGTTTAAGAAACCTGCAAATTAAAACTATCTTCTTCTATTTTCAAGTTATTCTGCAGTCAGCATCATATAGAATTTCACCATGATAGCACCATAATACTGTAAGATGTATAATTTTTTCACCAAAAGCAAAACAATTAAACTTAAACCAGACTGAATACTTTCCCTGCAAAGCAGTGCCTAAAATAGGAAAAAAAATTTTTTTTAAAGAAACATAGTTAAGAATGTATTAATTCCTTAAACTGACAAAGATTATATTCCCATTGATAGTTTGCAACTGACAAAAGAGTAATATTAAATTGTCCCAAGAACAAAGTAACAATCTTTGAAAATGCGTCAGTGATAATGCTCTGGCCTTGTATCTCTCGCTATGCAAAAACAGAAAAAACAGTAGTTTAAAAATCACAATTCAAACCTATTCAAATTCTCAACCATACTTTCCTGCCTTTTTTCCTATGTACAAAATCAGTTTGCGTATAATCTGTCTTAGAAGGTTGTCTTGTAGTGCAAAACTACTTTCACTGTGAGTGCACAGAACCCACATTTCACTTGGAAAGTGATTTATGCAGCTCTGCAAAATCAGGTAGTGAATTTTTGGTGTTGACAAGGGCTCCCTCTTGTGATCCTGTTCTGAATCTGGATTAAGTCTGAGGCATTGGATTGGACCATTATTTTGTGAGTGGAAATGTTTCACTAAGCAGTTAGGAAATGTCAAGTGCATTGTGTCCTGGAAGTTGGAGGTGTGTACACTTGTCCTAACAATTAAAAAAATGCACAGAACCTGGAAGTTTGGAAGAAAAACACATGCAGTGACATGACTGTTCACATAAACATGGATTGTTACAAGAATTATGAGAAGAGTCCTATACCTTTATTAAATAATAATCCAATATAAATAAAAATCCAATAAATAAAAACTCAGGAGGTTATAAAGTGAAATAGTCTGGTGTCAATAACATGAATGTTTTAACAAATGTATATAATTGTACTTATGAAGGTTTATTTATGACAACATCTTTGTTTGGAATTTTTTCCAAAGTGTTCATGTATGGACAGAGCTCTTAACTGCTTCTATTTCAATTCAATTCTCTTTTCATGCACTTACCAAAATTATTTCTACTAAGTTTTCAATAAATACATAGTTTAATTAAGAGCAAATTGTTTCTTTCCCTTTCAAAAATAATTAAAATGCCATTCTCTGATTTCAGCCAAATAGAAAAATATTGCCATATTGGCTTAAGTTAATTTAATTCCTTAAGTAAACATCATTGAAAGCAAAATCAGTAATGTCTGTGGGCATTAGGAAACTTGATACTCCTGAATAAACATTTCTTCTAGAATTACATACCTTCTCCTCTCAGTGGTCAAAACCAAGGAACTAAACTAGATCTCTCGTAGATATCTGCAAAACCAAATTTCACCCACTGCCTGAAAGGTAAACTAATTGAAAATGGAAATTACATACTGCAGGTGGAAGGTTACTTGAATACACACTGCCCTTTCAGCTGATTAGAGCACGTCCATGCTGTAGTAATACAAAGTTTATTATCCCTTTCAATTTTGGTTTGGTCATTTGCAATTATAGGTACTGCATATGATATAGACTCTAAAGTATTAGCATAAAAGCCAAACTGAAAAGATGCACACAGATTGCTCAGAGTAGCTTGAATGACTTAGTCAGTGTCAAGAAGCTTTGTGTATCATAGCGTGTTCCTAAAATAACATCTAAATCCAATAGCTGGCTGCATGAAATGTAGGTGTTCTTACATTTTGTCATTATTGATTTGCCTCCCTCAAGTGAGCTAACATTGGGACTATGCTGTCTTCACAGAAAAGAAAGGCTTTCATCAGCTCCACATAGTTACTTCTCACAACAGAAACATGAAGGTGTTTATTCCTCCAACATATGTATCCTACTACCGCTCCTTCTTGTAGCTTATTTGGTATCATTTTCTATAGTAATAGCTCAAAAATTATGACTGCACACAGAATTATCTCTAAACTGGGTCAAACGGAAACAGATTTTTCTAAAAAATACCTTGGAAGTGTACTTGGCTGTAGTAATTTTTCTATAAAAACATCGCTGTGTATTTTTGTACAAGGTACATAGGGTCTGCTCAGTCGGATACGAAAGAAGGCAACCACCTCCAAACAAATTTGCCATCAGAGATGCAGCAGCAGAGCTAACACTGGAGCCAACCTGAAGCCCCAGCTATCTCCATCAAATTTCTTATGCCTGCAAAGTTTCAGTCCTGGAAGACCTTGGACAAGCATTTTGGTCACAACAGGCTATATGCACTATAAAGAGGTAAGAAGGGGAAACCAGAACACGAAAATAATTGGGTCCTACTTCTGTTTTTATTTCACTGATTTCAATATGCACATGAACCTTGGGATGCTTAGCTTAGCAAGGAGCCCAAACTGATAGGCTGTCCCAAACTCCTTAAAAGCAAATACCATATATTTGTATTGAAACGACATAGACTGATGTAGGAGGGAACTTCTAAAACGTTCAGCTGGGGGAGATAGCAGCCTGACTTCCTTTTGAGATACCAAAATATATATAAAAACACAAGACTGAGTTATGCCAATAATTACAGACTTTTTTAACATTATGAGAAAACTATATGTTTATATATAGTATATGTTTACGTCAAGTATTACTTTACCTATTGTTCCTAGGTAATGGCAATAAATGAAGGAGAGTAGATAATCCAGCATGTTAATTCATATCCTTGTATATTTTAAGCACCCAGAGAAGTAGATAAATCATAATGCCCCCTTCGTATTCATATGTTTACCAGCAAAATACTACCATTAAAATAGTCAGAAAGGTGAAAACTAGAGTCCAGCTGGTACAAGGCATAAAACAAGTTTCCAAAATTTCTCCTTTAAGCTTTTACAGAACCGGAGCTAGTTATGAGATACCAAAGTGTTGACAGGTATAATAATGTTTTATAAAAGGAGGGATTCAACTGAAGAAATATATGAGAGACTGTAAGATCAAATCAGCATGCATATCCCATTATTGGTCATCCAAATAATGGAAGCAGATATGTTATGTCTGCTGTCTTTTGCCAGCATAGGAGGATTTGCTGCTGTCCATATCCAGCTGCTTTATGTCTTCTCCACACCCCTGAGATACACAGATGAGTCAAACTGAACCTCAGTCGTTTGCCACTAATTCTAAAGAAAATTCACACTTCAGGCTTTTCTTTTCTACCTCATCATTTTAGTGATACAATGATCTTAAAAATTGACATACATCTACTTACTAACTCAAATATTGTTTTAATGTAATATACACACATCACTTGCATTGCATATGGATATGCTTGTGAATATGAAAATGTATCTGTAAATGTGTATTCCAAGCAGTTAAATACTTGCAGAGTTCTCCATGCTGTGAAGTGTTCTCAGTTCCAAATCTTAGTGAGACAAAATAAAATTCTAGACAACTGTGAGAAAACAGAGAAGGGAAAAAAGGAACTCAAGTTCAACTTGCTGTTACCAAGTCCTAACTTCATTTTAGCTGTGGCTTTAAACAGGAAACCACTGTACAGACAAGATGTGCTGCACAAATAAATAGTCTGGCCACAAAAAATTAAACATAATCTTCCTAGTCACGTCAGTAGATAAGCAGTCACCTGATTTGGAAAAGTAAGGATTATCTGTTGATAGCACAGGCCATAAAACTTCATATTCAGATGAGTTACGTTGAAAAAAATATTTTACTGGGAAGTGAGTTGTTCTTCCCATAAAGTGATGAACCGCAGCTCTTATTACAGATTCATAGAATCACTATGGTTGGAAAAGACCTCCACGGCCATCAAGTTCTACCTGTACCAAGCACCACCATGGCCAATAAACCATGTAACGAAGTGCTATGACTACTTGTAGTTTCAAGCACTTCCAGAGATGGTGGCTCCACCACTTCCCTGGAGAACCTCTTTCAATGTTTTATCACCCTTCCAGTGAAGAAATTTTTCCTAGTAACCAACTCAAACTTCGCCTGGTGTGACTTGAGGCCATTTCCCCTTGGCCTGTTGCTAGTTGCCTGGGAGACAAGGGCAACTCCCCACTTCACCACAACCTTAAGCTAGAAGTGTCCTACACTGCAAAATGAGGTCATAATTCTATATTCTTCAACTTTTATATTGAAAGGATTGAATAACTAGCAGTGACTTGGAATGGAAAATTATGTAGTTCCCCTTTATGGCTTCTAATATCCCACAAGATAGGATCTGCATACTTTCTGATATGGCCTCAGCTTTCTCTCTCTATTGAAAAAAAAAAAGAAAAATCTAAAAACCCAACACTTAGGATGTCGAAGGCAGTTCAGAAAGCCGTCCTCATGCAACTGTCATGTGTACCACCATAAAGCTTATCAATTTTTGCCCAAGGAATGACCTAGAATCACCTATTTAATACAATTTCTCTAAAGAGAAATGTGCAACAATGTGTCTATGGAGACAAGGAACAAAGCAAAGCCCTACCCAGGCTCTGCTGCACATGCAATTCACCTCTAATCAAGGGAGGGGCAGAGGATGAATTACAGTCCTGCTGTTCAATGGAAAGCATGTGACTAATGTAACGTGGTAAGGATGATACATACACCCTAAAAAAAGCTGGACCAAAGAAATGGACACTGGAGAGAGGATACTTCAGCAATATCACATTTGTCAATATCACAATTGGCAAATTGCTGTGTTTCAGTTGTTAGTATGTCCTGCATCCTACAATTTACACATAGCTCATTAAAAATCATCAAGCTTGTCTTAGAAAGACTGACTGGGTCACTAAGAACCTCTGCTGAAGTAGAGTCCTCCAGATGTTTAAACACATGGGCAGAGAGTTTTTCTAATTGTTGCTAAAAGGAAAAGAGAAACAAGATCAAAACAAGATATTTAGAAAACATTTTTAAATACATTTTTTTCCTTTTTAAGTTTAGATTCTGAATGAAAACAAAATATTGTATTTTAATTAACACTTTAATGAACATTTTGAATTTTTTCTTTCCTGATAGTTCACTTAAACTAAAGTTACTATTTTCTTAACTAAGATATTTATATATCCTTATTGTTAGTGTCAAAAAAAACCCAAAAAATAAAATAGGGAAAGCCCCGACCAATTAAGCCTGGTTAAGTTTGAAAGATAGAGTTTCCCTGAAAGAGATGTCTTCTGTTTGCTATTTTGTTCGTCGCCTTTTAAACGAAAGAATATTTGGTATACGTACTTTTGGAAATATCACTCTATATGAATTCAGTATAACTCCAAAACACACTAAAGGAAGCTGCACACAAAGTAAGAGTCCCGCTGTTCACTTTGGTTAAAATATATGCTATAACAATATTGCAATTTTATTTGTTACGGAGGACAAAGAAACCCTTTCCTTCCCCCTGCAGATGTATTTGTGGCAGAGCTTGGCTGACTGATTTTTCCTGGAGTAAAACCAGCTGAACATCTCAGACTATGACGACAGTCTCAATTTGGCACTGGTTTACCACAGGGTGCTCTGGAAAGACATGCGCAGGGATGGGCTGCACTCTCCTGGCCTGTGGAGCTGAGGTGCCCTGAGCTGATCCATCCTCTGTGTGTACAAGCCCTTCCCAAATTTTTATGTATTATGTGGCTGTCACTGGGATATGGAAAATTCCATTTTGACAAATCTTTTTTTACAAGTGGCTTAAATCCTGACAATTTCAAGCCTATATTGGTTAAAGGAAAGCCCTGCTCCCACTCTGAAAGTTTTGCTACATATTCACATTTCACACTGAACATGTCTTTCCTTTGTAACAGAATATGTATCAATTATTTATCATTATATTCTTGCACAGAAAATGTCTTCAAGCATTATGAAAGAAATTATAAAGATGTGCTTAGCACTACATGTACAGCTGAAATGTCATATGAACCAGAACGAGAGTAATCAAGTTTTACATTGAACTCATCTGCATTCAGACCTATGAGGATTTCAAGCTGTAATTAACAAAAATTAATAAAAATAATCACTCATATTTAGAATTGTTCCTGTAAATCAGCAATGTTAGGTTCAGTTTTACGAACAAAATTTCATTCTGCTGCTGTTACGAAGTCATCAATATCACAGAAATAAATACAAAATACAGCAGGATCTTTCACCTTTTAATCTGTGCTAGTTCCTTAGGCAGGTAAAAACATGGAGCATGTGGACAGCAAAGTTAAAGTCACATAGGTTTATTTAATATTAAAGACATTGGACATAACATCCGGAGAACAAAATCAACCAACCAACCAAAACAACAACAAAAAACCACCAAACCAAAAGAAAATGGACAAACCAACACAACAAAGATACCCACAAAAGGGTATCTAGAAAAGCTACCTGTCACAGGCAATTTCTACAAACAGAAAAGGCCCCTGAACTGAACCCAGTCTAGTTGCAAACCTGGTAAGAAAAAGGCAGACTCAGAGAAACTTCAACATATTTTGTAACAATATTATAGCTATACAACGGCCTCTTCTATTATTATTATTTATCAAGAGCTTTTTTATGTTCCTTGCTGACTCACTAACATTGTTGGCTCACTTCTTTACTGAGATAACAAAGAAGGATGTATGCCCTCAGTCGAGCTTTCCGCAATCATTAACCATAGTAGTGGCAAGGCCTAGGGAGAAAGCCAAAGTTAATGTCTATAATATCACATTTTCACATACCTGTTTAAAAAGATAGATCCTATGAAGTGAGTAAATGGCTTGCTTTACATGGGACTAGTTATTTTTTTTGTATACCATATTAAAGTTATACCCTATTGCTTTTATCACAGCTAACATACCTGGCTTAAGTCATGCTTTGATAAGATTAAAACATGAGGAAACAAAATGAGCAGATTCAACAAACAAGGGTCTAGAACATACCCATTATGAACTTAGGGTATGATGAGATAACTAGGCAGCTACAGATATATAAGTCCAAAGGCTGTATCCTCTTTGATTTATACATTTTATACATGCTGTCATTTATTCCTTTGGCAACTTTTTCTACTGGTACTTCTCTGGCTGTTTCTTCCACAGCCATTCTCTTACGTTTTTCATGGTATCTCATTTATTTTTTTCTATTTCAGTTTGCTCTTGAGCTAATGAGCAGGAACATACCTATGCTGCATAAATAGCCAAGAAGATTTATTTAAATTATCTCCTTTGTTTCCACAGCACATGACTGATCAGGTTATAATTCACTGAAGAAGGTGCTCATCATATCCTCCAGCACCTTTAAGTTAGCAAATGATGCTAATTTACAGCAGCCAGGTGACCGCCGCTGACCAAAGGGACATTCCCACACTGTGTGACATCATGATCTGTGTATAAATTGGGGGGAAAAAGGGGTAAAGGGAGGATGTTTGGAGTGATAGTGTTTGTCTTCCCAAGTAACCATGATGCATGATGGAGCCCTCGTCTCCTGGAGGTGGCTCCACACCTGCCTGCCCACAGGAAGCAGTGAATTAATTCCTTGATTTGCTTTGCTTGCGTGTGCAGCTTTTGCTTTCCCTGTCAAACTGTCTCAATCTCAGCCCACAAGTTCTCTAACTTTTACCCTTCTGGTTCTCTTCCCAATCCCACTGGTGAGGGAGTGAGCAAGCAACTGCTTGGAGCTTGGCTGCTGGCTGGGGTTAAACCACAACAGACTGACATTTAACTACTTAATGATGTATAGGTAAAATATTCATTTATATAAATGAACATACTACACATATGCCCGGCAATAAAATATACACCAGTTTTGCTTAAAGAAATTGCAGGCTATTACATAAAAGCTTCTCATCAACTGTAGCATGATTTCAGGAAACAGGCCCCTTCTTTAAATGCACATAAATTTATTTGTATCAGTTAAGCAGAGCGTGAAAAATTCAGCAGCTTTATTGAGATAAGGGAAGAATTTAACTCTCTATATAGGAAAAGCTGTAAGTTTTGAATTCACATCTAACTTCAGGCAGTTATAAATATCTGTTGTAAAGAGCAAGAATGCATAAATACAGTCAATCAAAGATTTTTCAATGTATACACAGGTGTAAATTTTCCTCTGACTGGAATAGGTAATTCTTAGTTTATTTAATAAAATGGGGCAACTAATCCATCACATAGACAAAGAAGTTGTGGTATGTGTAACTATATTTTCACTCCTAGAAATCATAGAGACATTTACAGTTATTAATGAAATACTTGTTGCAAAAGTGATCCACAGAAGAAACACTGGGTGTGACAACGTTCAATTCATCTCCACATTCTCCTAATTTAAGAGTGGTTCTATTTTATATATCCTATTTTTATGTATTGACATGGGGTTTCATAAGCATCCTTCCTTTGCCTGCTGTGGAAATATTCCTGCTTAGATCATTATACAAAAGATCAGAAATAGCAATGTCAAAATATTTTATATTTTTAAATAACAGAATAATCAGAATATTAAAAGAATAGTTTAGAAATCCCTTTTAATTAACATGTAGCTAATGCAATCCAAGGTGACTGATGCTTTAGTTTGTATAAATGATGCTTGTATTTTTCAAACCAAGACTCGACAGAAAAAAACAATCACAAATTGATCAGACAGGTCCTTCAAAAGGATCTTTGTTCATATAAGTTGCACCTATACAGGTTTGGTTTTTGCTGACACAGTGATATCGTTCTAATAATTATTGCTTATATCAGTATAGACCTGAATTTCAAAGTTCTTGCTGATACATTTTCTGAGCTGGGTTTCTTTCTTATACTTGTTAGTCTTGTTTGCAATCATGTTAATATTTCACTAGGGCTTAAAATTCAACACAGTTTACGAGGTGCAAACTTCAGTCTTGACTGGCCCAAGGGCATTGGTACTACTTCTGTGGCTTCAGTTTGCTTGCACATCCCCGCATCCTGTAGGCAGGTACAAGAGAAACACGTGTCGAGCTGTGCTTCTCCTGCCACTTTCACCACCCTCTGGGCTGATGTGGACTGCACCTGCTGAGAGCAAGGCAGCAGCTGACAAGCATCAGGGAATCACATTACGTTAGATCCTTCCAGCTTCGGGTGATTAACTCGGTCCATTTCATAGAACTGGGATGCTTTTGAAGAAAACTCAATGGAATATACACTCAAATCGCTGGCAATCAATAAGTGCCAGCTTCTCTTTATTTACTGCAGGTTGTTGTATTTTTTCTTTTTTTTTAAAGCTTTTTTTTTTCCCCCACCCCACAAAACTCGGTAGAAATGTATCGGACTCCTTGGTTTTAAGATTTCCGGGAGAGTGCTTTTTAGAGCTAAATCCCGTGGGCAACTGAACACGTTAAACTTCCACTGACTTCAGAATTCCTGGACTATTGTTTGGGATTTGATTAGCAATTTGGTGGCAGTGTTCGGGCTTTCTCTCATACGTTTTAAACTTTCCACTACACAGAAGGCAGGGGGGTTGGTATTCTAGGAGTTTTTCTATTAAGAAAAATCTATGCTTTCCTACAGATCATTACAGATTATTTTTGTTTTAGTAAGTCGGTTTTTATTACTCTTTCAGAGTCCAAGTACGTTTCTGTTATTAAATGCATTGCACACAAAAACGTATAAAACAAATATAGCGTATAGATGTATCTGAACATACAGTGAAGTGCAGCTTTGCTTTAATAACCGCTCTAAGTGTCCCCTAGAGCAGCAGCACATACTCAGTAAAAAGGGTTTGAGCTTACATTCTTGTATGAGCCAGCAGCATTGTTTCCCTCTTAACCACCAAAGTTACTTAACCAGTTTGACCAGGATCTAGTATCCTCCTGAGTAATGACTTAACTACTCTATTGAGAGCAGTCCCTTTCCACAGCCAGTCCGATGAGTAAACGTTTACGCTTTTTCCTAGGCGAAGCAGTAGCAGTTCATGGAGCTGCCCTTCACAAATCTTGAAGCAGCTTTCATCTTGCTGGCTTTTGTCATTTTCACCTTGTTTACCCTGGCTTCTATCTACAGTGACTCCCATGACAACAAAGAAGGTAATGATCTAAAATACGTGTAGTACTTTACAGGTTTTACTAACTAATACTCTAATTACATGTTTTGTGATTTACCTTGCCGGTAGACTTACAGTACCTGACACTAGCTTTAGGAGTAATTGGTTAAGGCATCAATAAAAGTCACAGGCATAGAAATTGCATGAGATGTGAGAACGAGACCTTTTAGAGCTGGATCTGCCCATTCGGACAGAGCTGTGCCACACAGCCGAGATCAGTGCTGTGAGCAACCTCTGCTCTCTGTAGGGGAGGATTTTCTCCTGGCAGCAGTTCTGCTTCATGGTCTGAGGAGTTATAAAACGCTTAGGCTGGCAAAACTGAGGATGTTCTTGTAATCAAGGTAAATGTTTGTTTTCATCAGGCTGAAGCCAAGTATTTGCTCCCTTTTAGGAGAGTGGAAATGCCATTAAAAGCACGGCGGGGGGGAGGGGGTTCTTTCTCCCATTCAAAAGGTTTTGAAATCTGCAAAAAAACCCCAACCGGATCCCCTGCTAGTTCTACAAAGGAGATTTAGCATAACCTTACACCGTCAGCAGAGAATTCCCGTGTTACAGGAGTAGTGCTGTCACAGCCACCTTCATGCCATCTAATCTTTTGCTGGCAGGAGTATCATCGAGGCTGCTGGAGTGGAGTGGCAGCAGGGAGTTCTGGCCATCCCTACCAACAAAGGAGTTCCTCTCTTCTTCCTAGCCTCCCATGGGATCACCCTACCCCTGCTCAGCTTCCTCAAACTGGAGAAGGGAGGGAGGAAAGGAGGTAGGGAGAAAGAGACTGAAATAAACTCCTGAGGCACACAGCAATACGGCTGTTGGTTTCTGCCACATCTGACAGAAACTAATCCTGCATTACCTTGATTTCTGTCTAAAATAAAATATTTATTTTATGGACATTTTATTAGCAACCCTAATGGAATGCTCTTAACATATGTCCCATATTGCAAAACTCTGGCCTGCCTAATAATTTGTGAAAAAATAGCTAACAGCATGGAAGGTAAGGAAGAGTCGCAGCGCTCGTCACTTGCATGTCAATTAGGTTTCTTTCTTGCTCTTCTGCTCCCTTGGATTTTGCATCACTTCTACACAGAAGGGGAAAGGGCCTGAAAACAATGCACATTTCTGTGGGTAAAGTGTGGTTGCCATGAGAACTGACCTCATTCAGACAGCGGTTTTTCCTGGGACAGGTCTGTTGTACTGACATGGCAAGAACAGCGACTCCTCACGCTCTGAGGAGGGTGGGGGAAGGATGTACTATAAGGCGTGCTGTCCTTGTGGAAGCCAACAAATTCTGCATTGGCAGGAACTTCAAAATAAGACCCTGTTTCACTGGTCTATAACTGACATATGTCTTACAAGGTCAAAAAGGAAAGTTAATAGAATCGTATTGATTTTAAACTTATGTCTGCCATTGTGCAAAGACAAGGTTAGGTCCCCTTCCTTGCCCTCAGCTTCCACAACAACTTACAGCGGAGTTGTAGAGTGAGTACCTCTGACAGCATCTCCTTGGTGTCAAATCTGCACGAAAACTTCTCACTTGTCCTGTTTATATCACCACAACCACACTTTCAATTTGCGAAGAGAAAGCTAAATCTTCTGCTGAGCACTATATGAGAACAGAATCTTGATTTAAGAGCTCATAGGTGCCAAATATCTCAAAAACCTTGGTGTGCCCTCAGCAGGCCTAGTTCTCACATTCCCAATTAAAACTATATTGAAAGAATTTTGTATGCAATGATTTTGGACAGAGCTGTTGTGAGAACAAATCATGCTTACTATTCTAGTTAAAGAACCCCTGAATTCAGGTGACCTCCTTCTGCAATAACAGAGCTTTGTAACCATGTTTATGCCTTTCTCCTACAATGTTTTTTTTCAATCTGCATTTAGAGGAAAGACCAGCAAGCAGGGAATCTATAAAAAGCCTGCTTCCTAAGTTACAGCAGCAACAGGAGAATGAAAAGCATACACCCTCTTTGCACTAACATTGACAGATGGTTAGAAAAGCTAAGTGAGACATGTTTCAGTGAGGTGATGTCCTTCATCGGTCTTTTAGCACACTCATACAGCACTGGGCCAGCACATTCTACTCACAGCTGGAAGAAGTATCCTTTGATTGCCATTTTGCATGTTGTCTGAACAGAAAAGGAGGGCTACAGGGGGATTCTAATTTATGTACCAGTTATTTCAGTTCAGTTATTTACGAGGAGATGTACTTTTTTGGTGGGAATATGACTGTACTTGTTTTATTTTCTCTTGTGGCCAGGAAGTTTGCACATCATTTGCTTTTCCCACAACACAGAACACAGTGTGTATTTTTCAGATATTTATTGAGATTCAGGAAATGGGAAGTTGAAATATTATCCTGTATTTCTCAAGCTTCTAAGTCAAGTTTTGAGGGAAATTATTCCAAAAAAACTCTCTCACCTCATATTACAGTATTTTATCATGGTACTGTATAGCAGAGGATACAGTGCAAATCAGCTGTTCCTGTTCCAGCTCAAAAGCCAGTGCTCAGATTTGCCACTTCAGTGGAGGAAAGGGACTGGGAGAGAGGAGTGTGCATGGCCAAGTGTGGCAAACTAGACATGTCAAATAGAGTAATTAGGAAGTGAGGAGAAGTATGCTTACCTTCTGTTGAAAGATAAGAGTTTTTCTCCCTCAGAAAAATGAGGGTATATTCTGTAAGATTATTCTACCTTTGAGCAAATGTAATAATTCATGCAAATGTAAATAATGTCTTTCTTCAGGAATCTACCTGAAGAAGAGAAGCAGAGTATTTGGAATAATGTTCTTTTGTTCAGGGAAGAAAAATAAGAAATCTGAGAGCATTTATTCATTAATTGAGGTGGAAGTAAGAGAAACTCCTGAGAGCATGACAACTGAGATACTCAAGGAAGGGCACTGAACAAGTAGAAGGACACTACTGAAAAATGCAGAAGTGCTTCACTAGATTTGTCATAAGGAAACAACTCAGAAAACTAAATTTAAGGCATGTATCACTTTACTATGCAGAATAGCAGCTACTGGAAGTAGCACAGAAGCCTACAGAAAACCTAAACGTAAGGTCAAGAATATACTCATTGCCTGTGTTACGAAGGCACTTTTGCTGGCATTACATATTGTTCTTTACAGTTAGATGCCAACAGGCTAGCATCTGGCACAAGCTGCAGGACACGGACTAGAGTGAAAGCTGCTAAGGATGGAAACTGTTTGGAAATCTGAAGTGGTGTGATGTTCTGAGGGAGGCTGCAGCATGTGTTGCCCTTTCAGAAGAGGCTAAACCCACTGTCACAACTTATATGGAACTGAATTTTTTTGCCCCAGTGCCACTGTAGCTCTTTTATATATGGAATAACTGTGAGGAAGCAGTCTTCTTATTTTCTAGGATTCATTCTTATGTGTGTCAGGTAAGCCTTGACTTTTAATTCTTTTCACTATTAGACCAGTGTGGAACCAAACAACAGCTCCTTGAAGCAAAGTGCAATGTGCTTTGTAGAGTTTTATTCTAAAAACTATAAAAGATGACAGATTGATTGTAGAAAGGTAAAAGAGAGCAAGACTTTAAGAACTTGTGATGCATTTGCTGCCAAGAACAGACAGTCATTAGAACAGTTCCAAGCAGAGTCTATGCAATAAATCTCCCACTGGAGGGAGTTGTCTAGTCACCGTGAGGCACTAGCTCTGCTACTTGGAGAAGAATTATCTTGCAAAGACCAGAAAAAAACTCATGAATCCCTGGAAGCCTTGCTTTCAGCAGTGTCTGCTAGAATTGAAATCTCAAGTCTGAAGATTAAAATGCCTGTTTTGCCATTCATATCTCCATTGCGTGACAAGCTACTCCAAACGCAGGTGCACGCAAGGGAGTTCTTCTATTTACTTTGCAGATTTTTGCCTCAGGGAAATTTGATTTCATATGTACTAATTGAATTTCAGTGGAAGAAATTTACTGGTTTGCTCCACTTATGCAGCATAATCCAAATGGTAAGACAGCAAGGAAGATACTAGCAAGAAATACTCCTTGCCCCAGGAAATCTATTCCTCCTTATCTGTATTTTCTTTCTTTCAGAAAAAAACCCCAACTATACATATAGTGGAAATAAAGGGAGGATCGCTTACACTAAACCAGTATTTAAAAAATTTACTCACATTGAAATTACTTAAATTTTTCTATGTTTAAGAATCGTGACCCTAAAAACTGAAGTGTCTGAGCTGATCCCTTTGAAGACTCCACTTGTAATGATTTGATTACTGACATACTAAGCACTGATAAGTACAAACAGTAAGTGCACTCAAGAACTCACATCCTCTGATGTTTAAGATACTTCTAATATTTTTATTATGTTGTATATTAGGGAAGTTTAATATTTCCATGATTTCTCTAAAGATAACTTCTTTTGGTTACAAACTGCTGGTAAGCCTTGTGAGGCCATGGAGTCATATGGAATACTGCAAGCACGCAAGTCTGCAGACAAAGCCCCTTCTATTTCTCTTTCTTATGAAAATAAAGGCTCAAATAAACTTAATGATCACTCATTTACAAAAAACAGATTATATCTGGAAAAATGACATCAGCTGAAACTTTCAAAATCAATCCAAAGGGAGCAATGAATGTTGTACATCAGCTACTATTTCACAGAATGAAATGGGTATGGGCCAAGTCCTGGGCACTGCAAGAAAGAAAGAGAGGAACATTGTTTCCTACTAATCAATAAATCTGATTATACTGGAGAACAAAATATCAAAAAAAAAGGAAATATGTAATCACGTAACACAATTTTTTGTTACTGATTACTACGAATTCGTGAATAATTTTGAATAAAAAACTTTGCATGACATGATAAAGTTTTCTGCACATTTCCATCCCAGCTGAATCAATCTTCACCTGTACGTTACCTACAAAGTACAATTTCAGGAATAAAGAGCCTTTGCTATGCACCTGTTTTCCTGTATTAGGGAAAATTTAAGCATATAAAAACAGTGCTAGATCTGCAGGAGGATTAATGTTTAACCTTCCCTTAGTCACAAAGGGACACTTTTCGCCATCTTGGGGACAATCCTTAGTGACCTGCATTGATTTGATAGTTTAGTATCTGTTCCATTCCATGAGAAGGGGCAATAGCACCATTCACATGCTTGATGCATTCTGCTCTAGAGGTCGATACTTTCGAACTCTAAACCAGCAAAATGATCAGGTTTAGGCTCTTTAGTTTCGGGCCTTTTTTTGCACCCCATGGGTTGGCAAAACTAACAATATTAAAGACTGTGAGATTACACAGTCACTTAACGATTTTTTTCTCCGCTGCCTAACTGTTCTCAGGCTGCTTTCATGTCTTATTAAAGATTGTGTCACTGCTTAGAATAATGTAATTAGTATTTTGTAGGCTTTGCTACAATTAGCACTTCTCTTTAGCACCTATGTTCCTTCTGTCATTAATGCTTGATCTTGCTCTGTGTGAAAACTCTTTAAAATACTTTGTGTATCTCTCTAATAAGAGCCCAAAACTATACTCGTATTATGAATTATTCAGAAATATCCTACCTACTTAAGTGAGATTACAGTAAAATTCCAGTTAATTTGATGCACGAAAATTTGGGATTTATATTCCTTGTTTTAAAATCAAACGTGAATGTGAACTCCTTACCATCTTGTCTGAAAATGTAGCAAAAAAAGGAGAAGTATTTTTCAATAACTGCTTTAAACTCTGCTGCTTTTTACACTACATTAAGGACATCAGAAGTACTACTTGGGTGTCACAGCAGATATTTTAATAATTATTTTTAAATTGAATGAAATCACCACAGCATTTAAGACCCCTCAATGTGTGCCATATGTCCCTTTTACTGCTTGCAGCACTTAGAAATGAAGTTTACGGTGGGAAAGACTCACTTGGGCTTCAGAATCAGAATCCATTCAGAGCCATGTTTATGTCTGACCACAATCACAGCATGTGTCACCTAAGAATATTTTCAGAACACCAAGGAAGTGGTTATTACATCCTCAGATATATGAGAGGATGGAGGTACATTCCAGCATTTCCTCATTTCTTGCTTTATAATTCAAAGATTCATTATGAATTTCCCTCTGAAATAATTTTAAAACAACCTGGGATGCATTTTACAATCTCTCAAGTTGAGGAACAGCTTGTGTTGATCTGAATATCCCTTTCACAAATAACTAACAAAACTGTGAGTCATGCTCAAAAGAACAACTTTTAGCCCTAAAGCCAAAATAGCAAATGTGTACTTAAGACCGGTGTTACACCTAATAGAAAATCAATGCAAAAAGAGGACATTCTCAAAATTTAAGTAACCCAAACATTCAACGTTTGAAGACATTGGAAGTGGGAGACCACATTATAATTCTGTTCCAAATCTCATCATTTAAAATGAAGTATTTAAAAATGGTAGAGAATTAAACCTGCTATTGTGGGAGGATTTTTATATTTCATATTCTTCTCTGTACTGTATGTATTTGCACATATAGAATTTTCTCTTAAGAGTCATGAAGGTTTGGGGGAAAGCATATAGCTTATAGCAGAATTTGCAGGTGTACTACGAAAACCAGACTATCACTGCATAATGAAAATGGGCCTTTTACTCTGTTTGATAAAAAAATCTGTATGGGGCCACTCATGGTGTAGAGATTTAGTGACAGTAGCACCTTGGCTGGATGGAGCTACAGGAAATGGTGAAGCACAACCATCTTTATGGCAACACAGGCATGGTCTTAGACATGAAAACTTGCAGGTAATTGCTGAATAATAAAATAAAAGAGCACATTTAATCTGAAATAATTATTGTGACTCCTTTGTCTGAATGTAATTTATAAAAAAATTTAGTTGCTAGGACTGAGAAAGTACTTAATGGTCTAGAGGCCAGAAGAGGAAGAGGTAGATGAAAGTGAAAATTCTATAATTGGGCTGGCAAGAAGAAAACCCTGTAGCAACAAGTGCTTTTCCTCCCTGCCTCCCGTTCACTCAATGTAAGGACCAGAGAGATGTTTCTATTTCTTGTCTTGGTTTTTTTGGGTTTTTTTCTTTGGTTTTTTTTTTTTTTTTTTTTTTTTTGTTTTTTTTTGGTTTTTTTGTTGTTTTTTTTTTTTTGGTTTTTTTGTGTTTTTTTTTTTTTTTTTTTTTTTTTGTTTGTTTGTTTTGTTTTTCTTTGGTTTTTTTGTTGTTTTTTTTTTTGAGAAAACATTACGAGAAACCTAATAGGCCTAAGTCTTCCCACATACAAAAACATTACCAGGGTGCTTTCCTGTCACTCCTTCGCCTCCCAACGTATAAACTTTAAAGTTCAATGACTCCGTTCAGTGGCAAAACTCAGGGAAAATAAGTCACCTTTGGAAAGCCCTACAGGGGAGGATAAAAAAGAAAGAAAAAAACAGCCCTGTGTTTTCAAACTAATAATGTGGGAGTTAGAGAGAACAGTAAGACTTTCCCAGGAATCCCTAAGGAACTGGCATATATTATTTTAGGACTAAATTCAGTCCTTATTGCTGTCATAGGATTGCTTTTGAAATGTTGGGTAACATTCATGGATTGGATGACATTCTTAGTAAACTCAGAAGTATACAACAGTTTTTCTTTCCCTGGGAGGTAAAAATTGCTGATATATGTACATATAACAAAGCAAGTGCCAGAGAGGTTAAGTAGTCCTTCCCAGATCAAAAAAATAACAGTTTGGGTTCAAAGAAGGCAATAAATAAGATTACTCCACCAGCTCCTGTTCTCTGTCTACTAATTCTATTTTCCCCTTAAAATTATTATACTCTTGCACCCCATCTATGTGAGTGGTGTCTAGAAAAGACTTTTAGAGGACTATGCTTTACAAGCAGTTCTGTGTGTGTGGGAGAACTCACATCTAAAAGAATATAGAAAGAAAGGGCTGACCAATCTCAGGGACCTCTTCTGGCTTTGTGCCCTAGAACATCCTTAAAATATGGCAAAGCCACACGTGTGAGTGTGCACTCAGACTCATCTTGTAGCTAGAAACATTTGAAATGTGAGTGAAATTTGAAATTAGTTCATGCTTCTGCTTGGCTCCCATGTGCTATTCCCTATTCCTCTGAGCTCTCATTCTGCCTCTGTCTCCACAGACCCCACACTGCTCTCTCAGGCCAGTGATTAACTGCACCTGTGAAGTGGAGAGGCAACTGTAGAAACATGGATAAGTGACCTTAGGCAGGTTTTTGCCTGACCTGGCTGGAATCCTGCAAACATACTCAAAATAAAATTTGTTTTCTTTAGTTTCCTGTATTCTTCACTATACAGCCTTGAGTTCAATATACATTTCGTTTGTGGCTGATGGAGTGGGAAGAAAGGGTGAGGGCAGATTCCTGAAAAAAAAAGCAATGAATCTGTCCTCAAACTGGTTTATAAAAAAGATAAGCTTTGTTGCATTGTTTAAAAATAAAATCTCCCTCTCTCTAGATAATTTCACTACTAAGACTGATACCTAAGTTTAAGTAGAAAAAATTACTTATAAAACATATTTTCAAAATATGAGATCTTATAAAGCAATATATTTCTTCATTGTGGTTGAATTTCATGGAACTTTCACTGAAATACAGGGAGGAATCTACTAACCTCTAAGTTAAGATTTCTGTACTCTCTGTTCCATGTAAAAGGATGCTCCTAACTTCCAGAACCTGAAGAAAACTTTTCAACCTGAGAGAAGCTGTTCTAAAAAAACCCAAACCAACAACAACAACATTAAGAGATTGTTACTGTGATTTCAATGGGAGATAACCTAACAGATCCAGAGGTGAAGGAGAAAGAGAAAATACTAGCCCTCAATGAGACAGAATTAAAAGTAAAAAGGCAAAATCAGGCAAACTTAAGGAGAAAGCATAGCTGTTTTTCAGTGACCTCTTCATATCAAAAATACTTATAAAAACTGGAAACACTGTGTGACAATGAACAACAAAGGCATTAAAAAATAGTACTGATTAGCTATCCCAAGCACCCCCCTTCTACACAACAGGTAGGATGGCTCATCTGGAACTTGTTTGAAATCGGCTGTGTTTGACTCAGGCCATTGCCTGAAGGAGACAAATGAGACTCATGAGCCCAAAGAGAGAGAATAATTCTAAAAAGGTATGTTACCAAGGCCAGAGCAAAGACCTCCATCTTGTAACAGTTCAAATATAGGAGACGATAATTAAAGAACAGGTTAGACAAATATTTTAAGAATTGAGTAACTCTGCTTTGGAAGGCTGCAAAAACAAAAGTTCATATTTTAAAGGTAAGAACACAGATGCCTAAGGACTTCAGGTCCAGTCAGTTATGGAGAAAGTATGGAGGAGTGGACGGAGATGAGAGAATAAAAAAAAAAAATAAAAGAAAGAAATTCAAACTAGACTTCACAACATCTAAAGGCACCAGCAGTCTTCTCAGGAAATACAATATTTTTCCTAGCTGCAAATTTATGCAACAGGTCAAATATATATGTTGGCCTTGTTTTCTTTGATGGCAGATTGTATAGATCAGATATCAGAGTCAAAGTAGGTTAAGCTTATGCAAAGATAGCAATTTTAAAACCACTAGAGGTGGTCCAAAAGAAGAGAGCTGGAAATGGAGTAACTCCCTAATGATGAATTTCAAGATTTGAATGCTATCAAAGTAGAAACTATGTTATATTTTATACAGCTAATAAAGGTCAAACATCTGAAAACAATGGACTGGGATGCATATGAAATGGTAAAGTGAAGCAAAGTAGTATATCTTCCCAAAGGAAAAGTGGAAACCAAAGAAATAAGTTAACACTGCAGTTTGAAGAAGTGAGAGCTCTGTATAAAAATGGTCTTTGAGTACATTTAAGCACCTCTCATTCCCTGCTGTTATTAAACAAAATTCAAAAGGCCCACAATGGGCTGAAGTTTAGATATAACAGTGTGAAAATAGTCAGTGAGCTCCTTACCTATAGATAAAATGCAGGAGAACAAAAAGTCAATTTTCAGGCAATAAAAATACAAAACTGTGGTGAGAATAAAGAACAGAGATGCTGTTGTCTAAGTCATCAGCTTTCATCTCTGTTTAATGCCCTCTGGCACATGAATGCTTTGGAGAAAACTGTAGACTTAAAAATTAATGAGCTTAGCATGCCATGGCTAAACCAGGATTAGTTTGATCCCAACTTGGAATAAATAAAGAAAAAATGGAGGTTGTAAAATAATTAAATATGTATATAGAGCCCAGACTGAAGTAGTGACTTTATACTGCAGAGTGGAATCAGACTATTTTAGAAAATAGGAAGGTTCTTTTAATAAAAGTCACAAGACACATTGAAACAGAGGTAAGAGAGGCTGGTTTTATTTTGTTAGGCATATTGTAATTTTTTAGGATTATAACTAAAAACATTAAAACGCTGCTCAGGTAATAAACCCCCAAAGAGTGAACAATACTGTGGTAACACTGATAGGTTACATAGGGAGCTATATGCAAGCGCATTGATCAATAAGTAAAGCAAACTTTTTAACAAGTTAACAGAAGTGGGAAGTGGGATACTCAGTTTATCTGTGATATTTCTTCCTATCTTAAAATACAGGAAATACTTTTAAAGAAATGCTGAAAGGATTATGAGAAATCAGACAATTCTGATAGACGTACCATATGATGGTGGCATTCTGAGGGGAAAAAAACCATGAACAAAAATTGAATATACTTGAAAAAAAATTTAAAAAATAAATACAGACATTTAATATGGGCAAGTTCTAGAAAGTTATTGGTATGCTATTAATTGTGAAATGGATTTGTAAGAATTTTTTCCAAAACTTTAGCTACATGTATAAACAATTCAATACATTTAAAACCAGTAATATGTGAAGTGGTGCAACTGTTTCACATGCTTACAGCTTATTGACTTTTTTTTTGGCACAGTATATCAGGGATATAAAACTAAAGATGGTTTGAATACTTATGACCATATTAACAGCCAAGAAGGTACAACCTTATGGAATGTTAGACCTTGAACACACAGAAAATGTGTTCAGGTTTACAGACGTTATTTTTCTTGATTTCAGAAAATTCCCAATTAGCAATCATGCTACTGAAATTATTGTTTAAAACCACATCATTATTTATTTACTTATTTTAAAGAACAGTAATTAAACCACACCGCAAAGCAATCAAATTGTAATCTCTCATAGAAATGAAAGATTATTCCTTCTGTTACCATGACATGAGGTTTTGGTTATGCTTCAGAATTAGACTTGCCAAAAAAATTCCAAGTGCTGAAATTTTTTTACTATTTTTAGTGGGGAAAACAGGTAGTTCTATGTACATATGAAATAAATTCACTGCTAAAAAGAGAAATGCTGTTTGACATTGGTCTGAAAGCATGAATTACTTTAATTAATTTAATTAATTCAATTAATTGATTTTCCTTCCTCTTCCAAACAATCATGACACAACTTTCAGTCACAAACAGCCTGAAATAAAGGGAGGAACATTCTTTACTTATTTCACATCTTTTCCTCTCCCTCAGAGTTAATGTTCTGCTTTTGGCTCAGAGCTAATTCTAATAAAAAACCAAGAACTTGGGAAACACACAGATGGCCCCATACTATAAATTATGTGGTTGTCTTACGTGGGCGGTATGTAAAACATTGCTTCTTCACTCCCTTATTGCAAGCCTGAAATCAGAAGGCACGTGCTACTTGATAAGGTTTTTTACATTTTCTATTTTTATGTATGTAAAAATGTTGTGACCTTCAAAAATAAGTCTTGTCAATTAGGAAAACTTTTCTGCTATGTAATCCCTCAAAATCTAAAACGCTTTTCCTTAATGATGGCTTTATTCTCTCCAGAGGAAAGCTACACACAGGAAGAACACAAGAAAAGGAGTAGATCCAGCAAGAAAAAGAAGCGTTCAAATATGACTGAAGTGGTTTAGAATATTACCCAAGTCCACTGAAGACAGTGAGAAAACGGATGTGAGAAAGGAAGGACCTGGTCATCCATCAGATGGAATCCAGACGTGACAATTAGAGTTAATGAACCACGACCCATGAAGCTGCTTCAGCACCTTTTTACAGCCCCACTTCATGGCCTTCGTAAAGTACCAGGGCTTATTTTACAGAGCACATCTGCTCTAAATTCCCAAAGGAGAAACTTTACATTCAGAAGTTATTTTTTTGTTTCTTCACCACTTTTAAGTCGCGTATAAAGAATATTTAACAGCAATGTATTTACATTTCTATCTGTTCAGTCAACAGAATGTCAGAATTGGAAGATAATTTTTTTACAATAAAACAATATTATTATAATAGTTATTTAGTTTTCATTAGCATTAATAAGCTGCTGAAACTGACTGAAAAGTACCAGGCAAATGTGGAGTTTCTCCAGTACAATGGCATCTATATCCAAGTATTGCCTTTGATTTCAGATATTTAGAAATAGTGTGCTTTACAAAAATCAGGTTGATTTGCTGCTTTTGCAGTGCTTCACTTAGCCTTGGTACTGAAGTCTTCAGTTTCTTCACAGAGCAGATACAACTAATGAAGCAGTAGCTCTTCCTCCCTGAAGTCCAGAAGATCTGCTGAACTTCTAAGGATGAGGTTGGAACTGATCCTTCTTGCCTTATGGACAAAGCACTTCTGCAGTTATCCAGTTTGTGGACCCTATTCGTTCCCCTGGGCCTCAACCAGTGCTAGAACCACACTGCTATTTCTGTCCACAAGCAAAAAGAAGCAAAGGGAAGGACAAAGTAGCTCATAGACTAATTGTTAGAAAACTCCCTTTTGCATACTGGGAGATGACTGGAAGAACTCTGGGCTGGACTACAAGGTATAATATGCACAGGAACAAAGTAATTTTTTTGCTCACCACAGTGACATGAATAAAAATATCACAAAATTGACCCTGTTGTATCACAAAACTTCAGATGGCAGTAGCTGAGCAGCCTAATTATGATGCACCGCTTTCAGACTGTCAATGTTCTTCAGGAAAGTAAAGAGAGCGCCTTCTTCTGATAGTAACAACTAATTTAAAAAATAATCAATCTGCATATTAATCCATGACCAAATAAAAGCTAGAGCCATTTCCTGGAAGAAGAGTGTATTTTGTTAAGACATTATTGGTCAGCCAAGGTCTGATGTGTATACAGTGTTAGCACAAGAACTTTCCCAAAACTAATCAAATCACTATGAAAACTGATGTCTAAGTTACAATTGCTTTTTGATATTGTAGACAATTCCAGGAATCCTTGTCCAGCATAACCCTTGTCAAAGCCTCGCACAGTCATACACATTATTCCTCTCTTTTTATAATAAGCAAAGACATCTCAGCAGCCAGTGCCTCTTTAATTCTGAACTAGAAGAAAACCATCATTCAGAAGTAAAAGTCCAGTTTGTTCTTGCACATGGAAGTGTCTGCAGTATGTGCAGGACCTCACTGGGAGTCATTGCCTTTCAAGGGAAGAGCTTTGTATTAGAATACTTTTTCCATAGCCTAAATAGCAGTTTAAATAATAAAACATTTTATTCTAGCCAAGTTTTCTCAATTAAATAAAAAACAAAGTGCTTCACACTGTGTTAAATGTCTTGGTAACAAAAATCCCTGAAACTGTCTCTACTAGTGTACACACTATTATTAGGACAAGTTCAGGTTTGTCTTCATTATTTTGCTTGTTTGTTTCTTGTTTTAAGCTTCTCAGAGCTCATTAAATGCTACTGGTATTGAAAACACGGTTGAACTAGTGAAAAAATAAAATATGAAGTTTAAAAAGTCACAAAATTTAAAAATTATTGAAATAGTATTTGCTGCAAATACCATCTGCCTTGTGTAAACATCAAATTATTTTTCCAAATATGTATTCAGAGAACATAAACAACATAGTCAATAAACCACCCACAGAACAGGTGAATGATCTTTAAAGACCCACTGTTTTAATAATTTCCTTCAACTCAATACTACTTCAGTAAGTAGGGGACATAAAACAGAACAAATAATTTTCATCCTCATAAAGGTGTCATAAACATATTTAGTGGGAGAGCTCTATGTAAACAAAACTTTCTAAGAGAAAGTGCTCTAATAGGCATTTGTCATGAGCTGTTTACAAGTCTTTCTAGGATGAATGAACCTAACACATCCATATTCTAATACTTTTTATTTAAAAGCAACAGTAAAGTGAGTTTCTTTGTAAACCTAGTTTCTTTGGGGTTTAATTGATTTTTTTTTAATTACTGCTTTGATGACATTTAATATACAAATTGGTAATTTTGATTAAAAAGAAACCACTGTTTCTCATCCAGTGTTCTCATTCAAAACGACTCATGTTTGTAGGGAGATATATCAGGAAAAAAGTCTTCAGTGTTGACACAAAGCTAAGAGAGCACTTAACTCAGAATGGTGGCTTGGAAGCATGAATGTTCCATCCTTCTTGGGAATAACGCTCCAATTTTTTGCATGAATTCTAGACAAAACTAAGGTGAACTTTCTTTTAACTAATAGAAGTTCAACAGGACCAACCTCCCAGCACAGAAAATCCATTTAAAAACGTCATGTGTACTAATTAAATTATAATTTTTTTTTAATTTTGTAAATCTGTGTGTACGTTCTCAATCCATGTTTTCAGTGGCCTGTGTTCCTATTTTACACGCTAAGTGAGTCATGGCTTTAGGAAGACTTAAAATCCCACTTTGAAAGGTGAGAGTATAATAGGATATGGATACAATGAAAAGAGCTGTAAGAGTGTAAAAAATACTATGTTCCTCTTATTACTAAACTGCTATTGCAAACAGAAGCTGCTGTTAAGTGGAGATGATTTTCAACTTCATCTTAGAGGCTCTCTTAAGACAAAAACTAGGATTAAATACTACAAAGAAATTTCTCTCCACATGAGATCCTCTGAACAGAGATCATCAAACACTTTCTTAGTTAAAAATCTGATTGCAAACCCATTTAAGCTGAACTGTGCAGAATCTACTTTGAAATAAGAATGTCCACACAGGAGTCATTTTACTTTAAAAACTTTTAACAGTAAATCAACTTAGCCTTCTTATACAGGCAAAGACAGTCTTTCACAGACACATCAGCAAATCCCAAATATGGAGATAAAATCACTTCTTGCTTTCTTGCCCAGTCACAACAAACCTAATTTTAATGATTTGTAGGTATAAATATTGGAACATTGAACGTATCAGAGAATTCTCACCTAATTACTTGTCTAACATTAAGAAAGAGGAAGCAGCTATGCATGCACAGTAAAGAAGCAGATGTTCTACTAGGAACATGCAGTTATACTTTACCAGATTAAAATTCTGTGCTGTCTTTTGCACAATTCCAAGATATTGTTCTAATTATGCTTCATTTTGTTCTGTAAGAGGACATAATAACGTCATCTGCCACACTGAAGCTGTAAACCTCCCTGCAGGCGATTTCTGCCTTTCCTGACTATCTTCCTTCTCCTACCGTATTAAAACCACTACTTCTGTGGCACATGGCAAAGCTTTCCAGCTGTAGTGGACCCAAGAAAAGATCCTGGCATTAGGCAAGTCTTTCATATAGTGTAAACCTGATTTTGTAGAAGTCAGAAAACAACTTAGACTTACTAGCCCATTCCTGCTCAGGGCACAAGTTAGGGAAGAGGACCTGTAATTTTGGAAGTGATTTGTTCAGCTTAATGCCCACATCCTCAGGGCTGAAGTAAATTAGTATTTTATTAAAAATTCCCATAATAGTGATTTCCCCATAAGGGAAGCAGTCCTTTCCAAGAGACACCATAGAGGTGAAGTAATTATTTTCCTGCTCTGAGATTTAGTGGTTACTGCTCCTTAGTTGTACTCATAAAGTGTACTATTTCTGCACTGACTGACAAGTCTAGTTCCTTCTGATTCTTGTCCTCCTTATTAAGTTTTAGTAGGTTATCAACAGTAAGAAGCAGAAAAGAAAGAGTACTGTTAGTTTAGAAAGTTAATTTTAGAAAGCAGTGGGAAGTACCTCACCAAAAGTGTGTATCTAAGCCATGAGCTTAGAGGTAACAAAAATGAGGTAATGAGGTAATAAAAAAAACACTAAGAAAGAAAATAAAAAAGTTGTGTGAACAACTATTTTACGTGAAATTGCATAAAGAATTAATCATACCAGATTATCATTGTAGCAGTATAGAATTTATAGGACTAGAAATAATGGCCTTGGTTTAATTTAAGATTTAAAGGTACTACCTTTTGCACCAGAAAATTCTTAATCAGCTATCTCCATTCATTTCCATAACATACCACTGTTGACTGTCTTCTCTTTCACTGGAGCGGCTCAGAAGCCTGGCACACAAATACTGAAGTACCCATGTCATATGAATTAATATTTGACCAGGTCTTACATTCATCTTAGTATTTTCTGAACAATTAGCAACCAAGGAGAACAAACAGGAAGATCCTGTTTGGAAACCCCTTACTTTGAAGGACTGACAAAAGCTACCTCACTACAGCCGTTGCAACCAAACGACATTTTCCATGACTGGCTGAACAGAGCAGCATGCAGTATTCCTAGGGCATCCCTTTGATCCCAGGAGTATCATTTACCTGTGTTACGGGTCATTTAATTATTTGTCTTCTCAGCCAATGTCCTTTGATGTAACAAATTCAGGATGCCACTGCTCTGGTATATGGCAAAGTAATTAATTCCAGCAATAATGTCTTCAAAGATGACGTTGTAATTGAACACAGAAGAAAAAGCCACAAAAGAAGAAGGAAGATAGACATAAATTGTATATCTAATTCAACTAAGAACCAAACTTTGTATGTTAGTCTGAATGAGTTATTTGGAAGATTTAGCGTTTTTCTTTGTTTTAGATGTTACATGTAAATCCCATGTTTATTAAAAGGTAACTGACAGATGTAAATTCATGGGACTATATGTTTACCTATTCCAAAAAAAGGTCATATAAAAGTGCTAAAAATAGCATTCACCTATATTTAAGTTAAAGAATTCAAGATGTATTCTCATTCCTTTCCTAATAACACTCAAAGTACAGTAATATTGAAGCCATGCAGTGCACATATGGGCCATTAGCTTGAACTTTACAACCTGCACAGTTTTTTGAGGTTTCTCAAGACAGACCAGTCAGAGAATGACTATTGTGTAAAAAAAAAAAAAAATCCTGGCTGGGATTTTCTTATCTCATTCTACAATGTACTTGGGTTCCTTGTTATTTTCTAATTTTATTTAAGACTCACTCTTGAGCTGCCATGGACCTATAAGGGAGTATTAGAAATTTTATCTTTAAATCCCAACAGGCAGGCTGACTGCAAAAAGAAAAAGTTTTAACTCAGAAGACTGAAGTTATATCTGCACAAGCAAGTAGTGCATTCCCATGGGATAAGATTTGCAGAGCAAACCTGTTGGTACCAGGAATGCAACATCCACACTACGTGTGTTTCAGGGGTGTTTACTCAGACTAGTTGACAATCAGCTTCTGCGGATTGAACACTCCTTAACAGTTGGACAGCATCTATTGTACTCATCTTCAGTTCACAGTTAGTTCAAAAAGAATCCAGTTAGCAATTTCTGATACTGCTTCATGACACGAAGTAAAGCAAGTAATTCGAATGACTGGGATATCCACTTTAAAAGTGCACTCCTTATATAAATCCTAAGTTGAGCAAGCACCTGGACAGGGTATGATTTTATGAATGCACATAATAGTGTAGTGGCACAATACCTTGAAGTTTAATATTCTTACTTTCTTTGTTAGAATTCATGCAAAGTACTCAGCCCTAAAATTTGACATTTTACTCTGCTTCACATATTCTGACTCTAAAGCATTGAATTCAAATTAGTCCTGGAAGCATTCATGCTGGAAGCTTAAAACTCAATTTGCATATTCCATTTGGGCTACTATTGCAGATTTAGACTTCAAGATTACTCTTTGATGTATATTTTCTATTTTTTTTTATCTACTCATAACCTTCTTCAGAGAAGTTTTCTACAAAGACATAATATATCAGATTCAAAGGTATGTTCTCTTCAACTGAGTGAAACAGATGTAAAACCTGACATTTTTTCTGGGTGGCAGGATTTGTTGACAAGAAATTTTCTTTATTACCACCCATGTTTGCTCATTTCTATAATGGGATGATGACTGTAGTAAAGGTCGTATTGGTTCAATATAGCATCAAAAAAAAGCATACAGAATTTTGAACTGTACATCAAAGAAATGCTCTTATGAATTTAATAATTTTATCTCTGATTTATTAGATGTAATGTTTAACTATCTGTTAAAGTGGAAACTGCATAAAATGTTAGCAATTTACACTTGGATGCAAGCCCAAAGTAATGACCGGAATTATAATTGATGAAAACATAGCTCTTCAGATGTTAGCTGTATGTCCCTGTGTCTTCTTTTTCTCAAGCAAAGGATTGTTTGGAGTGAAATACGGCTTCAGAACAATATAATGCTTCAGAAGAGTGCACAGACATTGGTGAGAGAGGAGTGAAGAACCTCTTACAGAGATGGAAGATTTTCATCTTTTCTGCTTCCTCCAAATACCCTCAGGAAGCACGAAAATAATGGATAAATAGCACACAGTTCTCACGTGGCCTCTGCCAACCCTTCATATCAGCACCTGTCAAAGCTTCATCTACAGGCTGATTTAACATGTAGTCACTCAGAATGGCTGCTTTCATATCAAACCTCCTTATCTACCTGCTCTGGTTGTGATAGATGGAGGAGGTCATGGCCTTGGGAGGAGTTATTTGCAGATCTTCCCTCTCTGTTTTTCATTGAGTTTTTTATTTGAAAGGGAATCTGAGTGGTGTTATTTACTGCCCTGCTGAGGAAGATTAGCAGACCTGAGGGACAATGATGCAGATATAAATTGTGTGATGTTGTTGCTCCAGGCCCACAGAAATGAAAGTACAGCACTAACAGCAGAGCACAGCATGTTGGGGTCTTCTTGCAACGAACATGAAGGTAACAAAAACATATTTACAAAGGTATTAAGGGTCACGATGTGGATAGGTGCTTTTGGGCACCCAGTAATTCTTCTCCTCTTCCTTCCTCCTTCTCTTCTTCCTTTAGACTCTTTGTTCCTCCTCCTCTTCCAATCAACAAGGATGCATTTTATTTATCATTTATTAAAATTTTCATTATTCCCAGAGTTGATTTGAAAGACTGCAGTGGTTTTTTTGTTTTGTTATATATTTAATATAAAATATATACTTTGCCAAAATGACACTTTATATAATTTTATCAGCCTTTAATGACTACTCCAGTCTTGCAAATGTATTTTTTAGAACTCTTAAGTAAAAAGTATGGATTTTCTTGCCGTTCTTTGAATTATTGTATGCAAGACATCGTTCTGAGACTTACAGTTTCTGCTTAAACACAGTATTTGAAACAAAGCTTTCTCTACAGCAAATACTCATGTTTTTTTTCTATGCTACACATTTACCACGCTAGAACATCTAGCTCCTCTTAAATTTGCCCGTTACCACCTGTTTAAGAACACCTCTATTGACATTGTAATGTGCTGAACCACTTATGCATGCACATGCAGAAATTCCTTTTCAGACCTGAAGTCTTCAGTCAGATACATTTGTAATCATAGATGCCATAGCAGCTCGTCTCAATCGCACTCACAGCCTCTGTGAGCACCTATGAATCTCTAACTTTCCTCAGGAAAATACTTCCCTATTTCAGCAGCATCTTTTTCTTTTTTATTTTTTCCCTACCCCGCCTCAGAAAAGCATTCAGATCCCTGAGTTAACACTAGTTGAATAGCTTGAATGATAGTAAAGGGTAACACTATCTTATTTTTTTAAGATCCAAACTGGTAGTGAAAGTAAATTAATTTATGTATTTTTGTATAAGAAAAAATTTGTAAGTTTTAGAGTTGTTACAACTATTGTATTTATTAAGATGTTTCAAATTGTAATATATTACATCTGATTCATTTATGGTTTGGAAGAAAATTTGTTGAAATTTAGGTAACAAGCTTTCAGTCGGCATTGATTTGATTTAAACTCATTTTTGTGTTCGAACAATTTTTGGTTGTAAATTTGAAAGCAAAAAGCCAAAGATGGCTTAAGTTCAAAACAAAAACTCCAAAAGTTGGCTCTTCCTGAGCATACTTTAAGCTACCCTCCTACTTGACAGACATAACACTGCTGATATTTGAATGATAACACTTGAACTTAAGAAATGAACGCCAAATGAAGAACAAACCTCTGCACAGCCACATGCCCAAAACTGACAAGAAGTTGGAGATTTGGGTTTACTTCCCCTTTTAAGACCTGAAGCTGAGTTTCTGGAGACAACATAAGCAGCTATCACTGCAGTTGCTGTGGCCTTGGCACATCTGAACTGGTTACAGAGAATGGTAAGAAAACAAGGACATGACTAGAAGAATGGGGTCTGAAAAGAGGATAAGAGTTGGGGACACAAAATGAGGAAAACAGAGGAAGGATAAGAATAAAATAAAAATATAAAAAAAATTAAGGATAGAGTGATTAGGGAAGGAAGAAAACTACATGATGAAGAAAAAAGCAGAACAGCAAGAAAGAAATAGATCTTGAACAGGTTTTACTCAATTGTATCCCTTTAATCAGTAGTTACTCCTGATCTTGTACTAAAAAAGGAGCCATCATATTGAAGTTCTTTTAACTGGTAAAAGGACTACCTTTCTTCAAATTGCATCACTTAAATGACTCTTGGATATTTAAGACTTTTTCCTTCCAGCTTGTCTCTTAGTCTGTATTCCTAGGTTCTTAAAGTTCTTTTTTTGCTAAAGTCTTCAGTGAAATATTTTGTACTACCATCCTTGGCTAAACAGTTGCCCTTAAATACATGTAGCAGAAAAATTTTGTGCCACTTTGGTTTTCTTTTCCTAAGTGAGTTTCAGCCAGGCATAACATTTCCTTGCCAGCTCCACCAGAAGGCACAGCTGGCAAGTACAACAGCTTCTTTTTTTGTCAAATGAACAAAACCAAACGAGTCCCAGAACACACACTCAGCAATACTAAAAAACATGGAGGAAGAAATTCTAGCGGAGGAAAAAAATCACTGTAAAAAGAAAGAGAAACTGAGACAGAAAAACATGTCCCTCTTGAAAAACAATTAATGGACACATTCTGCATGCTCAGGAAAAGCTGGTGTAGACATCAGCATCCACTGCTGCTCATTCATAGTGCAGGAAGTTCAGTGCTTGAAAAAAGTACAATATTCCCTCATTCCTTAATACTCATCAAATTCTCCACAATTCTTTTCTATTTTTCATTTCTTTAATTAATTATTTCCCCCTGCTTTTGGCAAAAAACTGCCTACGTGTGGTTTAGTTATCTCCTTTCATTAATTTCTTTACCTTTTGCATTCAAAACATCTCTTATTACACTTCCTCTTCCCAAATATTTTTCACTGACTTTGCAAGCAGGAAAGGACATAAAAAGTGCAGTGGGAATATGAATGGCAATTCTCAACTAGTTTTCTTACATTATGTGTCTTTATCAATGCCTCGTACGGGAAGTAGACCTCCATGCCTCCCACTGTGAGCAATTCATATTCATGTGTGGTTTGCTTTTAAAGTACTTGGTTTTGTTCAGGTGGATATCTAAAAAGCAGGTAGCTTTTGGTGTTTTGGTGACAGGTGGTCCCGCTAAAGCATTAGTATTTATTGCTTAGCTGCACTGGCTGTAGATAATGAATATACTGAGCAGTCCTCTCTCCTCAGAAAGGGGTTAAGGCTCATGCAATCTGTGATACAACTTTTCCAATTTAGGCTCCTCTCTCACTGTTTCTCTTCACAGAACCCTATTCCCTTACTTGAAAGCATTACTGATTAGGAGAGTGACCACCTGAAAGGTGCATGGACCTTAACAGGTCTTCCCCAAGAACCTGTGTCACCTATTCGATTTTGACAAGTTCGTACAATGCCTCTTTAACTTTGCCACTGGAGGGAACTGGGACTGGCCAAAACCTTGCAAAGGAAGCCAGACCAGTAAATGCAGATTCAGACTGAAAGTCCTCATACAGGAAAGTTGTTAAGCAAGTGCTTAAACTGATCTCTCCTCAGCAACAAGCCCTTGAATATATGCCATAGATGCCTTACTGAGCAAGGACAGCTCACTGAAAGGAGGCTGAGAGCAGCCATAGCTCCACTCAAGCTGGACACTTCCCTATGACAATGACAATATTGCACCTCTATAACTGAAATTGTGGTGATTTCCAGAAGTCTTAGATTTTCAGTGGTTACCTTTCTTGGTTGAAATAGTTTTCCTACCCTTAGACTCTTTTTGAAGTGTCATTGACTTTCATCTGCTATTGTCCTTCTGTCTGAACTTGTTGTCTATGTTGAACATTAAAAAAAACCCTAAAAACCAAACCAACAAACACAATCAACCAAAAAAAGTTCAGTAGGTTGCAAAATAGCTTCCATCCCAATTTTCTGTTTACCAACAGACTCACGTATGTCTATATTAATCTCTGTTCTCCAATATAGATCAGTTGTGTGGAGTAGGAACAACAGCATCCAGAACATTTCAGGCTGGTCTCCAGTCAGATAAAATACAGAAAAGACAGAATGCAGAACTATTGCATTCTAGTCCGGGTAACTAAAATTCTAGAAAACTGTAAACACAGTTCTTTCTCACAATGAGTTTTTTTCTTATCTGCAGCCACCATCAAGCAAAATGCTTAAAGTGAAAATCCAAAACCTAGAATATCCAATCAGATGCATACAGAAAATTCATGACACAGCCACAAACTGCTACCCAACTTGAAAAATAATTTTGGAGAAATCATTTCACACATTGGCATGGATGATGGCAAGTTTGGCAGGGCTGCTTTGTATAGTAGTTTTTCCCCTAATTTTTAATATATCAAGTACTTAGAAACCACCTTTCAGGAGCTGTTTAAAAAGCTGTTTAGCAGATACTGCTAAAATTTACCAATGCCTACATTTTACTGTTATCTTACTGCTATCTGGAGCAGTTCAGAAAGAGCAAGCAAAAAAGGAAAACGAAGGAGGCAGCAAAGAGTACCTTGTGAAAAATCTGTAACAGGAGAGACACGAATTAGAGATAGTGAGGTCAGATTAGGAAGAGACCTTATCTATTCAAGAGAGAATGCACTCGTCTGCAAGCCAGAGAAGTTTGAACTCCGTTACCTCTTTCCCTGAGGGCAGTTCTATCCCTGTGGCTCAAGGTGCAAGCAGCCCCATATGAATTGCATGAAGGACAGACCCAGGCAGCCACACTCATGTGCCTTGGCTGTATGCAGCCACACTAGTCCTTACAACAGCTTCATTGTAATCTCACTTACTTATAGATCAGCACTGCATCTAATTAGAGGAGTTAGGAGCCACATTTCAATACCCAGTAACAAAATATTAAGCTGAAGAGGTATTAGGCTGCTAATACAATCACAAATTTTGACCTTACTGGGAGCTCTTGTTCTGAATGAGGTTTTGTCACAGTATAAAAACCTCCTCAGCTGTCTTTGCTCGGGCTTGTGTAACTGCTACACCAGAGCAAGTATGCCCCTGATGCTCAGTGAATATATTCAGGCACTGTACTTTTTATACACACAAAACTTAAAATCATCTTTTTCATTGATGACTTCTTTCCTACTTACTGGTCTTCCAGATCCAGGATAAACTTCTGATGCACATAGGACTAGATGGACCAATGCTGTCAAGAGGCAGAGTTCTTACAGAATTTGTTACACCTCCTAAAAATGAAAGCTTTTGGATTTGTGTAGCCAAGGACCAACAACTATGACAAAAAAAAATCAAAGCCTAATCTAATGCGAAACACATGGAATTGCATAAATTAGTAGCTAATTGGCATTAAAATGTTATGAGAAAGCATTAAATCATCTGTTATTGTTATAAAAAGGAGTGGTGAAAATTTACAGCAGAATCTAAATGAATTAAATCAGCGCAATTGCTGCGTATAAACAAGAATCACAGCAAATGAACATATACTCTAGCTGTGTGTGAGCCATTAAATCCAATTGAAGCAGTACTGTAGCAAACTGATTTTTCAAAAGTGATAGAGAAAAAGGAATCAAAGAGGGTTCTTTTCCAATGAATCTTAACTTTTAATATATAATTAGAATTTGACTACTTAGTCAGGTTTGGAATATTTTTTCTCAATAAAAGACTTGCATTTAATGTTTTTGTTTCTTTCTAACCTTCTATTTACATAGGGTATCAAATATTCGTTTATGTTTACTTTTTTGGAGGTAGCTCACCTCTAGCAGTTTTTTGATTATTTAGTAAACAGTATTGGAAATGTCTTTTACTACGTTTGTTAATGCATAGGTGTTCAGAGGGGAATTTAACATATTAATGTTAAATCTCTTTTAACAAAAAAAAAGTACATGTTTTGAATTGAAAAGAGTTGTCTTTGATTAACTGGAGTACTCTCCTCAATATGCGATGCTGAGATCCCCCACTTTTGTCAAAGATAATTATTGACAAAAGAAAAAAATACTGTGAAATACTAAAACAAATGGACACCCCAGTTCTTTCAGTTTTCCACAAAAATAGAGGAAAAAAATGCACTATTATTTGGATAGATTCCATACAGAATGTTTCTTAAATTGATCTAAATTGATCTGAGTAAAATAAAAATTCAAATACTGTAACTAGTTTTGGAAAGAATAGTTCCAAAGTACTAGGGATCTAAGCTACCCTTTATAAAAACCTAAAAAAAATCAAGAAATGGAATTTTTTCTAGAGAGTTCTTAAATATTTTAGAAGAGATATAATTTTCTACTCATATCTACTACACCCATAATCATCTATAACTATGATAACAGATATAAACACAGACTAGGCCTTTCGAAGTTTACTCTGTTAAGCAAATTATACTTTCCTGTATAAATTACCCTACCAACATTTTCCTCCCTATTTCTTTTCTCTGAAACACCACCTTTTTTTTAATACAGGACGATACAGGTGTCAGTTTGCACTGACTTTGGAAATGGAGATGTTTGCTATACATGTAATTAGTCCATTAACTCTAAACTATGCTATTTTACCCAGGGGTGGCCAAGAGGTTAGAGGGAGAGAATATCACTCTCTCTCAGCATTAACGAATCCATTCTGAAAGGGACACTCTTCATCTCATTTATAAGACACATGGTCCCATAAAGCCAAGATTTATAAGGCCGTATAAATTATGCGTACATGTCAACGAGACAAAAGCAGCCTCTGTCAGCATCGTGGTGTGCTTTTCATCTTTTTAACAAAAAAGAAAGCAACATGCAATTTTCAAAAGGTCTCCTTTCATCACCTGGAAACATCTACAGGATAAACTGAAAACAGAAGGGAAGTTGTTATGCTATCTTGAATATACCCACTGGGCTTATGGCAAGGCACGAACACCAAGGAGAGTGGGGGGAATCAAGAAAAGAATTAGAGCTTTGCTGTTTGTTTGAAATCTGTAAAAAGCTAGTTCTTAAATGCCAAGTTAATGTGTACACAACTATGCCATCTTACAGAATTAAGACACTTTGCAATTTACAAGCGTGAAGTAAAATGTGTATTTCCTGGTAAAAATCACAATTCCACTCATTCCTTCAAGTAAAGCGACAGTCTTACTGCAGTCAGTGGGTATAAGATCTATCTCACATTTGATTGATTTTGTATTTCTGCTGGCCTTTCTACATGAACAAAGGAGCTACAAACAACTAATAAATATGAGCATTACCTATTAAAACCCCTGACAAAATTATTATGAGGATTTAGCTTCCTCTTCATCCTGGAAGTCTGCACTGCTCATGGTTGCTACTTAGTATGGGATTGTATCTATGTATTGATCCCGGGAGAAATTAGTCATACATAAATGTTACTGGGATTTTCATTTAAATTATTTTGTTGGAAAAAACACTTATAAGTCAATGGAAATTTTCTTAAGTTTGGTTCAAAAAACCCAACAACACAAAAAAACCCACCCTCAAAACATAGTCTGGATCTTTATGAAAAGATAAAATCTCAGTTGTAATAAGATCTATGAAAAAAGGGACCCAAAAAGTACCTTATATTTAAGACAATTTTTTTCCTTCACCAAAAAGACACCATCTCAAGAAAATCACCACCACTGGAAAAAAAACCCAAATCAAACTCAAAACTCAACAAAAACCAAAATTCATTCCCAAAATCATTACAGTTCAAGATGCGTAGCGTCAGGTAAGTAGGTTTTGTATACCTAATAATACCATTAGTACATCACTGTGATAAAACTTGTAGTATTAAACATGGCTCTGACCTCTCTGATGCAAGGTCTCTTCTGAGTAGCGATTTTGTTTTCAGTAAGTGGAATCCTGAACAAACTGCAAGCCAGGCCACTCTTTTAATCAGCCTCAGTGAGTCAAGGCTAATCTTTTCTGTCTTCACACAAATAAAATATCCAGTGGTGTGTACAAGTGCTAAACACAGGCTGGCTCTGCATGCTTCTGTCAGAGCTAATCGCTTCGTGAGGTACCAGAAGTGGAAGAAGCTTTGGGGAGCCACATGCAAAGAACGGTTGGTTGATAAGACTACCTTTCAGAGGCAGTAAAAGCAAAGAAAGGATTTCCTGTTTGATAACAGAAGAGATAATGAAACTCTGAATAAACTGATAGTATGCCAGCAAAAAACTCAAGAAACTACTTTTCTGTGTTTTTTAACAGTATTTTTTGTTGTTTCTACAATGTACTCAGAGAGGCACCTCACATTTTAATTTCTCTTTAAATAACTCACATTTTCATTTTTCTTAGGTTTGTTCAATCTTAAGAATTGGTCACCAGCTTTCCAGTGCAAACTGCAAAGACTGAAATATTCTCTACCTACAATGAAATACTTCAGACAATATTTTCCTATAGAATATCTAGGTATTTCATAGGAAAAATAAACTAAGGTGCTTATTTTTTATGCATTTCTACTTATGCCAGTTAGTGGCCACTGCAATACAGTCAATCCATCGATCCACGTGATATCAAAACAATGAGAGATTATGTGAAAGGAACATAAACTAATCTCTCTGAAATACTGGGCTGAATAGCTGGCTTTCAATTAAGCCTAACATCATAAGAAATATGCCTATTAGCCTAAAATCATTACTTTTACAGTTCTGCTTTCATCATGTCAGCTACAATAACTTCTAGGCAAGGATATAGCAAGAATATACTAAATGTGTTTATGCGAAATTAGCTGGATCAGATAGAAAACCACGCTTTTCGTAAAGGAAACCTATTGCTGCTCACACACATCGATGAGCTACAACTTAGCACTCAGGAAAAAGATGTTTCCCAACAAACAGTTATTTACTTCAGGATACCTTGACCCAGCAAAGTATTCATTCCTGAGCGTATTTCTAAGCATATGAGCATCCTCAGTGAAGCTGACAGATATACTTATTGGGTTGTTGGCTTATACATACACTTCCACTCCAGCACACTGTTGGATCAGAGCCTATGAGCTGCAAAGAATGCTTACTAGCTACAATATTAATTGAGACACACAGGAATTGTAACCTCTCAGCACCTCTCCATATGTTATGACCTCATTTAGGGCTTCTGATCAGTTGCCAAACATTTACTTAGCTGTTAGAACACTGTAAGTTAATGTGTAACAACTGCAACAAATGCTGAAAATAATGTATTTCAAGAACACAGCTGTAAATCTCTAAGATCTGTTTAAAATCTCTACAAAAATTCTATACAAAAAGTGTAGTCACAGCTCTATAAATATGACTATAACTATAAGTAATTTAAGTTTAATTTAGAGTTTAATAAACCTTGAATTTTTATTTGGGTTCTTCTCAGGTCTTCTTATACAAACCAAACAGGAAAAAATATATCTGCAGTATAAAGGTTACTTTATTTTACCATTACCTGAGGTTATTACTTAGACACACTGAGAAAATTATACCGTGCTTTCTTTATCTATAAAACTGTAAACCAAATTTGTTGCTGTTGAGATTCAAATAAAAGATTGGGCTGGTTTAGGCTGGGCTAGAGATAATTTCCTTCACACTAGCTGGTGTGGGGCTATTCTTTGGATTTGTGCTGAAAACAGTGTTGGTAATTCAGGGATGCTTTTGTTACTCCTGAGCAGGGCTTGCACAGATCCAAGGCCCTTTCTGCCCTTCACCCCATCTCAGCAGCGAGGAGGCTGAGGGTGCTCAAGGAGCTGGGAGGGGACACAGTAGGGACAGCTGACCCTCACTAAACAAAGGGATATTCCAGACCATATGGCATCATGCTCAGCATATACAGCGAAGGGAAGAAGAAGGACAGGGGGGACATTTGAAGTGATAGCGCTTGTATTCCAAAGTAACCACTATGTGTGATGGAACTCGGCTTTCCGGGGAATGATTGAACACCTGCCAGTCCACGGGAAGTGGTGAATGAATTCCTTGTTTTGCTTGCATGCCCAGCTTTTGCTTTACCTATTAAACTGTCTTTATCTCAACCTATGAATTCTCTCACTTTTACTCTTCTGATCCTCTCCCCCATCCCACTGCAGGAGTGTGAGTGAGCTGTGGTGTGGGGCTTAGTGGCCATCTGGGATTATACCATGATAAAGGTTCAAGTAAATACACATTAATCCTTTGAAAAACAGGGCAAGGCATAGCAAGTTTGTTGTTGCCTTACAAAGGTGACTGCAGTCAATTTCTGTTTGAATTCTGAAACAGTTGTCACGTGCCTAACATTGTATTGTAAGTATTTAGAACCACAAAACCCTGCTGCTGGTATAGAAAAACATGAAGTATCACACAAGAGTAGATCATGGTCTATTTATTTTGTTACATGTCAGTGATGGGCAGCAAATGTATCTGCTGACCTTCAAGTGAATGCACTTATACTAATACCTTAATACAGCTACTCCTCACAAAATTTATTTATTTCTCTAAGTACATAGCATTTAATTTTGGGTTTTCAGGCCGAAATCAGTACCAGTTGAATGATGGCCTTAAATCAGTTAACTCAGGAAGGCTACCCCTGTCACCATGGCAGCATGGCCCTACAAACAGCTGTAAACTCATCAGAGGACGTGAGCAAACACTCAGGAGCATGGTTATTTCACTGTTACACTGCTATGGTTACCCGAACTAGTGCAGCAAAACCTGCTATGGGTAAACCCCTGCAGTGATAAGAGTCTTGTGAAGAAGCTCATTCCATAAATCCATCCTTCATTGGGATTTCCAGTCGAAACACCATCTGCAAGTTATCCAAGCTACTGCCCACATGACATTTTGTGTCTGCCAGAACAAACTGTGGATCTTGTAACCTGTTCTCAGCTTCTCCCAATCTTCAGGCCACGGTACCCTTTCCACACCTTGTGGAAACTACAACCACCATAAAACAGATGGAAAACCAAAATGCCTCTCAGGAAAGAAAGCAGAAGCAAGATACTGCTGACACAAAACCCATTCATTCATCTGGTATTCTCCATCCTGATCCTTCCCAAGAGTGAAGACAACTAGGAAAAGGCTGCATGAGATGCTTGGACAGTGGTGGAACGCATTTGTGACCACTTTCACTAAAGCAGCCCCACGCAGCTCTGACAGCCAGGACATGCTACTGTGCTGGGAAGGACTATGGACTGGCCAAAGGAAGCTTTCTGATCTCCATATTTTGTGGAAACGAAAAACCGTGGTTTACTACCTATCAGCATCACATTATACGCTCGAACAATGATATTCATGCTGTGATCTTTCCATCCTGCATGTATCATGCTGGAAAATCATTAAGGCCATTAATTCAGCTAAAAAGGTACAAATCACTTTGGCTCCAAGTGTATCCTGTAAGCCCAGTGCTAGTAATCTACTACTCACCTTAGCGGCTCATTAAAAACAAAAAGAAATAAGTAAAAAAACCCCAACCAAACAAAAAATCCCTCCAAACAAACAAAAAACCACAACAAAACAAACAAAACAATGACAAAAAACCCCTACAAAACCCCTCAAACAAACAAACAAAACTTCCACCAAACCAAATTTTAAAAAAAAAAAGAGGGGAAAAAAAGTAGTTGTGGTATGCATACATATGCACAATAATGTCCAAATATGAAGGCCAATTTTCGAACGTACACCAGAAGTCAACACCCAGTGGAATGTACTTCTACAATTACTTTCAAGTTCAACTTCTTTTCAACATAAAGCTCTTCTTGAAAATATTAAACAATACACAGCTGTTTTCATGAGCGTTAGAAACATCATTTCAAGTTTATTTTTTGGGAGAAAACATTATGTGTATAAAAATGGGAAACAAATGAGATTATCATCTTCAGCAATTTATCAAGACTTAGCAACACGACTTGAATTTAAGCTGTACAATACCAGTCCACAAAGCTAAAATAAATTAAGCATGATCTAAAGTTACATAGCTAAGAAATCTGAGGAAATTTCTAGTTACTCCTTGATGCTTTACACCTATTTATTGTATCAGCTTGAAGGACAAAAGCCTAAGTTGGTCGACCAACAAATTTTCTAGGATACATTCATCCCACTATACTGTTACATCTCCTTATATCCAATCTGAAATCTAATGCAAGTGGTCCTAGCTGTCTATGACACATATATGGAGTAGGCATGTTAATAACACTGGTCCAAAAATTGAGAGGACTCTCTTGTCTCCATTTTGAAAAGGTTTGTTCTTCATTTGATGTGATGCATGAAAGTCCACTGAGTGTGTAAACTTTTGCAATATGAGGTTATAATTTTGGAATAAATTTGATTACACTGTTATTGAGAATAACTGCGTACCAATTTTTCACATTAATAAAAAGCAAGTTTTAGCTGAACAGAAAATAGGATTTACCACCCTGTAAGTAAGCATGCTTCCAGTGTAAAGCAATATGCCAGTTTATGATTGGAATACACAAGTACACAGTAGCCATTATTACCTAATGGAAGAACTCTTCAAAATGAACAAAATTTTGCGGACCTAATACATTAGCGTCTTCACCTCTGCATCTAGAATAATATCATCTTTGTGTTTTTAACAGATTCAAAGGCTGCCATGAGAAACTAGTTGAATAGAGCAGGACAACATATTTTGTTAAATAGCACATTTTGAAAGGAAAGTTCATCATGGTCTCTGGTAACAGACATTTATTACTATTTTGTAGAAATTTGCAAGCTGACAGTATTTACTAGCCTCAAAAGCAAATAAAAACACTGCCAATTTCAACTGAGGGTTTCTAAGGCAGTGATGCAACACATCTCATGAACTGCACTTCCTGACAACAGCTAAGTTATGCACATAACCTAATGTAACCTCTCTTCCATGAAGCATGTATTTTGTCTGAGGGCTGATGGTTTGGGCTGCTGTTTTGTTTCCTGGATTCAACTATTTTTGGGGGAGTACAGTATCCATTACAAGACATTGATGAGTCTGGAGTCCCAAGATCTTCTTCAAGGGTTTAACGAAGTAATTCTTGTGGTGAACATTGAGATCAACAAAATTCACTTTTGAGCTTTGCTTTGTGCCTTTTATTCATGTTAAACATGATTATTATTTAATATACGTATTGCAGAAGCAAGACTAGTCCTTCTAGATTCTACAGGATATTCCTTCACAGTATCCTGTACCTACTGTCAGGCTTTGCAAATATTTCAACTATGTCACCCCTGCTAATTTAGTCTTTGGTCTTTCCATTGATAAAGAACTTTTCTACTAAAAAAAAAAACCCAAAACAAAAAACAAAAAACGAACAAAAACCCAAAACAAACAAAAAACCAAGCCAAACCAAAAACAAACAAAAACAACAACAAAAGACCAACCAAACAAACAAAAAAAAACCCACCCCAAAACAAACAAACAAATAAAAACAAAACCAAAAACTACAGGACCTTATTTGGTATAGCTATAAGTGTTGTACAGCCAGTAATCACCTTACTGGATTAGAAGGGGGTAACAGATTACAGTGCTCTTGTAGTAGGCTTTTTTCCTCAAAATTTCCCACCTTTCCTACCAGTGCAGCTTCAACAGCGGGAGAAATTGTAAGACCATTAGAGTATGAGATCCACAGCAAGCATTGATCACAGCAGTCACCCAGCAAGTGCAGCAGTTAAAGCACTGAGAGCTTCTTCAAGGCAGTATCTTCAGTTTGGCAGACTTTGTTACCACAGCACGTTATTCAATCATCCAGTGTATGTAATTAAAAAAAAGGTGCTGGCATAGAATGCTCTCATAAGCCTACAATGTAAAGCTTATACCTTGAAAAATCTGTTATTAGTTAGAAGAGTGCAACATCTAGAAAAGCTAGCAAAAAGACTAGTTATCACGTAGGTGCTGTTATCCTAACTAAGAGTAAACACCACAAAACTTTTCAAATAAACAAAACTGTATGTAATGCAACCAGAAAACATTAGCCTTTCCCACACAAATAACAGGAATTCAATGAGAAATCCACCATTTCCCTAAATATAAGCTTGACTTTCTTGCCTCCATTCTTTTCCTTGTGTTCATATATTTTATTTGAATGTATGCTTGCAGTTCCTTCTGTTCAGCTTGTCTGGTGGTCAGAAAAGCAGAGAAATCATAGATACCTTCTCTGCTTCTGCACCTCTCACCAGCTGTGTTGGCCACAGCAAGGCTGACCTATCTGATCACAGCAGATAAAGAAATAATTCAGATAGTAAACACTGAAAAGGCAGTATCACAGCCCAGACGTTGATGAAGAGCAAGGCAGCATTGCAATCTTTTTGCCAGGAGGCAAAGTTCAGAGGACTGTACTAAGTCCAAACCCTCATAAGAAAACCCATACATACTGCACATATTTCACCTGGTTGCAGGATAGTGGCCAGGCTTGCAGAGGGTTAACATTAATGGTGACAACTATTTGGAATACTAAAACATTACATCACCCTAGACTCCCTGATGGGAATTTGCGCTCACTCTTGCTACAGAGCCGCTTCATGAGACCCTATATCCCTAATGGTAACATGCTAGCGACATAGAAAAAGGATCCACTGAAGCTGCAACCCAAATTTATTACCTGAAGTCAAAAGTATAAATATGCAAAGAGCTGGAGGTTAATTTGAAATTCTCTTTCAAGTTATCACTCATCAGCCAAACTCTACAGAAATTTGCCAAGCCTGCCCTAACACCTCCTGCATTAAATTTTTACTGTGACTAGTGGCTGCCCAAATCCAAAACAGAAGATCAGTTATGTAGAAAATGGAAGTTAACTCCAGGAAGTTAACTTTTTCTCTCAGAAATGCTTAAAGAAATTTGTACAAGTAAATGGATAGATTTAGGTAAGACAAATAATTTTCCAACTGCATGTGAATCTCTAAAACTTGGAGTTTAGGACAAAAATATATCTGTATTTCTTTCGTGAATTTTCCCTAGTAAACATAAACAGTAACTTCAATGTTAAATACTGCTGCAAGCACTTCTCTTTCCTAAATGTGTATGTTGAAGCTGCAGCAGAAGGGTACAAATATGTTTGCCTTATTTACGTGATAACTTATGAGAGTTTTCTTCATAACATGAAAAATATCCTTTTAAAAATACTTTCCCTGCTGAAACCTAGGGCATGAAAGGACTGAATGTGTTAGGGGGTTACATATTTGAAAGCCAACCAGCAAATAAAAATTAATTATAGAACCTCGTGCTTTGCAAGAATTGTGGGGTTTTTCTTGAACATCATTTATTCAAGACAACATAAATGACTCTTTAAATTAAAAAAGCTCTGAAATTATGACCAGTGTCAGGGAAGAATCTGACCCCAAATGGGTTCCCTGAAATGGAACATGTGGTCGCACTGGTGGGGATCATAGGCACTGGTGCTCCAGAGTTGACCTCTTTGTTATCCCGTTAGAAAGAAAGATGAGTTTGTATTTCCTAGAAGAATCTTAGAATCAAATTTATTTCTAAGGGATGGAAGGGAACAGAAAAATAAGTGCAGCTTCGAGCCCATGTAAACGGATTTTCCTTAAGTAAAAAGGAAAATTCCTCAATACAGTTCTGCAGGTAACTGATGAAATTGTCTTTTGTCTAGGAGGGTCTTCATCATTTATGATTATTCAGGTGCAGGGCTGGTATTTCACTGCATTAAATAAAATCAACCCTACAGATTATAAGGCAACAGAAGTAAGATAGACTAAGTCTACCAGAGAATGTTTTACCTTTCTATTACTCTATTATTTACCTTTTTATTATTCTAATAATTATAATTATGACTTGTACTGCCGTAAGTACCTGGAAAGGATGGCATGAACACAGGATACTTTTTCCCAGCTTAATATTAAAGAAAATGTACTTTCTAGGTGGTGCATGTCTGCAACACACATAGAAAACATAAAAAAATAAAATTATACAAGGTTTAGTCTAGTCTGAGCCATCCCCATTTCCTTTCCTAGTGCACATCTGTCTCCAGTGTCAGGTTACCAATGCACATTCCTTCTGCTTGCTGACTACCATTTTCTTCCGGGAGCACTGTCTCCCCTCAGGCAGGAAAGGCAGCTGAGCATTAATAGGGAAATGAAATATTTTTTTCCTCCAGAAAAAGCATAAAATGGCAAACAGGAAGAATAGAGTTTTGTTTCCGAGTAGGTTTTCATTTCCAAGCATGGATAAAAATCAGGACAGAGAGTGCATCATTTTTTCCTGAAATCATAATTTTTGAGCTAATGAGTTTTGCCTAGAAAAAGTAGTCATCATGGTTATAGTCAACGAAGAAGGCAAACATTATATTTGGCATCTGGTGCTGTACCCTGGGCTGAAGAAAAAACATCCTTTATATTCGTGGCAGGCACATGGACCCAATAAAACCATGAGATAATAACCCAGTGAAACTTGTGGTGAAAAAAAATCACAGACACCTAAACAACATTTCAAAATTTATCCCTTTGAGCATTTCTTGGCCAACTTCTTCCTTTCAAGCGACTACTCACATGATCTTTTTGCATTTTTTTTATTTTGCTTGCTGCACAGACCACTTACCATCTTGCAGTGTAATAGAAAGGAACAAGGAAAAGCCGAGAACTTTCCCTAATGACATTTGCAAGTGGACTCAAAGACATGCTTCACCAAATTCTTTTGACGTAAAAGTGTTTATCCCAGATCTTGTCTGGTTAGTGAAATAATTCCTCTGGATCAGCAGGATGGATTAATTTGGGGAAAATAAAGTTAGAAAATCCAATTAGAAATTCTGGTATTGTATCTTATCTGACACTTTCAAGTCAAAATAAACAAGAATTTTCACTTATTATCAGTTACTATCACTGCTGAGCATTCAGCACATCTTCTTATAAAACAGTAGAGATCCACAATGATCCATGTATTTTTACAGGCTTCTAAGAGGCGAAGAGCTATTATCCAAGGGGGTATCTGAGATACAGGGACTGAAACCAGTATTGCCATATACAACAATTAATTCCTGTACTTTAGAAGCTTCACTTAACATTTTATACTGATAGCATTTGAAAGCTTTTTTCAAATATTAATGATAGACACTAGAGTTTATAGTTATGTGCTGGCCTTCAAACCAAAGGTAGGATTCAATTTCTGACTAGCAGCCTAATAGGGAATCCTAATTAATCTCTTACTCCATACTAGGAAGTGCCCAATTACCTTTCTCTCCTGTTGTTATCATCCAACTCTGCTTATTCTATTTCTTAATACTATGAATTTTACTACTTCCTCACATTATTTCATCTTTTGTTCTTCCAGTGACTTGCTCCTTTATTTATCAAGACAATTTTTATTTTTCTATATGTGACAAAATAATTTGATATTCCCTCAGCCACTTTCCCCTTATTTCTTCCAATTTTATTATAGAAATATCACGATTTCAAATTTTTTTCTGCAAATCAGAAGACTGTAGCAGTCACGCTACTGAAAATGTCACCCAGAACAATTCATTACCAGTGAAGTGATATAGTACTTACTGAAATGTGTTAAGCAAAAGATAACATCATGAGTTACTTGCAGTTAATGTTTGATATTCAGGAAAGGCAGTCCTAAATATTCCTTTTCAACACTTCAAAATTATTTCTGCAATATGCTAGCTTGTTTTTTCACTTTCTGGATGTAAACTGATAATTTGACTATTTGATCCTATCAAGAAGGAAGTAGGGAAGAGAATGTCTGTTGGAGAAGTAGCAATGATATGGGTAATAAATGCTGAAATCATCATTCCTCTATTATGTTCCTTTCAGATTATAAGAGAAGGAAAGCTTTTGATTCAAAGAACCAATTCTTCCAGCTCATAAAGCATTATCTACAGACTTCCAGCTTTCCTACACACTTTACATTCCCTTTCCTCTTAAGCCAACACAAAACCCACCAGCAAACACTGTGAAAAAGGCAGAATTATTACATCACTACATTCTACCGAGTTCTTATTTGCCTAATTTCAAGCAGCACTATGCCACATGAAAGTAAGTACCTGAGAGAAAGCTGATTGCAAAAGAGCTACAAATTCTAGAGTGGGGCTGTATTACATTTTAGAAATTTCTTCAGTGGGGAAGCACAGAATTATTACGGGATCTTATATGAAAATTACAATAAATCTGTGATGCTCGGTTACGGTGACTTGGATTTTATTAGTCAAATAAACATTTGTAAACTTTTGCCTAGAGTTCGCACAGTGGAACTAACAGCTCATAGTAAACAAAATTTTAAAAAGATAAATACTGTGCTTAATTATTGCATCTTACTTAATTCCCTTAAATTTAATGTCTCCTCAGAATATCTGTAAACTTCACCACATTCAGGTGCAGAAGAGGCCTAGATAGCCCGAGGGCCTGGCAATAGTCTATGCATTCTTTCTGCCTTTTAGCCTTTTGCAGAGTCCCTATCACTTTGAAGTCTATACTACTTTCCACCTTAAGGTTATGAGCCTGAACCTTACCTGCTGAATGGAAGTGATCGTCATCTGCAGGGCTGTATGAGTGAGATGGCCAGTGTGTTCTCATTCATGCTGAGCAAGAGAACACATCCCTGAATTTGCCCTAGTGGAGGCAGAATGATATTTCGGATATTGAGGATGCAACCCTGGCTCTGTTACAAACTCATTGGGTGATCTGGCCACAGTACTCCTCTCCTACTCCACCACATTTGTATTTGAATTTATACTCCCCTTAAGCAAATTCTATCACTGGCACCATGGGACCCTGATTTCAGCTGAGCTAGTAGCAATAATATTAAACAAAAGTTCACCTTAAAGGTCAGAAATCACAAAGAGAAAACTTAGTGACCACCAAGCTGCAGAGAACAGTGAGACGTGTCTCCTGGTTATGACAGACCAATCTGATCAACCAGCAGAGGATTTCCTTTGTTACTGTTTTGTCTGAGACACCTTCCTCAGCACTCTTGGTATCATTTCAAAACAACATTTAGTAACTATTTCCTCCATGTATTCAAGCTGCAATTTGTCTTTTAATTGATGTGGGCATACTCTACCTAGACAAATTAAGTAACCCAGTAATGATGTATAACTCTATGAGGAGGGATTAATGTGCACTATTGAGTTAAATAGGCTTTTAAATAAAATGGGAAAGCTCAAAATAAGTGAAAACAATAAAGGGGCAACTGAATTAAAACAAAACAAAAAACCAAACCAAAACCCCCCAACCAACCAACAACTGTATATTCCATCCTTTTAGGAAATAGGCAAGTAACAACTTTAACCAACTTTAAATAATAATTACCTAGTAATAATAGTAGTACTCTTTTCAGAAGTACAGAAATGTACTCTTTTCAACATGTTTTAGAACAGAAGCTTTCCCCAAAAAGGAACAAATTTTAATGCTTTTTTCCAAATAACTAGGTGTTATTCCATCACAAGAAATCACCAGGTTGGAAAAAAGAAAAGGACCAGTCGAATTTCAACTGATGCCGGTAATTCACTGGATTTCAAAGCCATCAGTGCTGCTCCCACATTCCATAGGTTTTGCCTTTCTTCTCTTCAGGCTTGGAGATCTGCACCAGCTGTTTTCAGCGCAGTTTGTTAAAGCAAGCTCTCATCATAATCTAGTATAAATACTATGCAATGTACAGGTAGGTTATGCAAATGGGTGTCCCATCCAAAACTGCTGCCCTCAAACTGGCACTGCTGAAACTGATACATCTATTTTTCTCTACACGGCAAAAAAGCTCACAAATTAATTCCTGAATATTCTCATCCTTTAAAAATTGTTGGCGGTACAAAAGACACCCATTAGCCTTAACTACCGCCAGTTTCACTTTGAATAGCCACAACTTCGCAGCTAGTTTAGGAAGAGAGAAAGCATTTGAGCTGGGACAAGGGCCTTGCTTGGGGGGCTTCCCTGCCCCCGCTTTCGGGGGGGGGAACAAAGGTCGGGGGGGCACTTCCTGCCCCTGCCATTGGTGTCTGCATGTGGGACCAATATGGGCAATGCAGAGTTTAAACAGTTGCAAATGGGGGAGGGAACATCGAGGCTTGTTTTACATATGTTTTTTTCCTCGCTGGGTTGAATTTAAAGTGAAGTGGCCGCATTGTTCGAGAGGCTCCTTGCCCCTACGCATTGACAGGAGCTGCTGTTTACACGGGCTTTTCATTCCTGCGCTGTTTGCTTATGGAAAATAAGGGGGAGTGACAGAAAAAGAGAGAGAGAAAGGGAGAAGGGAAGAGAGGGAGGCCCAGACCGCAGTGCAACCCAGGAACCTTGGCCCTGCCTGGTCATTAACCCCGCTGGTGGAGGCGGCTGGCTCTGGCTCCCCGGCTTGTCCCTGGCATGTGAGCGGGCAGGGGCTGCGGGCGCTGCCGGCCCCTCACGGCCCCGCGGGCGGCTGTGCGAGCATTTCCTCGCCGGCACACACACACACACCCCCCCAGAGCGCGCCTCTGCCCTGACTGCAGACATGAGACTCCAGCTGCTCCTTTGGATCGTGGTCGTGCTCCTGGCGAGCCTCCTCCCAGCCTACGGTCAGCGGCCAGGTAGGCGATGCCTCAGCGTGATGCTTGTGCCGGGGCGGGAGCGTGGAGTTCGTGCCTGCCATGGGCACCTCCGGCGTGTTCGTCTAACCGCGTCCAACACGCGGTTTGTGACCTCCAAAGCGAGTTTGGACCTGGCGCATCAACCCGTGCGCTTCATCGCTACTTGTAGCGGCAGCGGGAGAGGATGCTTCGCCTATCCCAGGAGTCTGGCAACTTCGGGGAGGCGGGTGGGGGACAGGGATAAATAAGGACCCAAGGTGGGCAGCTGTTGCAGGCTTGCTACCGGGAAGCCCCGGCGGCACGGGAGCGCACGGCCACGGGCACCGGTAGCTCCGGGGAGCGCCGGGGCCGGTCCGTCCCGGGGAGAGGCACTGCTGGCGGCCTCCCTCACTCCCCGCTTCCCTCCCTCCCTCCCTCTCTCTCTCTCCGCAGCCAACCTGGCCCTGCGCAGGAAGCTCCACCGGCACGGCTGCTCCCACCGGCGCTGCATGCCGCTCCACTCCAGGGTGCCCTTCCCCTGAGCACCGGCGGAGCGTGGCCAGGTAAGGCCGCGCGTGTGGGCCGGGCCCGCGGGGCCGCTCCGCACCGGGCGCGGCGCGCTCCCCACAGTGAGCACGTCTGGGAATTCACACCTGCCTTTGGAGCAGTGCCCGAGGCGTGACTGCACCCGGGCTCCCCTCGCTTCGTTTGGAAACGGGGCTTTGGAGCTGCGCACGGCGGGGCGGTCGCTGCCCCGGGGCTGGGGCGCGGGTCCCGCCGGCCTCTGCCGCCTTCTCCCCGCTTCTCCCCCTTCCAGACCACCCCCCACCCCCGTCAAATGCCGTCGTGAGGCGGTGACAAACAACCGAGCCCGCTAAACGGGCCGAACGCTGCCCTCCGAGGCTGCCGGCAAAGCTGCGGGGCAGAGTGTTATCGGTGTAAAGGCTGGGCAAAGCGGCACTTGCAGGGGATGCCCCGGGGCTGCAAGCGCTGACACTTCCCCCGTGTTGGATTCAGGGCGAAGTCACCGCACTCTGCAAGTCAGTAACATGAAGGTAGTAGCATTCACCCACTTCAAAGGGGACTGTAACTCTTAATCATTGTCAGCAAAAGACTTTCGGCTCCTTGGATGAAAGGCTATACAAGTGCAAAACATTAATGCTTTATAGCTGATGAGGGCATATACATTCAAATACAAAGTGACTGCAGAAGCACACAGGTAGCATATGCTAATAGGGTAGGCATCAAAAGGAAACCAGGCGCTTTTTGCAATTTAAGAATGAATAAAACATGCAGTCAGTAGTTTTGCATCTTTGAAACCCATTATATATTAAAATAATGTTGTAGCCCCAGGCATGACAGCATCCTAAATAAATGGTGGCAGAATCTGCACTCTGTGGAGCCAAGATGTTTCTATTTGCTAAGTGGTTAACAGTGAAAAGGAGACTAAAGTCAAACTTCTAACAGCCCTGTACCAAGAATCTTGTCAATGCACAAACTGCCTTGCTGAAAGGAGCCTACACCACTCCCAAAACAGCCATGCAAGAGGGTACCATTCCACTCTATAGTGCTGGCCTATAAACACGTGGAATGTGCATATGGGATGGTAAACTGGCAAGTTTGTGAGGTTGAATAAAGCAACATTACCCTATCTTAAACTTAATCTCAGATGGGCTGCATACTGAGTGGCAGAATGGAGGAACAAGAAGAAAGAAGGACATGCCAGAAGGATGCTTTACTACCGAATGCCATGTCTCCTCACTGCTACATTTAAACAAGAGACAGATTAAACGATATTCCATCATCAGTTTAAGCATAAACCTAAAAAGATAAGCAATCAGTTTGATTCACTCAGCAGGCAGAGACTAAATGGACAGGGGGACAGAGTAATTTAGGCCCAATGACTTCTTGAATCAATGCTGAATGATTTGCTTCAGTTCCTAAGAAGAGTAAATTTAACCCGCCTTCCATTCAGTATCCATATCTGGAGATTGTGCAGAAAGCATCTACATTTTCTGTAATGTGCTCTGAAGCCTCATGTAATGAATGCATTTTGCTTGAGACTGCAGTAGCCGCATTATACATGTGCACTTACACTAGAATTCCTTTCCCCACAGAATATCAAGATAAAAGGTATTTTCAGTGTTATCTCCTTCTCCTTGGGGAGCTGATTTCTTGCAACGAAAGTCCATGACCAAACAAAACAGTGTACTTACTAATTCATAATACATTTTGTAGACATTTAGCTAAAGATCCTTCTGCTTTATAAAACTGTTTAGAACTCAGTAAACCTCAACTAGAGTGTAAGGGGAGACAGGCACCTGAACTAACTCTCTTAACTTCAGTCATTGTGGGGGCTATCCTTTATCTTAAATAGGATTTACCACCTACGTTTACATTCCCTTCCAGTTTTAGTCCAAATTCAGCAAATATTTACATGCCTGGGTAACTTGACTCACATGAGTAATCTTATTGATCTCAGTGGAGTTGTACATATGGATAAAGCTATTTGCAGATGCAAACAGGATGCACTCTTAAGCCTGAATTTCAACTAGTGGTTGGAAACTAAAATGAGCATAGCAGCCTCTTGCAGCTTTTGAAATGAGAAGACTGAATTTGATTTTTCATCAGTTCCATATGCAAAACACGGAACAAAAAGAAAAGGCAGAAAATTTTATATTAGCAGCCCTCTTGCTTTTGTCTTTTTTTTTCTCAAACTTTGTAGCTGAAATTTCCAAATTAAGAAATGTTACTCCAAATTTCATCCATGTGTTTCATAAATAATGTATTCTGCTTTGTATGAGAGTAATTTAGTCTACTAAATCTCTCATTAATATTTCTCTCCCTTTCTTCTTTTTTCCCCCAGCAACTTCATACTGGACTTTTCAGCGTTTTAAAGGAGCAGCAGTTTAACCAATAAGAGAAGTTTGTCAGAAGTCCAGATCAACAACAGCTGACCTGACAGCCACCACAGTCCCATCTTCAGCAATCCTGTCACATTCTACTGGACCTGGGCTAAAGGCCCGTCTCACACCCTAGGAAGTGGTGGTGGTGGTGGAAGGGTGGTGATGGGGGATGTACACGAACTTATGCTGTTGAATCATTCCCTGTAAATTATTTGGCTCTCACAATGAGTAGTGAAAGTTAAAGATCAAATCAAGCATCAGGTACCTGAGCTGGATTTCCAGTGGCAGTAAGAAGGAATGATCTGTCCAAGGGCACTCTTGATGGTATATAATGTTCAGACTGAGTGAAACTGGAAATGCTGTTGACTACTCAGTTCAGGCAGCAGTGTTTAGGATGAACTAGTATCAGACTCCAGCACAGAATGGTGAAAGTCCATTTTTTGTTTATATTTTTATATATTAATAATATATACATATATATGTTCTAACATCTAACATTACATCTTTATGGAATTACCTTAATAATAACATAGAATGCATTACTGTAATAGTATCAAAGTCAGCACCACACTAGTGGTCCTATTGGTTTCAAGTATAGTAAGCATACTAAGAGTTTACAATATAAGAAAGCAAAGAGAGTGTTATCCCTCATTCTATAGATAGAGGATTGAAGCACACAGAGATAAGAGATTAGCTAAGGGTCATGCAAAACTGATAACTCAGATCTCTCAAGCCAGGCCTTAAGGTCAAGCCCATCCTCCTGTCTAATGAGCTGTTATTGCGAAGCCTATCATTTGTTTTCTTAAACCGGGCTGCCAAACCAGACAGTTAAAACATACTTGAAAATTCAGTACTACAGAGCTATTTGCTTAATAGTAGTTTTCCTAAAATACCCACTACAGTATTATAAATAGAGCATAAAAATAGACCATTGAAAAGAAACCTTTGTTTGGTCAGCCTGAGTGTCGCATAGCGCTCTATTCCTGTAACTTAAATGAATGGGATATTTGAACATGGCACTACAATGAATGAGGACTTCAAACAGAAAACAGGCTGTTCTTTCCAGCACTGGAGGTCAAGAATACATTGAGCTTTTAGTCTGAGTTTTGTTCTTAAAAATATATGCTTCACATCTGCCTTTTATATCAGCAGAAATTACACGCCTACATATAAAGGAAAACGTGGTAGCCCTTGCATTAGCACAACTAAAACAAACCTGAAAACAAAATATACCCAGATTTTTAAGTCACTGCATTAGACTTGAAATGTCAACATTTTTAATAAAATATATAAAGATGATCAAAGATCAGAAGTGTCATGGTTTAAATCCAATATCACAATTTTTTCTTACAACATATAGTTTCTAATAAATGAAAGAACAGCAATCAAAGAAACTGGATAGCTGAAACTTTCTAATCACTGTCTATATGTAACCCCTTATCTCTAAGAACTTGAAACCTTACTCAAAATAACATTGGCAGAGTTTAACAGGAGTTACAAATTTCTCTACATGAAAAAAATTTAAATATAACATCAGACCCAGTTCTGGAGTTGTGTAAAACCATCATAAAAAGATGGTGAAACTTGTTTGTCTAAACCAACAAACAGTCCTGCAGATAAACCTTTGCAGTCTTGGAAAAAAAAAGCAGTTTTCCAAAGAGGCGTTCTACCACTTATATATATATTTTTAATTATTTATTTAACTTGGCTTTGATATGTGTCTTTGGCTATCTCTGTTCAGAAGTACAGGTAAAGAGTGTGGGAAACCAAGAAAAGTGAAGAATAGCTATTTAACAGTTATATCTTATGAATGAGTATATGGATCTATTGTGGCATTGGATATTTTATATGACCATAATTATTCAATTAACTTTGATAAATTCGAAAGAAAAACACAATGTATCTATCAGAAAGCTATATATGCATGTTCCTTCACAGAAGTAAAAATAAAGCAGCACCCTAGGAAGCCTGTTGTCAGTCTACAAAATTATTCTAAATATCTGTTCTTTAAAGGCATGCTGATACCATAAAATCTGCTTTGAAAAAGGCATTGATTGTGAACTTTGATAGATATGTTTATCAACCAGCTGATTGACTGCATATTTTGTAAAAAGATAGTATACATTTCAGATAATATCTCATTTGAAATAAACCATGTACACTCCTCAAAGTCTGTATTCTTCAGCTGTCAAAGGCAATGCATCTAAAGGAAATTGAGAACTTGCCTGTTTTCCCTGTGGATTCATATAGAATCAGGGTGCAAAAATTTTTTACTCAATTTCTGACATAAATAAATGATAGTTAACCATGGAAAAATTTTCCTGACATTTTCTGTCAGTCTAAAAATGCAAAATTCTGATTAAAGTCAGATTTGCATTTGACTTTGTTGAAACTGTCTTTTCATTTGACCTGCATAACATATGACTCGTGGTAGAAACAGCTTTGCATGACAACAGTGTGATCACATCTATAAACATGAAGCATTTGGACACGGTGCTACAACAGCTGAACTGACTGAACTCTTCCTGTGCATGAACAAGTGTATGCTTAAAGGATACACAAGTACAAACTGCTGTCTATTCAAAGTCAGAATTGATGCTTGCATGGATGCAATTTAACAAGACTTGACCCCAAGATAGATTAAGACCTCAAATTCCGAAAGGCAAAACGTGGGTTTCTAGAACTTTGAATTAACTCCTTGTCTTGTACATAGCTGTAATATGGGAAAAATGAAAATTTAATTTTAAAGTACGTTTCGTTAAGTCCTGTAACAGCAGGTCAGCAGGAAATGGAGGTAAATGGAACGCTTTGGTGAGAAACAGCAGTTTAGTATGTTCCCAAAGGATAATAAACAATTCACCTCTTCCCTTTCCAGTATGGAAAAAAGGAAATTATAGGAGAATAAAGACTGGAAATATTTCCCTTACGCCACATACATATGCTATAAATATCTCAATGGCTACACAAAGCCAGATTTTCGTAAGGGTCACATAAGATTTATATTGACATCAGTCAGGAGAAACATTGTATGGCAAGTAAGTTTCAAATGTTTGACTATCATCAGACAAGTACAATTAGCCTACTAATCTCTCACTACTCCAGTGGCCTTTCTCTTTCTTGCTAGGGATCAACTGTACAATATTTGTGCAGAGTGGGAAACACTCCAATAGCACAAAGAGGGCAACATGGCTTTTAGTTAGAAAGAATGCCTGAAAGCCTAACTCATTCCAAGGCTGAAGGTGCTTTTCCATGTCTCGAGTTACCTGTTCAGACTGTTGTCTGCCCAAGTCTCTGGTCCTTGCTGCAACCTTGTTTTTTAGATTAAGAATGACTTCCAGTAGAGCATGCCTGCTTAACTCCATTAGTGCAGAACCTTAAAGCAGGAAGATCCCGTTACAATATTTTACAATCAGTGATTTCCCTTGTGAAGTGAAATACCGAAGTGTTTATATAGAATATACACCATGAGCAATTCAGAAAGAAAAAACAGAAATACCGACTGAGAGTTTTCCCTCGTGTAAGATGTACATTCTTCAAGAGATCATCACATCTCTTCTTTCATATGTACAGAATATTCAGCACAGCTCAGCATTTCATCTAAAAATTATTAAAACCTCACAATGTGAACATTTTTCAGGCAACCACAAATATATTCCTTAAGTGGTATGAAATACTTCTTTTCTCAGACCTGAAAAACATATATATATTGGTTTTCTACAGAAATAAAAATTATTGGGGTAGCACTGCATTGTAAAAAAGAGGATAAAATAACAGAATACATTATTTTAATTTTTATTTTAAGGTACAGCTGTAACATACATTCGGAAACATTCCTTCATTTTCATAATCTTCTTGCTGCTCCAGCTGTAATCAGTAGATTTTACCAAGACCTGCAAATATCGATTCATTTCAGCAGCTGTAGTTACATAAAGAGCATCACTTCACCTGTTCAGAGTCACAGGTTTGCCACACCTCGCCCAAGCAGGGCTGTGTTGGTGGTTAGCAAAGCACTGCTTTGCAGCAGAGCACGTGCAAACCCCTGTGCTCACAAAGCAGTACTTCTTCCCCCCTGAAACTTGGACCCAATGCTCCGGTGCTCACTGTGTGCACAGCACTCCATGGATTTTAGGTCAAGCAGTACAGTCCAGCCCATGAGCAGGTGCTGACACTGCAGGGACAGACTCCCAGGCTGCAACATTGGGAATGGATGGCACTGGCCACCGCAGCAGCCAACCTTGCAGCAGCAGAGAGGTCGCTGATAAGCAGGATGCAGTAGAACCAGAACAATTAGGACGCACTGTTCAACTTAGCACTGTGGCACGTCAGACACAGCAAGGTCACAGCAGAGCTTCATCTTCCTTGCACAGCAGCAGCCATTCACCCCTTTCACTTGGCATTTCAAGCAGCTGATTGCATACAGCCTCGCTGAGGAGCTCTGCAGTCACCTTCTATAGACCAGGGAGCTCAGCCACGGGCAGGGTGGTGGCCAGGGGGAGGCAGGTACCCAGGCTCACAGCATCCAGCAATGCCACGCCATGCACTGGGGCAAGCAGCACAGGGGAGCCTGGGGGCTGGGGAGTGTTTCTGCCTCCAAACAGGGCCAAGGCTGGCCCTGGACCATCTGCTACAGACAAGGGGCTTGGGGCTGCCATACACAGCACCAGCTCCTCCTTGACAATTCTCTGTAGCTCTACCATGGCCAGAGGTTCAAGTGGTCAGGGTGAGTAGTTAAGATTACCAGCTTCCAGTTAGAGCCCATACAAATGTGAAAAGCCTCCACCCTGCCCGAAGAAAAAGCTTAAAGATATTTAGAAAGCAAGACAGAGTTGGGAGTATGGTAAAGATATAAAACTGGGGCAAGGGGTGGGTGGTTGCTAAGAGTTATCATTTGTTATCACTTGTGTATTTAGGAAAGGTAACATTTAAAGGGCAGAAGATGCACATGTTTGCACACAGCAAGCCACACTTGCTTTTCTCTCCAGCTACCACGTTCCACAGAGGTCAACACTACTGGTTAATCCAAGGCTTACCTTGAGCAGTCAGAGAGAAGAGGAGAGGAAGAAGGCTTGAGCAATGACCTCAAACCAAAGCAAACCTGTTCTGCTACGCTATGCATCCTACTTCTGTGTTGGAAAGAAACACAAGTAGCAGGGGAAGTCTGAAGCATGATGGAAAAAAAACATTACCCAAAAAGGCGAATAAAACTAAACTTAAAACCTTCAAAACCAGTGCACAGCTATCCTTGTTTGGCTAGTTTTTGCTAGTTTTAAGTGCCAACACTGCTGTGAGAACTTCAGCATAACAGAAAAATCTGCACAAATTGCCTGTTGGAACCAGATGTACATGAGCTTAGAAATAACAGAATTCACACTCTTCCTTGGTTGCATTTATTGTGCATGAACTTCACAGTCACATTTTACCACTTTTCATAGAAATTATATAAATTGACATATACAATCACATCAAAACCTGAGTTCTAAAAACAAATAACTTTATTCCTTACATGTATGCTATAAAATTCTGGCTGCATTTTCAAAAAACAACAGTTAAGGAGAACAGTCTAAAGTTGGATAGCAGCAAAACCTCCAATATTTATTGTTTTCCTTTGAATGAGACAACCCCCATATTTGTTGCACACTAAACAGTCTAGTTACTTTTAAAGTTGTGCCCTAACACCAAAGTAGGATTAATTAATTTTCCTTTCTTATATTCAACTACAAGACCATTCCTCTTGAGAGTCTTCTTCCCAGTTTTGATTAGTGATTACCTATCCCCACAGAGGTATCGGCTTCTAAAATAATTCTTTGTCTACACTGGTAGACAAAGTAGTACCCAGAACAAAATGTTTCTTTCACCAGCCTTAATACACCATAAATTAAAACCAAGAATTCTTGTTTCTTCATCTTCTAAAAGACCTTGTTGTCTTCTGCTGTTTTCCACTTCCCCACATACACCATTTCAGCTTTTGAATCAAGATGCTGATGTTTTTTGAAGGGCCAAAGTAAAGAGCAAGTATGTTAACAGGCATTTTTGACAGCATCTTAAAAAGCATTCAACACAAGTTAGTTACTAGATCAATGGAAAAGCTTACGCTCAAGTACTTTTGCACTGTTAGTTCAGTTGGCAGAGTAGGAATCTTGTTACTAACACAAACTCCTACTAACGAGATAGTCATCAGCCCTGAGGATCCCTCTTAAAGTTTTAAAGCCAGAACTCAGAACAATTGCTTATCATGGCATGGTTTTGTACCACAAACTTCTATGTGAAATTTGCAGTTTTAGGGCACCCACCACTTTTTTATAATCCTAAGCTGGATGCCAAATTTCCCCACTTTCTTGACAAAGGAGAAAAGGAGACGCATCTAGAAAACAAGTATCTGTATTGGATGACTGAAGTATACCACCTCGATCCCTGGAAGTAAAGGGAATCAGTGACAGAACACATCTAGTCTCATCTTCAGCAACAGAAACTGCAAATAGCAAGTCAGATTTTTCTAGACAACAAATTTCTATTCCAGAAATATAAAATACTTTGGTAGCCTGAAGCTTAAAGGTTACACAGCAGTATAAAATAATAGCAACAACTGGGCAAAGTTAAACCATTAACTGAGGTCCAACTTCAACTTATGAGGAATTAAAAATCCTTGAAGCTGCAGAACTTTTTTCCAGAACTGATGATTTGAAGAGAGCCAGAGTGTCCAGTTGTAATAGGTTCATAGTGTATGCAGAGCTTATTGTTCCAGCTTAACTTCTATTTCAAAACATGAAAGATGATTGAAGAAGAGTCACATCTGTATAACTCAGTCTGGATACTACGTCACTTCATGCTCCCCTCCAGAGTTCCAGCAGCAGTTTCCCAAATGCTGTTAAGTTTTGATTTGCTGAGAAGTTAAAGCCAACAGTCTCTTGCTGAGCAGTGCATTGTGTCGCTGAAGATACTCTATTACATCTCCTTGCTTCTCAACTATCTCTTCTAAACTGGAGTTTTCCCTTGAAGGAACAAAACTAAATGTGGGTTTCAGTAAGTGACAGCAGTCTTCTAATATGTGAAATGTCAGAGCTAATTAACACATACTTAAAACAGTTGTTTCCTTTAATTTCACTTTTGCTGGGATCACCTAATTTTTGAGGGAAGAGGCAATCTACAACACCTTTATGTTTAACTCCACTTTGCATGAGAAGGCAGGAAGAAAAAGTTTGGCTGAACTTCATGCTATGTATACTCAACTGAGTTACATATTTCCTGCTAGACAGTTACAGAGTGAGGACCTTACTGTTTAACAAACCAAGACAGACAACGTGCTAGAACTGTAGCAAAAGCCATGGAACCTTTCCCACACACATTAGGAAGCTTGTTTTGAGCAGGTGTAGTATTGTTCAGCTGTGGGAGACCATAAGCTGTTTAAGACAGAAATCTCTTGATTAACCTGGAGTAGCATACATTACATGCTACTATATATAGCAATATCTGCCACATACCATGACGGCATCAGTACCAAAACACTGCGCTATTTCAGATCTACAACCTCATGTACAACTACCCTCCCCCTTAAAATACATCCAACTTTCAGATAGTCCTCATTTTAACTCTGATAGTAACACTGCAACATTTAAGTAAAGCCCAGTTAACTGAGAAAAAAAAGTCTGTAAAAGTACAGAATTTTGTCCAATCTAATTAGGAATTTTTAAGATACAGCAAGATGAAGTACCAATGCCTCAGTGTAGTCTACTCTTTCCTTACATATTATTTCTTCTCAGCTGACTTGGGAATCTGCCCTCTTAGTACACTTGTGAGCATCTTAGAGTTGAGAAAGTTGTTCTTCAGCCTTACAGCATTTTGTGGAGGAACACTGCCTGTTTCATAGCTCTTAGAAAGTGCTGAGAAGGATATTGAGTGGAAAAAAGCTTAGGTCCAATTAAAAACCTACTGTAGCTAAACTGAGAAAAGTAAAGAATACAAGTTTTGTAAACAGAAAACTTGCAACCTTAACCAGTAATGTGCACTACCAACTTAAGGCTCCTGATCAGTAGCTTAGGTTGCAGAGGTCATGATATTCAAAAAACATTCTTATAACAAGGTCAACTGAAGGGCTGACAGGATTCACTTTTCAATGGACGTTAACTCTCAAGGGAAAGAGAGTCAGAGTTGTATAGAGCTAAATTAAAATAATGGTTTTGCAATCAGCTCTCACAGGAAGTTTGCACTCTTTAATCAAAAATAAGCAGTCTTTTCCTCAGCTGGTCATTGTTGCAGACACATTCCCTGGGCATTTGAGAATTTCTCAAGGGAGAAGATGAATGAGAAAGAAATGAGGTCCACCATGCAATCACTATGGTTTTTATATCAAAATGGAAGTCAGATATGGTATCAAAATTCAAGATAACTCAAAATCCTTCCTGTATCCTGGACATCTACTTCCAAGTTCCATAAAAGCATGTGCATGCTGCATTTGTGACACCAGGGGAAGTCCCAAAGTATTAGTCATCTCTCATTAGTCAACCTTTCATGAAGGCAGCACATATAGAAGCAAGTCATAGTATATTAGAACATCTCCAATTCTGATACAGAAATCCATGTTACTTTGAATTACTAGTTTTTGTTAAGTCATACCAGACTGATTTCAGCAACTGGAAAATGTTTGAGCAGTTGGAAGGTACACAAAGAACAAACAAAAAATGAGTCTTGGTGCCTGGGACAGTTTCAGTTACTCTTGGACAGCTTTTATGTCCCACCGAGACCTTCCTTACTCCCTAAGTGCCCTCCACACCTTAAAAGTTCCTTCCCAAACTCAAAATGCATTCCAAATCCATTGCTAGAATCTCATGTCCAACTGCTGACACAGAAAAGAGCTACAAAGTTTTCTTCTTTGTCTACCAACTGCCCAATATAACAATATATTTCCTTCCCTGAAAAAACTGTCTGAAGCAGCTAAGCTCCTGTAGGCCTACTTTAAGTAATAGTATAAGACAACAGTATGCTTCCTCAAACCCCATATAAAATTAACTAAACCAGATTAAGCACAGTTATTTATATTAAAGATTCACATAACCAGCCATAAATGGTCAAATCACCTCCATCCTTAGGTTTGAGGATTTCTGTATCATAGTAAATTGTCATTTACTATGGAGAAAGTACAAGACTGCTGCATCCCATTGGTGCATCTAAAATAGGAGGCTTATGCATAGAGTTTCCTTCGGAACTGTTATTCCCACCTCTGGTTTAGCTGACAGGTTTACGATTACATGGAAGTCCACAGGAGATCATGCAATTACATTAGTGTTACCTGTATATCATGGTTGAACATGGCACAAAATGAATTCTTACCTGAATCCAACTTCTGAGGTAATGTGACTAGGGTAGGCATACATCTTTTCTTCTTCAATTATGTCAGGTCTTGGCTTGGCACGATTGAAGTTGCTTATTTTCACTGCAAGGAAGCTTTATAAATTAGTTGGAAAGTGAGGAAAAAAAAAAGCTTTCACACCAAAGTCTAAGTTATTAAAATCTGTAACAGATGATCCTAAGATTACCTTAGGATAGGAGATGGTAAGACAATAAAAGGAATCTGAGGAATGGGAAAGAGGGAAAATGAAAGCAGAATCTACTTCTACTCGTTTCTGGAATTGCTTTGATTATAAGTCAGTGATAGTTTGGCAGGTTGATTTATTCATTGGTTTGCTTCTTTTATTCCCCTCAGTCCTGCTACTTAGAAGACCTGAATGGGGAACCTTAAACATGCTTCCTAACATCTGCAAAGTTTAATCTGCCACTTAAGAGAGGGTGAAACCTTAGTTGCCTTTTACAGGGTACCAAGATTCAGTCTCCAAATTCAGGCCATAAATTCAGCAACATGCCATAAAAAAATTTGTAAGAAGTGCTGTACTGGTAGCTGGTTCAGAACTTCTAGTTTAAGCTCTTCAACAAATACTAGTTTAACTAGACAAGCAGCAGCTTGTTTGCCTGCTCAGACTAGGGCAGGCTTGCTACAGAAAGCCATTGTGAACCTAGCAGTCTTGGCTACTTAACCCAGAAGTCATTCCTGGGCACCTGTGAAAAAAGTTTAAGGCTAAATTTAACAGATGTAGAATGGGGATGGGTGGGAAAAGTTGTAGGCACCCTCTGCATTATTTCGAAAAGGAAGCTGAAAATATTTAAAGCCATTCAATGTCAGATCCTGATTAAGAGAAAATATCAAAATATCCAGAGTATGCATTCAGGACTCTGCAGTTAGGGCTGCTTGTGAAACAATACATCTAATGCCACGAAAAACATTACAGTCCAGCTCTGTGAGAAATCCACACTACTGCAGCAGAGGAGTGTCCTTACAAGTCAGTACTATGACGGGGTTTATTACAGGCCACCCTGCTAAAACAATGCTAAGACCCTCCAGAGGTTAACTACAAGTTAGGCTCAAAGGTTAGTTATTTCTATGATGGTATTTCTCTACAAATAAAACCACAAAGGAATGGATGTGGAATTCTCAACATGTGTTGTTTGTGGGAATGTTGGTCTTTTATTCAAGTGATATTAGAAGTATGTGAGAAAGTAATTAAATACATATATTTAGTAAGTCTTTTAAAGCTTTACTCCCTATCCTAGCAGTAAAAACTTAGAATAGTAAGCTGACATTTACAGCTGTCTGTATCATACTTCATTCCATGCACTTTTACCTCACTTGAACGATTTATATATGTCAAGTCTACTATAGGTCAGTCACAGCAATTCCTTGTAGATTTCTGAATCTCTGCCTCTGCATCCTACAGCTATATACACACACTCCTGCATGGAGATAATTTTAAGGAAGGCAGTAGTCCTTCACAGGACATTGACTACCATACAATTCATAAACAGCTCCAACAGGCAAGAGGAAGTATCTAGAACTACAATCAGGTAGTCCTGATTTGTGAGACAGAATTATTTAACAGAAAGTAAGTCAGGTACATGAACCTTCTACAGATAAGCATTTACGTCTCATTCTAATAGTTAAATAATTATTTCACTGTGCAGAAACAATGTGTGAACTGATGCTGCCTTCTCTCCAAAATTTAGGAGTAACATGTTAATGCAAAAAAGGGTGGGTCAGTAGTTTTTAGTGTATATTTACCTTAGTCTCCCCATTGTTGCTCAGCTGATACTATCTTAGCAGTATCAGCTAAGTGCTTGCCTTGAAGTGGGGAACTCTAAACCTCTGCAGAGAGCTGCCCTTAAAACTATCCCATTAAAGAAGCTTCAAGCTTCCATCCAGTCACATATTCTGCTCTGAGAGAAAAAACGCATCTGAATGTCATTATTACTACAGATTCTCAGGGTATTTTCAAAATTGGCCAAACACATTTGCTTTGCCTCAGTACAGACTTAATTTGATATTAAAATGTTGAAAAACTTTAAAACCTACCACTACAGACAAGACAGACCTGCAAGCAGTCTTTTAGCTTACCTCAACAAGCATTGGGATGAAAAACAAGAAAACAAATTACACTACCCACTGGAAAAAGCAACAGTGACTGGAGGTCTTCCTCATCTTGCAGCAGGTGTAAAGTCACATGAAAATTAATCCTAGTTTTGTACACCAAGCTTTAGAGAATGAATTTTACGTTGATTTGCAGCTGCTCAGGAGATAAGGTAGCTGTTGCTAAAAGACATTGCCTTACTCCTTCCTAGCAATGCAACTCTTTCCCTTAGTTCCAGGATTCGCTGGACCCTTCTTCAAGCCTCCTTTAGCTGGAAAGCACAACACTGCACCCCACAACTTCCTTGTATACACTGGTTAATGAATTTGAAGGTCACAGGAATTGGCACAGTACAAGTCAGGAAACAATACACTTTTGGTGACAAATAAGCAGAAAAATAGTTTGACAGTTCTTACAGAAGTACAGGCTCAGACCTTACTACTATGAAGGTCATCTTTCTTGCACTTATCCTTTTTGGTCAAGGTAAGAGACACACAGTGTAGCTCTTTGAGCTCCAGCAGGCCTCAGGGCTAGAAACAGCATTTCTCTGGAATTCCTGACATTCAATTAAAGTTTTACAATTTATCTCTTATTTCCCGAGTTTCCCAAGAAAGTAAGTATGCGTATGCAAAGAAGGGATGATCTCCAGCATTCTTAGAATAGTTTTCGAGGACTGCCATGATTGCATTCCCTCATCACTGCCTTTATTCTTCCAGAGGACAGTCAGTCTACTTGAGCCATGCTGGGCCATTCAGGAGAAAGCCTGACAAGCCTGCAGCATTCAGGCTTATGCACACTTGTAAGACAAGGACATAGTTTAGGGCTGAGACCTTATTTTTTGGTGCATTTTTGATGCTGCTGCAGAAGAGTCAAAATAGATTTTATTTCCTAGATGAACAAACTACTTGGAAATATTTCTCTGTGTGCCATTGCATTACTATGAACATACCAAAGTTTTCTTCTAAGCATTTATTCATCAACATTTTAGATAGTTTTGCAAATTTTAAAGGCAAGTGTTTTATCATGTCTTCTTAAGTTACACCAAACCTAAAGCAGACAACCTTACAAACCAACAGTGATAGCACAAAGCAAAGCCTCAAAGTTTAATAAAGCAGTATCTTGTTTTGATACAATCACAGCTTCCAAAACTCATGCCACTTTTATATATTAGAAGGAATCTTCCATTTTAGCGTCGAAGAGAAACCAAAGCCTTTGGAGTGGGACCAGGGAAAGAGAAACAGGCTGGATAAGGCACAATCACACGATTAGGTATGCAAACCCCACATGTAAATCCCAGAGGCAGTTCTGACTAAGCCAGCCAGCTCTTACTGCTTCACAGCTTGTGGAGCATGCATTTGAGAAACACTGATAAACAGACAAGCCTGTTCACAGCACACTTTTTGAAACAATTAGGCATTTATTGCCACTTCTCTGGATTAAAAGCTTTGAGATAACATGGAGCTTTCATTTAGCAGCCCTTGGAACCAAATCAAGTCTGACAACCTTTCCCAATTTGTTTTGGATTTGCCTTAGCTCTCCTTCTACAAGCACAGAATCGTTCTGTATTTATAATGGCAGTTAAATGCCCTGGGGTACCCCAAGTGAACTACAGCGAGGACAAACAAAACAGTTGAGTAGCAGCTATAATGAATCCCACACAAGCTTGCCTCTCTCACCTGTGTAAATCACTAAGCACGTCAGGGAACTAATCATCTCCAGGCTCAGGACTCCCAGGATAAGATACAGGTACACCTTACTGCGATCAGGAAAGGAATGCTGCACTGACAGAATCAAGAGCAGGGCTGTATTACCTAGAAAACAAATGTTACATTTTACAGGTTTACTAATTTCATTAGCTACTGAAAATAAATTAATACTTTCTCATCCCCAGTATCTGCATTAGGCTGTAACATTTCAGTAATGCTTTTCCATTTCATACCATACTTGCCCCTTCAGCTAATTTCCTTAACATGCAAGCTTATGCCTGCTGGTAGCAAAATGAGGTTTCATTTCAGCATATGACTGTAATGGTAGACAATGATAAGTTTTCTTATAGATTCTTCTAACGTAAAAAACAAGAGTCGAAGGAACACACTAGAAATACCTAAAATAGGTGCAGGGGCTTAAACAGTTTCTGGCTTTGTTGATGCTATCCATCTTACCCATTCCTTCAATTCCTGAGAGATCACATCAGTCAGCTGAAAATGAGGGAGTATTTTCCTTCAAGTAGCGGATTTTAAATATATTTAAATGAGGCTAAAAGAGCAAAAAACCTAAACAACTTCCTTTCAAAGCCTACTTGTATAGGCTTCCACTTGCCCAGCTATCATCTTAATACTTGAACGTTACTGAAAGTTTAATTGAAATGAGTACAATTAATCAAGGAGAAAAAATACTGAGTTACAGACCTAAAATGCATTTTTAATTCTTTATACACCCTCTTTTCTGATGCTGAGTGCGAAGTGCTCCCTTCCTTCCTGTAAAAATGTTATAACCAGAGTCTGGATAAAGTACTAAATTTGTAAAGACCATTCATGTAGCCAGGGAACTGTGCAGTTCTCTTTCCTACAGTGTCAGCCAAGTGAAGGAAGTGGTATCAGCAGTCATTACCATAGCAGGAAGCTTGCAGTAAAGGAAGAACTAACTTCTGAACAACAGATGATCAAAATTCTACAGCACACACCTGATTGCACCTGAACATTCACAAATGTCCAGAGTTTGTCTAGCAGGGGAGAAGTGGGCTCCATCTAAGACTGAAAGCAGGCCTAAGTATTGCAGATTACACTGCAACAGGAAGAAATAGTCCTTATACATCATTAAGCCTCCTGTAGCCTGCTTTTGTCATTGCACGCCAAACACTTCTACATCTTCAGAGCTCTATCTAGTGGCCACAGCCTGAAGTGTTTCGCATTTATCAAGCTGGCTAGTGTGTGGAAAGAAAGGTAGGTTTTTATACAGAACAGGACCATGTCATTCACTAATTCTGGTGAAAAAAATCTACTCCAGGAGGGAGGCAGGATTATAAGAGGCAAAAATACTGTAAAAGCCATCACTCTGCCCTTTTCCACTGCTATTTGTGGGAAAAATCCCCTTAAGTTAGATGGATTTCAGATTTGGAAGTGATTAGTAGAAAATCACCAACACTGTAATTGCACCAACACTTTACAGCTAAACTTGCCAGTGATTCAACTCAAAAATATAGAGTTAAATCACTCCTATATGCCACCTAGAAAAAGGCAATCAGAAATAGAGCTGAATGTTACACAGAGCCCAGTGAAGATAAGAAAATTGGGTTTTTTCACTGAATTCAGTTAAGCAACAGGCAATTCATCTGTTTCTATGTGAATTGCTGAGCTTGAAAGAGAAGAGCAGCATACTTCCTGGAAGGACTAGCAGACTTACCACATATCCACCCAGACAAATGAATATGCAATCAAGAGCACTAGCAGTCAAACACAGACCTTGCTGACTGAATATTTTATGGCTGAACACTAAATGCTAATGACTAAATGTTTTACTCAACCTTACACACATGAGCATTTTTGCACTACAAACAGTTCCTTACAACCTGTACCTGGCAGACAAGAAAGATCAGTCCAGAGGTTCATCTGACTAAAATATAACTTTTAAGTGCTCATAGGCAGGTTTTTAGAAGTTCATAATATATAATACAAATTATATATAAACTGTTCAGTCTTCTATTGTGTCACAGTTTAAACCTTTAGACAGAAAAAAACCCAAGTTCACTTAACCTGTGGCGTGTATCAGCAGTGGAAGCCTTTTTAGATGCCTTGTTGATCGGTATATGGAGAAGTAACCTCTTCTTCTGACTCTGCTGTGGTGGTGCTGGACATATTGTTCAAAAAAGACATGCAGAACCCACAGAACTACTTTTGCAATTATTATGACAGTCTGCACTTTAAGTGGGTGAGTGTAGTTTCCAGGGCACTTATCTTGGTTTGGATTGGGGTAAGAACAAAACATAGCCGCTAAAAATGATAGAACAACAAAAGCAACCTGGAAGAGAAAGAAAGAGAGAAAAATCTTTAAAGTCAACATTTAGCTACATATATGAAAAAAAACCTAAAACACAAAACCAGGATTATGTAGTTTATTCATTATGCATTACTTTCTGAACTGATTTTATTAGAATTGAGGTAACACATAAAACATTAGACACTTGATAAAACCACTACATGTCACTCTGGGAACATACAGATGACTGAAATTGCTAAGCAGTAAGATTGACTTCCAGGAGGGCAACCAGTCTCCAGCAGAACAGAGCTGGTAATTGTCACCCTTCCCAGAGTTTCTACTAAATCAATTTCACTGTTCCTCAACTCTTCATAGTGAATTTATTTCATTTCTGGACCCTCCCTACCATGCCTTTTTACTTTAAGAACTTGATACATACTCCTATAAAAGAGAAATCACATCTTTTTAGACTCATTCAATTACACTTAATGCTGCTCTGTGGGACAGGCTCTTATCTTATTGGTACGGTCTATGTTTCCTTAAATTGACATTTCCTAAGTGAAAATCAACCCTTTACTACAGCCATTGAAGATCATCTCCAGGTTGACATTAGAAAAGTGAATCATCACAGTAACTTAAAGTGAATTATTAACACTGGGTAGGCCTCTTTGCCAATTGGTGGTAATTCCTTAGTGTATTTACCATCAGATTTTTCCATTTTACCTTTTTACTTATGTCAGAATGACCAGACAGAATGTCAGTCAGACTCCACATATAGTCAGATTGTATGTATACTTACCCTTTCAGACTACTGCCATTATGTCATAACTCCTCCTGTCTTCTAGACTCCTCTCTACGTTTTTGGCATCAGCAGTGAGCATCAGCAATCTTTTGGCCAATTAGAAGGCAAAGCTGGGGATGCATATTACCTGTGGCATATGTATATTACCTGTGGTATATGCATACACACAGGGCTTTCTTAATATTTATAGAGTTTTGCCACAGAAAATATTTTCTCTACTGTGTTCACTCAATGAACAAGAATAATATTATACTTTCTCATCCTGATTCATTCTACAGAACAGGAATATTTTCAAAACGGAATTGTAAAGAAAAACTCCCACCAATACAGAAGTAAATTGAGAGCTTCTATACACAAAACATAAAAAAAGTCAATTTACCTCAAGTCTGCAAATGTCTAATAGTTCTAATACACTTAGCTTAAAAAAAAAGGTGTCAGATGTTCTGCACGTGCTAACTAACAGAAACAGCACATCAAAACCGAAGATGGAGGAAAGCACCCAATTTTCATTTGCTGCCTTTGTTTCCATATGTAGTTCTATGAATATGTAAGATCCCACCATTCTCTTTCCACCCTCTTGAACTTATATTTCCTATTTTTGTACTTTTTCAAACAACATTCTTCACAAAAATTAACTTTTCAGAATCACTTCACTACTCTTGAGACAAGCTACCCTTAGCTTGCTCTGGTTGTGACCACAGTTAGGCAACTGGGGAGGAAGCAAAAAAGGGGAATCATTTTCACACGATTGTCAATACCTAAAAGAGACATTACAGAGGACAGATAGGATAGAAGGCGGAAGGAAAGAAAACCCAAACCAAAATAGGAGTGTACTCCACATTATCCATAAGACCATTACTTCAAATGCAAATTAAAGACCATATTATCCTGAGATAGGTTAAGTCGCTAGATTAAGTAGTTAAATAAGAGGAAGGTTTGTAATTTGTTTAATCTATTATTTTAGCGCCTTCTTTTCTTACAAAGCTAAGAATAATTCAGCTATTTTATTTGATCTGTTTACTGTTTGGTTTGCCATTTTACAATAGTGACACATTTAGCTCTACTCCTTCCAGGTGTTAGGAATGCACTTCAGTACAGAAAACAGCTATATTAAACTGATGCAAGCAGGCATGACCTAGCATTTCATCTCTACTAAATTACTTCACTAGTGTATACAAGAGGAAACAGGAAGCTGGTATTTAGAGTGGTATTTATAAAATATATTTTGCTTGCATTGCTGGGCAGTTCAATAACAGGTGTTTCACCCCCCACATATTTTTACATACAAAAAATTATTCCTATAAAGAGTAGTATTAAAGTTCAATTTTGTGTATGTGCACACACACAGACGATTAAGGAAAGACAGGATTAATATAAAGAAATTATTTCTAGCCTGTACACTTTGCATTGCTCTCCAGCCTCCTGATGGGAAGCCTTCAGAAAAGCAAGGCTTGGCAAAAGGAAAGGCACTCAAAAACCCAGTCCCACCACACTCCAGCATATCCTACCCATACTTTCCAGAATTGTATGCAACTAGGCAGCTGCACCACAGCAGCTATTTTGCTACCTAGCTCCATTTCTTGGCACCGGAAGATGGAGAAGAAATACTCCAAGTTACATACAAATTACTTTAGAAATGCATTACAGCTCTACTGCATAATACTATGATGGCTTAACTTCTCCAGGACATTTACCCCTTTGGCAGGCTGTGCAGCAGAAGCTAACCTGGCCTCTCTCCACATTCCACAAGATTAGTGCACGTTTGCAGAAGCATAGGGGATAGAAATCCAATAAGCTTGTTTTCCCCATCCATCTTTTCAGTGGAGTGCCACTCTAGGTAGCAATTATAATGCTATTTTGCCAACAGAAAATGATACTTCTCCATTTTTCTCCAAGGACCAACTAGTCACTGAAGCAGGTTCAGCAACAGCAATGAGACTTAACCTGTGAAAATGTGTGTTGACAGATGCCACAGAAGTTTTCCCATTTCACCTACCTACACTTCTCTCCATTCACAGGAGAGAGAAAATGGTGGGGGGAGAATAGGCAGCAGTTTCCTAGGATCTGGGTGACTGACATTTGGCTGCATCAGTTATGGCAGTAGATAGTAAAGCCCCAAGGCTTGGCAGAAAAATACTCACTGCTCTATTACCAACAGCAGACTTCAAGTGCCCGCTGTAATGGAATGGCACAGAGCTCTTCTGGCAGGGGAAGGGAATAAGCTGGATACATGGTTTCCATTGGGAATTTTGGTAGTCTATTCAGCAGAACAGCAGAAGTCTTTCTGAAGTCTAACTGACAGCCAGAGGGGCATTTCTTGATACTACTACAAAGCCCACAAAACATCTACTCCTAAAATTAGAAGGCTAAAGCACATTGAACAACTTTATGCAGCTGGCCAAAGAGAGACCTTAGAGGTTGGTATGTGCTTCTGGCAGAGAGCATGTTTTTGAGAGCACTGGGCACACTATTTTTTGTTTGAGATCAAGTGAAGCTCTAAAATAGCTCATGTCACTAGTACTATAGAATGTAGATTGGAAAAGACCCTTTAAGATCACCAAGTCCATCATTTACTTAACACTACCAAGTCCACTGCTAACCCATGTCCCTAAAAGACATGAAAGTGCCATTTCAGTCAGATTTTAGGCTCAGAGCTCTTCAGCCCTCCTTCTTCGTATCTGGTTGCCACACACTCACAAGCAACGACAAGCCTCTTCAGCTTATCAAGGACAAACTCATTACTAGGCAGGACTCTCTCTGCTTCTGTCTACCAACCCCCACAAATGCCTAGATACTATTCAGTATTTGTGCTTTTTGCTCTTAACCTCTAGAAGTGAGAGCAGGAAGTAACATTTGGATTAATTTATCTCTCCATCCACTACCATACAATACCCCCTAAACAAGTCCAGTTTTACTTGTTTAGTTACCCTCTCTCTGAAATTACACTTGCTCTCAGAAGACATGGCATCAAAATTATCTCAGCCCTCTACAATGAGTATAGCACTTCTACAGCAGTAATACTATTTTTTAAGTAAATTTCCAACAGCATAGAAGAACTACTATTTAAAATGCTCTTCTTCCTAACAAGATGTGTCACCACCAGAACGAAAAGGCAGCAAGTATCTGATAGAATATACACGATCAAAATGTATTGGCAAAGGGGACCTCACTGGTTTGGAAGAACAGTGTATGCAATCCACTGTCATATCAGAATTCTGTCACAGGAACAGTAAGGATTCAGAAGAGAGATAGCAAGTTTTCTTAAGGAAATCATGCTTCTTAAACTTACATGTATTAGCAACAGGAAATTGGCAAGGAGAACGGCTGGGATAGCATGAAATCTTGGCCTCAGCTGGGAATGCAAAGTATGAGATGAAATGAGTGGTGCATCCAGTAGAGGATCATCTTCCAAACTCTGTGTTATTTCCAAGGAACCCTAGAACAGAAGGGGAGGGCAAACAATAGCAACAGGTAAGCTCTAAAAGTAAACACAAAGGTCTAGGAATTTTCTGTTAGCAAATCAAGCCTTGAGGGGAAAAAACATCCCACTAGGTCAATATCTTGAGACAAGCTCTTAAACTCTAGGTAAACTCTCATCACATCTTTATGTGAGAACTCAGTCCTTTAGGAATCCAATACTAATCTACTTCCTAGTATCACACTGAGTCTGCAGGAACTTTAGTCTGTAAAATGTATTACAAGTATCTGAGCTTCAACCCTGAGAGATATCAGAAGCATTAGTATATTTGTGGGAAAAAGTAGAAAAAGTGACAAAGTCTCTCTCACATACTTTATGCAGGTACTGCGGAACTCTTTGTTGTTCTTACTTCTGTCCAACTACAGTTGGAGGCAACAACGAAGCTGCACTGTAACAGTAACAGTTCTGAGTGATTCAGCCGCTGATACTACTGACATGTCAAAACACCTCCAGCAGTAACTAGAACTGAACTCGGGCAAGAAGGAAGCAGCAAGAGGGAAGAAGATGCTACCAAGTGCTGAGCAAGACATTCTCTGCCTACACTAGAGAGAACGCAGCCCACCCTCGTCAAGTTGGAGCCAAGTATTAGGTCTCTGATTTCACATTCAGCTCAAATGTAGTATCTTTTACTAAGTAGAAGGTAAAACTAATTATGGGTGGAAGGAAAGACCTTGGACAAGGAACTTGCCCTACAGCTGTGCATCTCTCCTCCTTTCAGGCCAGGACAAGGTCATTCAACACATATTAAGTGGAATGTACACACGCACCATGATGGCCAAAACTGCTACAGTTTCTCTCTTCGCGTCTCATTACGCGTCCCTTGCCTCAGAAAATAAAGCAACTCAAGATTTCTACTCAAGTTTTGACAGCTCTTCTCCTTAGTGATACCAACCACAGCCCAGAACAACAAAACAAGGGCAGACCCCATCCCACTCCAGACTTCTGACTATTCAGACATGCCAGGGGCCTCCGGGCTATTTACTGTTTTATAAACTGAGGACTTCTCTTTGCTATGACAGAAGGCAGCATAAGCCTCAAGACAAAGGAGGCATGCCATCCTTCTAGACACTAGCACTGGAAGAGAGGGATTAGACCTAGGTTTATACTTCATGTCAATGAGGACAATATAGATTGTCTCCCCAGTGTTATTTCACCTGCAGACAACTGCCTACAGTGAAGGAAGTAGTCACCAAGGGTTATTTCAGTCAACAACCAGTTTTATTTTAGAATCGTGCATACTACACCTGCCCTACCACCGAGGAGTGTGAACAGACCACTCTCAGCTATTTGATACCTTTTAATTAGCCCAGTTTTTGAGTGTAAATGACCCTTTCTGAAATACCTCCCTGGTAAGATGACCTTTTACTGCACCCTTAAATGTTTACAAATGGCACTCCTCTTATGTCACTGACATAAAATCCAGAAGCAAGAGAGCAAAGACACCCTCTCTCCCTCATTTGCCCGTTTTCACAGGCTAGGTATAATTTTAAGCTCTGAAAGCAAGGACCAATACTCCAGCAGCCAAGGCATCCTGCCTTATTCTTTAGATTACACACCAGTAAAAAATTCATTACTATGAGAGTGGAGGGACACTGGAACAGGTTGTCTGGTGAAGCTATGGATGTCACATTTCTGGAAGCGTTTAAGGTGAGGCTGGATGGGATTTTGAGCAACCTGGTCTAGTGGAAGGTGTTCCTGCCTATGGCAGGGGGGTTGGAAATAGATATTTAAAGAACCTTCAACCCAAACCATTCCACGATCACAGAATCAATAGCAGGGTTAACAGCTCAGATCTCCCACAAACACAGCAATTCTCCTTAGGACAATATCCTTTGTCTCATGGGAACAAATGATTCACCATTTCTGCAATACCATGAGAGATCAGGGCGCTCCTTCACAGACACAGCTTTATCAGAGCTTTGACCATGCTACTTTCTCTACAAGACTGGCTACAATCCATCTTTGTGTCCTAAAATACAGCTAGTATTAGGAAGCACCAGATGACATAATCTCTTCAAATAGGTATTAATACAGACAACATGGGGAAGAGGGGGATTAAAACATGGGATGTGATGATCCCATGCAGACATTAAGACAATTTAGTAAGTATCCTAACTAGAGCAAACACAGGTTTCATTTCATTAACCTGAACCGAAACCACAGCTGTCAAAAGCCAAAACGCCTTAAATATGGACTTGTTTGGCACTGCTGCATCAGGACAAGGTTAAAGCTTCAGTCACTTGGCTCCCTGATCCACTTCCAACATGTGACAACTTCCACAGAAGCCCAGCACCAGGAGAAGAAGGAGGGCAGGCAGGAACAAGCCACAGCCAGCAAGCCTTGCCCACGCAGGCTTCCAGCTGGGGCGGGGAGAAACATCCTAACAAACACAAAAACGCCGTGGCCATGCCAGCGAACAGCACATAATCCAGAGATGGCACTGACAGGATCCGCCTATGGAAAAATAACCCAGAAAACCTGAAGGAGATACATGAGCAGCCTTGATTAGAGGTTAATAATCTCGATTAAAAAAAAAAAAACCCAGGCCCAAATGTCTCGGGGTTATTTCAAGCCCGGCTGGGGAGGGGCAGCGCGGGGAGCGAGGGGCCGCGGCGGCCTCCGCACTTCCGAAAGGGCCACTGGGGAGGCGCCTGGGCCGGCGGCTCCCCCCGGAAGAAACAGAAAAAGCCCCGGGTGCCCGGGACGGAAAACACCCAGGAAGAGGCGGAAGGAGGAGAAGGCACGGAACACGAGGCGCTCGCCCGGCGGCGCCCACCCTCAGCGGCAGCCCGGCCGNCTGCCGGCGGAGGGGCCTCGGCCTCCGCCTCAGCCCCAGCTCCCGTGCCGCCGCCCTGGCACAGGTGCGTGCCCCCAGCCCGCCCTGCCGTGCCGCGCTGTCCCGTGGCCGTGCTCGGTGCCGCTGTCTCGGCAGCCCGCGACTGAATTCAAAACGGGGACCACTTACAGCAGGCTCCGGGCTGGGGTCCCTGCGGGGCCGTGGCTCGGGAGGCAGCGCTGGGAGGGGAAAGTACCCCAGCAGCAGATGGTTGGCCAAAGTGTCGGGTTAAAGGCAGCGTAGTGTTGCTGTCACCTTGCAGTGCAGAGTATTTCCCCATCTCCAATTGGTCTTGCAGGCACTTCTTGAGGAAAGGATGGATCTATGCAGCTAGTTACTGTTTCCAGTGGACCGGGTTGCCCCTTCAAATCACAAAAAGTTTTAGCATGCACAAGGCAGTTTGTAAGTTTTGTAAGATATTTCTGGCCCAGTTGTATATTTTGCGAAGAAACACGTTTTCTTTAAAACGTGTCCTTGCTAATTTAATTTTTTAACCTTTGTGATCACACTGAGACAGACCGTGGCCGCTCACAGTGTCCAGACTACTCAGTTTATGGATCCCTGTCTTACTGACATTGACAGCCTTGTGTATTCTGGATACTCCTCAACCACTTAGTTGTGCTTAGTTATTCTTTGACAATCTTTGTTGGTCTCTCTGACATTTTTCAGCTATAACCTTTCTGAAATGGGAAGGATCAGAATGACACAGTGTTCAAGCATGTGCAAAGTGTGAATTTCCAAAGCATCATATTTATTATCTGTTGTGTGCTCTGTTCATCTGCTAATGTTTCTTAACCTTCTGTTTGTTTTATATGAATATCCCTTAACCTTCAGCTAATGCTAGTGAGGACTCTGAAGAGGATCAAAGCTGTAACTGGGCTCTGAAAGACAAGCAAGATTGTATCCTCTCCAGGTTGTAATTGTTCTATGTGTATTATTTAAGAGAAGCCAGGACTGTCACCCTGAACAGCTGCAGTGGCTCTACCTCTCTTGAAAACACGTCGAAGTGCCAAGGGGTGAAAACTGCTCTTGAGGTATGAGCTGCTTCAAAGAAGAAGTTCCAAGTTTTTTATCTCAGTTTCTGTGACTTTTCTTCGCTATCTTTTTCTAGAAAAAATACTCAACTGAAACCTCCCATCCAGAAAATTTACATTCATCATTTGCATTCATTTGTTCTTGTTTTATACAGATACACACATTCAATGAACTAGACAACTATCTTAAATTAAAAAGAAGCCTTAAACTTGCTGGTTTGACTAAGGTAAAGTCCAGCTCTTGTGATAAGAGCATGCTCTATTCCAGTCTCGCCACCTAAATGTTCCTTTTTCCTCCTCCTTATTGTGCTTCCTCTTTTGGTTTTTTTTTTTTCCATTTCTGACAAGAACACAAATCCCACTGATCAGCAAGCAGAGGACAAAAGTTTTCAGTGACAGTGAAGTGAGGCCACAATTTGCTGGTTGCTGTTCAAGTAATTAGCATTACTTTTGTAAGGTGCTCTGCCTTGCCAAGTAGGTACCTTAGCAGGTGTGCTTGACACCTACACAGATCTAATAATCATCAGAGTTATTAAGGGTGATTCAATAGATCAGTCTGTGACTTGATTGTGTAATTTTTATGAAGATGCTGTGGGACTCCCAGAACTTCCCATTCCTTTGTATGACTATACAACTTACCTGCACAGGGCCTTTGCCTGAGCTTCTCCAGCCCGAAAAGCATGAAGTCTTTACCTTCTGTTTGTTTTGCAAGGACCAACAGTGTCAATTCTGGAATAACCAGAAATGCCAGTGTGTAGTGTGGTGTACCTAGTCCCTCAGCCAAGCAGCTAATAACAGTGCCAGCTAATGACAATGGCTTGGATATATTTTTTTACTGTAAATACATTTATATGGATTAAAATATTTTATACCCATTAATTTTAAAAAATAATTAAAATAGCATCATTTTTTTTAAGAATTAACCAAAAAACCACCAATAAAAAGAAGCCTTTCACAAAAATTTACATATCTCCTTATGGTGCTTAGCTACTATTGTTTTCATTTATGACCAACAGTACATTTATGTCTTGTTTCCTCACATTTTGTTGTCTTCCTTACATGCATGCTTAGGAATGCACACACCTTTTTGTCCTTTACTCAGGGGAGTTTGGATTCTGAATTTGGCAAGGATGATGTTTGAGGGGAAACAGTAGAGGAGAAGGAGATTTAAAGAAAGAAATGAAGCAATTTAGAATAGTTGTTCAAAGTGTTACAAACCAAGAAAGCTAAAGTCAGGAAATTTGATTCATCACTCGGATACATAAGTTAAAGTAACTATCTTTTTTTCATCAGCATAATAATATAAATTGTGGAAGTACTCCTCCTTCTGCTGCCTGTCTCTATAAAATACTATAGGCTAGCTGTAATCTTGGTTTTAGCCTTTTTCTTCAGATATGTAATACATTGGAGCAGCACAGTGCTATTTAAAAAGTGAACACAATTGCTGTTAAGTAGTTGTTATTTCTCTGTGCTTGTTCAAAGATAATTTTCTAATAATTTCTGTTTATTAGGAGATTTAGAAATTTGGTCTACTGTACAATGCATTACTACGTGTCGCACTTGGACACGAAAAAACCACGCAGACACCTTGTCAGGAGAGAAGCAAGAAAGAAAGAGGGGGTCAGAGACCCTGAGCTTTATTATATATATTCTTAGAAATCACCGTGGATTGGAGGGAAAAATTACCACCCTTCAATCACACTGGTCAAAGGGAAAATCTATCAAACGTCTCCACCTAAGAAAATGGAATAAAAAACAATAAAGAACGGTTAACAAAACATGGCTATGTTTACAGAAAGTGCGTGAGAAACTGTTACAGAAAATGAAAACATCGAAGAGCTGCAAACTCAAGGCAACAACTACAAAGTGCTGTATACTTACAAAACACCTCTATTCGATGTCTTGCATACATATGTGCAGTGTGGGAGAGATATGCCATTAGACAAGTGTTTAAGATAAAATCAAAAGAACAAATTCTTCTAACTAGAATTTTAGAATCCTAAAGTCACAGTAAGTTTATATTTATTAGCACTCATTTGGATAGATATAATTGTATATATAATTGTAAACCTTGTTTCTACTGAATGGAAAATGAAGAGTTCTCAATGGATTACTGAAGAGTGCAGTTAGGGAAAAAATTACAAGTTTAAATATTTTAAATGCATAAATACTTACTGTATACAACACCAGTTAACATATTTAGATGTATGTTACTGCCAGTTTCAACTGGTTTACCTAAAACATGTATGTAATCTTTACAGTAGTAGTCCACTCTTGTTCTACTGTATCACCCAATCTTTGTTTTGGTTTTGATATATCATTTTAATTACTAGATTCACTGTATTTTTTATAGTGAGCGGTTTTAGTGCTGTAGATAGGTTTTAATAAAGTAAGATTCACTTCTTCTCAATTCCTGTTCCATCTTCCATCAAATTTTGCAGATACTGTCACTTTAGTGTGCACGAACTTGAAAGTCTGGCTCCTGAAGGATGCTCTAATGCTGGATAATCTAAAAAAGTCTGTTCTTAAATTATTTCCACTGCAACTCCATCAGTAATCAGACAGTATCTGATAAGGGTAAGATAAAAAGATGTGGTGTGCCCCAACAATGCTATGCTGCCCTTAGGGAAAGCTCTACTTAGACATTAGATACACAGGAGCAAATGCTCTGCTTAGACATTACCTTTGCCATATCAGTAATAATTACAATATTTGGGGACTAGCTGTCACAATTGTATCCTCACAAAAAGGCATAATATCTACTTTTCTTCCCCTCAGTTTCATTTAAAATTTGGCATGAATGGAAACAGGATTTGGCTCACAAAGTTTTTCACATTCAACTATAAGATATAATTATTATTACTGTTTCTTTTTCATACTACAAGTACAATTAGTGCTTAAACTGTATTCAGCTCTGTGTAAAGACTACAGTCTCTGCTCTGAGAATATGGGGTTGTGACAGATCCCAGCATTACTAAAAATACAAATGGGAAGTGAAAAGGTAAAAATAACAGGTAGAAAATTTTATTTGCACAAATTGGTTGTAATAGTCCTGAAAGCCATACTGCACTAAGTGCAGTCTATGTTCTAGCCTAATATTACAGTCCCTTCAGAAGTACTCATTTTATTCCAAGCTTCTATAAGTTTTTTAAATCCCGTGGAGGTTAAAAACACAGTTCACTGCTAAATATGTTTAATACAAAGAAATATTTCACTCCATGTATAGTTTCAGATTTTCACATCATGCAAGCATAAACTTTTTGTGTGTGTTGAGCAGCACGGGGCTATTTATACATGGTAATCATGTAATCAAAAACTGACACTTGCTATGCAGCTTTTGCTTCATAAGGAAAATGCCCATTAAAAATTCTGTGGCCTTTAAATGCAAGCTATTGAAAAGAGAAGAATGTAACACTGGTATTGATAAAAACTCTTTCAGCCTTTCACCAATTAATGTACAAATTTGAATGCTGGAGGCTAAAGTGTGGCTGGGGGTTACTTCAGCTAATCTATTGGTACAAATCATTTGGCAAAACGTCTTACATGTCCATAATGAAGTCCAGAGATAGGACTGATGAAAACAGGTAGATAATACAGCTGTAGAGAGAGATTTTTGACGGCTTTATGCAAATGAGACCAAAAGCAAAATAATAGCAAAGAGAAAATGTGTGAAAAACAGAACTCTTGACTACTTTTTAAAATTTTACTGATTTCCCAGATATAGTAAAAAGCAAATAAATTGAGTTTAAAGAAAGGATGCAACTTTTCAATTTTATATATATTTTTAGAAATATACATTAGAAGTATAAAAGGTCAGAATTAAGAATCACAATGTATCTTACTTTCTGCTAAAGATGAGTTTGAGTTTTAAATGGCTTAGCACTTAAGCAAATGCCTAATTTGCAGGGTGAAAAGTACTCCCTCTGCAGAGTAATTTTTTTCACTTTCTTCTGATTTTTCAAAATCACAGTTCTGTTTACATTCTGTTATAAAGCTGTCACAATATGACAAGCATTTATTTGAACTATATAAAGGGACACACAGAGCTTTTTCTGAAAATATTTGAGTTTAGAGTATATATTTTCTAGGATGATTTTCATCTAAAAAGGGAATATTTAAGATAATTACCTCTGGAAAAATACTGATAAAATTGAAGTAAAGACAGAAGATGAAATTTTAAAGAAAAATTAGTTGGGTTCCCCCCGCCCCCGCTTTTTTCTCAGTTTTCTGAATAGTTTGTCTGAAAATCTTAAAATGAACTTGTCAAGAACTAGTTTGTGTAAACTAACTTTTTAGGCTGTATGGTTAAATATTAACATTCCAACAAATATTCTTTTGCATATTTTAAGTTCTGAAGTTACCTATTTTTTTACCTCAGTATATTAGTCCGGATCCCAATGTTCTTTTGCATAGAAATATTGGCAAGGGACTGTCCTTGACACCAGTGAAAATTCTACTCCAGGAACACAATAATAAACTACTCATTCTATGAGCACCTGCTTGTACCAGAATTATTGCACTAAACCTTTTCATACTTTTATCTTTGACTTAAATTTTCCCTTCATTTTTTCTGTTTACTATGAGTCCAATTTTAATAGACATTCTGCATAGTTACAAGTACTGATCCTGAGCTATTTTATTAAACAAGTTTGCAGTACTTCTAGTCTTTCTTACCTACAGAGAAAAGGTTATTCTAAATGAAGATTTCTTCATAGTTTGCAGTACTCAGTTTCTGGAACAGCAGCATGATATGCTTTTCACTTTCTATGAACAAAGTTCATAGTTTTTTCTCTGCAAAATTATGTGCAGTAACTAGACCTATGTGATTGCTATTGCTATGCCTCCCTGAATATAATATTATAATATTTTAATGTCTTTGAATTTATTGCCTCTTTGTACAACAAAAGAATCTGTACAATGTGTGGGGTACATCCCACTCGCTTTTTCCCAGTCTACAGCATTTTTCATTTTCACTGAATGTTCCCTCAAGCAATATAGACTCTGCAAATACTGTTCCTCTTGTCTTGTTTATATGCATGTGAAACAGTAAATATACATATTGATGCCTTCAGCATACTATGTCACTTTTCACAGTGCAAATTGCTCCCAATTACTGTTCTTAGGTAAGTTCACGATGAGCATGACTACAGGAAATCGATGATTTTAACTGTTGGTTTGCAATAGGCCAATCCTGGATACCCACAGCTACTGAAACGAGTCCATCTCTCTGTCTCGTCGTGCATTCAGGAAGCACTAGATGGCAGTACATCAGTTGTTTAAATGTAATTTTAATTAATGAGCTGTAGCTGGTTTTTTTTGAGGAAGGGGCATGTTGGTTGATTGACCTGGTTAGGACTATCTCACAATATTGCTGTTAGAGTGGGGAATATGACGGAGGAGAGTACACGGACTTTGATGTGCTGGCATCTAATAGATATAGTATTATACCTTACAGTTACTAGCTATGAGAAAAACGACTTTTGCTTCATTTTTCAAGAAAACAATGTTTTGACAAGTTAAACAAGTATGACAGAACATAACAATAAAAAGAAGTATTTTGTACACACTTATAAAGTAAAATAATCCAGAAAAAACCCAATGACTGCTTATGACACAAAGTTTGCTAAAAACTAAATGTTGCAAATAAGTCCTTTTTTTTTTTTTTCTGGTGTAGACTGTACACAAAAATAGTGCATAACTTATTTCAGTACTGTATAATTCTGTGTTGAGGGTGAAGCTTCTCATCAGCTTTGCACGTTGCTGATTGGGATGGTCTGATTTTTCCCAAGACATCCTTGCTGCAGGTTTCTGCTGCTACCTTTGCATCATGCCTAAGTGACCACATGGCTACAAGGTGAAATCTGATAATTTTTGATGGGCTTTCTTCTGGTTCAGTGAATGGAACCCACTCAGTATAGAGACCTGACTGCCTTATCCAGTGTACAGGAAGCAACACAATTCTGCAGGTATGAGAAAGCCCATCTCTTTCACAGTCATCTCAGGGATACACTATATGTGAAATCCAAACCTTTGCAGCACTGGGCCTTAGATCTGCTCATCAAGACATCTACTTTGCATCTTCGTAGTTTCCAGTACAAATATGAATCATAGCCATGACCTACATTTGCTTGCATTCGTAACTCTTACTTGAGCTAGGACTTCCTTTTGGAAGCTGTAACCTAGCAGGAACACAGCACTGACCACAGGGACCTGGCTTCTCCATCAAGTAGAATTCAAAAGCGTCATACTACTTGCTTTTTATGTGGCCCCTCTTTTCCAGAAATAGGATTAGAGTACTTAAAGTCTGTTTACTAGACTGTGTGTCATATCAAGTCCTTTTGGAAATTATGCCATGTCTGGTTTTGAACACTGAAAAAACAGTTCTTAGTCACTGATTTTCATCATCATCACTATGAGATCCATGAATTTTACAGAATAAATCCTATCGCTTTACCTATTTTCATTAAATATGTGCCATTCTTAGTGCTCCAGCAATTGTTCACACAGGAGAATAAATGCTAGAAAAGACTAAATATTTTAATCGATGCATAATTGTATTGAACTGATTTTGGTCACAGTACAATTTCTCTTTGATAGCAGCTGCTTTGCTATTCCTTATTTCGCAATCCCAATTTACATGTTTTATTTTTTCTCTCTCTGCCTACTCTCCAGTACATATTCCCCTGCAATCTGGTCCCTTTCTCAGTCTGCTGCATGCATTTTCTTGCATTTCCTTTTCACGTTACTTTTCAGTGTAATTCTTCTCAACTGCATTTATGCCCTTAGCTCAATGGTTCTCTGAAACTTTAAATATTCCATGCTTCTGAAGCAAGAAAAAGGGGTTTGTTCCACTAGAGTGAGGCCTTTTAAGATTAGGCGATGCTGGATTAATGCTGATATTAGTGCTAGTGTCGTAGACAAAAGAACGTAGTAGTAGCTAGTGTCTGTGTTGAACCCAAGTCCTGTCATGAATTCCAGAAAGGTCCTTGTAGATTTGTTTAGATACAGGGCCTGGGTTGTATAAAGGTCTGCTGCTGGATGGTAATGTTACTGGGGGTGAAATGCACAGGAGAAAAAATGCATGTGTGCCCTCATGTATTTTTGATAAATGAATACTTATTTTTACATGGATTTTGTGCATAATTTACTCACAACTCAATTCAGGAAGATATAAATATAATGGATAACCTAACAGCTAACAAAGTGAACAAACACATTGTTTTTCTTTTTGAAGCAATAGGAGTACAGAGAGGTACTTAAGTATTCACATCTAGCCCCCCTCCTTTCCTCTTCCTGTTCATGGAAAAAAATCCCAGCCTCAGCAGCATGTCCTCATAAGCATTCTACCCAAATTCTTCAGAAGCTACGACTTCTAATATCTTAAACAAGAGTAAATGTTCTTACCACCTTATTTTTTGTCCTTTTTGGAGATGTCTTCCTAACCGATGTTTGTCAATTAAAAATAAGTAAGAACTTATATCAGTGTCCTCTGTGGCTAAACCTAAACCAGATTTCTTCTGACGTGACCACGTCAGCATAATGCGTGATCCCTTAAAGATGCTAATAAAACACCACGTATGTATGCAGTCACACTGATTTTACCAGGATGAGTTATTCTATTTGTAGGACTGTGTAACTTGTGGGACTATCTTGCTAGTAAGCAGAGCTCTGCTAGCACAACTTCATTTTCACTGGATGTAATTCACTGATGGACAGTCTCGAGGTTTCTGTATCAATACAGTACTTCTGGTGTCAATAGATCTGAAGAAGCATGTGATCCCAAGTAAGTGTTGGCCACGCTCCTTTGTAACTCACTAAAACAAGTGGGAAAGCGCTAAGAGTTATTATAGGCACAGCCAGAAACATGACAGGGAATTTTCTCAGTAAATGCAGTAATTCAAATTGCTGCAGCATCAACAAAAATGACATCTGTTTCATCATAGATAAGATACATAGCCCATTTCCTTTCAAAACTACATACATACACCCACAGACATACATAAATAAGTTTTTTCTCTGAACATTCTTTTCTAAGAAGAGGTATTGGATCAAAAAGAATCCCATAAAAATCTAGACATTGTATTTAAAGAATGGGTTTTCTCATGGTTAGAGATACAAGTTGTTTTGCCATAACCACATAATGTCATTTGGATTAAGTAGTTTTTGCTTCCACTGTTTATGATTCCTTTTGAAATTATTGAATTACAAAGACATAATTTTCAGAAAAAAAAAATAGAACCTTGCCCTATTTGTTTCTTTCTGATGCTCTGCATCACAGAATTTAACTGAACTAATGTCAAACATTTGGCTCTGAAGCCAACACTGCAAGAAACGAGAGAAGTCATAGGTTGGAAATGCTTAATGTTCATTTAAGAATAAATGTTTGTGCTGGTTTTGGCTGGGCTAGAGTTAATTTTATTCACAGTGGCTGGCATGGGGCTGTGTTTTGGATTTGTGCTGAACACAGTGGTGATAACAGAGATGTTCTTGTTATTTCTGAGCAGGGCTTGCACAGAGCCAAGGGCTTTTCTTCTTCCCATACGGGCACGTTGGTGAGGAAGTTGCGGGTGCATGGGAGGTTGGGAGGAGACACAGCCTGGACAGGTGACCCCAACTGACCAAAGGGACATTCCCACACCACATGACATCATGGTCAGTATATAAAGTGAAAGGAAGAAGGAGGAAGGGAAGGATATTTGGAGAGAGAGTGTCTTCCCAAGTCACCATTACCTGTGATGGGGCCCTGCTGTCCCGGAGATGGCTGAACACCTGCCTGCCCATGGGAAGCAGTGAATTCATTCCCTGATTTGCTTTGCTTGTGTGTGCAGCTTCTGCTTTCCCTGTTAAACTGTCTTAATCTCAACCCACAAGTTCTCTACCCTTTACCCTTCTGATTTTGTCCCCAGTCCTACTGTTGGGGGAGTGAGCGAGTGGCTGCCTGGGGCTTGGCTGCTGGCTGGGGTTAAACCACAACAACGTTGCTAAACAGTTCTGCCGTGTTAGCATGGGGCAGAATCTGCAGCTGCCTACCTGCTTGCAGGATCTATATGCAAAGAGTGTACAAAACCCCTCAGCTTCCAGACCAGCTCACAAGTTTACAATAGTCTCGTGCAGATCCTTAAACACAACACAGTAGAATTCTCTTACGTCTTATGGATCAGTAGATTGGGACCCTTGTCTTACAAAGTGACATGTCCAGGAGTTCACTCTAAATTATAGAAACCTGGAAGTGTGATGTGACAGTCATCATCAACTCTCAGATCTAACCAGGCCACATCTACTTATGAACTCAGACCTCAGTGATGCTATGTTACGTGGAGCCAGCTGAATTTCAAACCCCCATTTCAGAGAGCATTATTGCTGGCTGGCTCCTTTGGAGCAGACTTCCCTGCAAGCAGGTTTTGTTGTGTATTTAAATCTTTAGCAAGTACCTTGTCTTCTCCAATACAACCCAGAGGCAAATCTAGTTGCCTCTTGAGAAGAGACAAATTCAGCAGTTACAAAGCACAGACTTCATAAAAACAGGCACTGCCAACTATGATTATTTAATTTAGAAAAACCTCCAGTGGAAACCCATTGGAAAAATTTTGAAGTGTTCCCAAATCAAACATCACTGTAGTGAAAGAGGATTGGTAAACTGAGAAAACTAAGATGGCATTTTCCAAGTATTACTGGAGATTAGCAAAGATGAAAATTATAGATTAAAATACATTTAGTTTTAATAGCCAGTGATTTTATTAGAAACACTGGTGTAGGCTTTCAGTATCCATCTATAATATTCTTCACCCAAAACACACTTGCCATTTTGTTTTGCCTCCTACTTGAAATATGCTGTCCTAACACTCTTCTCATTCTTAGAAAAAGTGTTGGTCAGTTATTAGTAGATTTATTAGTTTAGAGATACTATTCCAATTTAAAATCTCTTACTCCAGTGAAGAAGCATTTTAATTTTACTTAAATACCTGAATTGTGTTCAGCTTGCTAAACCCATTTTCCACTACACAATCTTCAAAGATTTGGAAGTAATTTACAGAGGTTTAAATACAATAAATTTTTCTCTAATGCCCCAAGTCAGAAGTTGCTACATGTAGTATTCTGGATCATTGCTTGAATTAGTGTTGTTTACAAAGACACATTTGAAATAGATCCCTGTTTGTTTTTCTTTTTGCCATTTTGCATCACAGACGCTACTTCAGCAAACATTAAAACACAACTCAAGTACTTAATGATCAACCTCAGCAACGTTTGCAAAAGACACGAGGCCAGCTGTTTTGAGTGGCAGGGTTCCTGCTGGACTTGATCAAATAAAAGCCGATGAGATCGAGGCGGTCACAGCGAACTAGAGCCTGTTCAACTCCTCTGTCCCCATGCACTTTCGCTCTTCCCTTCGGCCCCTGCTCGAGCTGAAACCACCTGCATGAGCTGGTGTCGGACCTTGCCTGACGTGCGAAGAAGATGCCCATGCCTCGTAGCATGCACCTGCTGGTGGATTTTCTCACTCAGGAGACCTGGGACCGCTTTCATTTTTTTTTTTTTTTTCCCTGGGACAGAGCATCTGTGTTTCCCCACGCGAGCGCCCCAAGCCATCCTCCCTGGTGCTGAGGACAGCCTGACCCGGGCGCTCCCCGGGACGTGTCCCTGCGCAGGGCAGCTCGGGGTGTTGCCCTCCGGCCCTGCCCTGAGCCACGGCTTTCCTGAGAAGCAGGAGACACACACTTGAGCGCTAGACCCTGGCTCATCCCACTCGAAGGCCACGCTTCTTTCAGCAAGGGCAGCGGTGTCTCAGCCTCCTCTTCCCAAAATCCGGAGGCCAGGGCCGAAGGCTCCGGCGAGGCGGCCCCTGCGCACCGCGAGTACGGGAGCCCTCGCCGCCACCGCAGCGGAGACCACGCGGGCCGGGCCGGCTGCT